>CM077451.1:19890689-20490689 GCA_039654765.1 Mylopharyngodon piceus | reverse complement strand
GGTAGATTTAACTCAAGTATTTTTTTTAAAATTAATAAATGTTCACCTTTTGATTATTATTGTTGCCTCTAGTAATTATGTGTCTGGTTTTTAATTTCCAACCTATTTTGGGTTCATTTTATACCAGCCATATAGTAATTTTTAAACAGTAGTTGGGTTAAATAAAACTGCCCAGCATGTTGGGCAAACATTTAACCCAATCGCTGGGTTTGTCCATTTTCAACCCAACTTGGGTTGTTTTTAACCCAGCATTTTTTAGAGTGAAATAACAGCAAAAAGAAGCAAAAAGATAAAGCCAGAAAGTAAAAGAAAAAAAGAGAAGGAAAAAGAAGCAAGGAAAGGGAAAAAAAAGAGAAGAACAAGAAAAGAAAGAAAGAAAGAAGAGTGAGCAGAAAAGAAAGGACAGGAAAAAACAACTAAATGAAAAAAAAAAAAAAAAAAAAAAAAAAAAAAAAAATGCTTAAACCAGGTTTAACCCTGGTTTGCTGGTTTTTAGCTGGTCTAACCTAGTCTTCCAGCCTGACCAGCTAAAAAATGAGAAAACAAAACAGCAAAGAAAAGGACAGAGATCTGAGAAGAGATCGAGAAGACAGAAAAGAAAAAAGAGAAAGGAGAGAAAATGGAAAAAGCTAAGAGAGGCAATGAAAAATAAAGGAAAACAGAAAAGAAGAAAGAAGAAAAGAAAAAAAAAGTCTTTGTGGGAATTTTGACTAGATGTATCTTTTAATTTCATCAAATGACAGAGTTGAAAGAATCCAGTAAACAAATGTAGGTTGAAGGCAATTAAGACAATGAGCCAAGCAGACAGATTGACTCCTATAATTTACAATTAAATTAAACTAATTTTGTTTTCACAGAATCACATCAGCTATCCAGCAATAATAAACAAGCACAGCAGCATTAAAGAAAGAAGATGGCAGAGCATCACAACATGGCCGTCTACACCCATGCTAATGTATTGATGGCCTTTATCACTCTCAGTGTCAAGCCAAACAGTCATTGAACAGGACTGAAAACAGTTCCTCACTGGATTGAAGCACTCACACATTCTCCACATACACTTTGGCTGACTCTATCTAGGCAGACCGACATCTGAAGCCGTTTAACTGAAAGCGGGAACCTTTTGTTGCCCTGGTGAAGCAACATTTGCCCTGTTCCTACAAGCGACTTTGATGAAAAGCCACAGACCTGAGCTCATGTGAGCAGGTGGGCTGTTTTTTGCCAGTGGGTACACAGAGTCTAAACACTGTTCCTTAGTCAGCAGGGAGTCGGATCGGGCACTAATTTACAGCAGTTGCCCGGCAGCCCTGGGATATCGCCAGCTGGACTTTTGGCAGTTTATTGAGTGGTTACATGATCTGGCGACTCAGTGGACTGATTCATAGTCCGGTTCTGCCACCGCTGAATTCATAAAGCGGCTCCTGAGGAGGGAAAAAGACCCTGTTCTTTGTGCAAAATGGCACACAAACTCATAATGCATGTCCTTATCTTTACTGCGATGCCATCGGTGTTAGCGGTGCGGACCACACCTAATGGGAAACACAGGACAGAGGGTGCATCAGACCTGAGAGTCCCTGTCTATTTCCAACACCCTTCATCTAAGCCTGAAACCCGTTTCCTTGGCAACCGCATCGACAGTACAGGGGCTGTGGGGGTCGTGAAGTTCTGAGACATCTGAGACAGAAGAAATGAGAACTACTTATGCAGGTCCTGACACTACTGGCTGGCTTTGTCTAAAAATACAGCTCCTCACCTCACCCCAATATTCTTCCTCACTTCCCTGCCTAATTGAAAACAAAATTTATGCAAACCAGTTTTATTTCATTTTAATGCCTAGCACCATTCTCCTGTTACTTTTTGTATGAGTTCAAAGAAACTATACGGAGAAAGAAATTACATTTTATATTAAAGCTTAAATTTAAAACCACTCATATAATATAACTATTTAACCAATACAGCGAGTAAGGGCTGCTTTCCCACAGCTTTGCACATTTATATGCATTATAACTAACAGATTTCAGATTTTCATTTCGGTATATGAAGGTCACTTTAAACTGTCTTTTATTTTTACTACTTTTCAACTTTATGATATATTATCAATGGTGAAACTGCTGCGCTGTTTAATATAAGGTGTGCGCATAAAACCGCCTCTCAGTACTAAATTGAGTTCTTTTTCGTTGCTTATTGCACTTAAACAGTCAAATAAACACAAATGCCGGTCTTGGCGAGTATTCATGTAAACAGTCAGTTATGTTTTAAGTGAACATAAACAGTTGAGAAAGAAAACGCATGTGTAACAGTATAATGGATCTGTGCTTCAGGTCTTAAAGTGACAGCAGCCTAATATACCTGCTGCCAAATTATGAGATAATATTAAAAATATCTATATGGTAGTTTTTCCCCAGGGTATCAATGTCAAAATTGTGGCCAGTGAAAATACAGAGTGGCTAGTAACTTTGGAAAACCACTAGCCACAGTGGCTGGTGAGATATATATATATATATATATATATATATATACAGGGGTGCACATAACTGGTGTGCATGCGTGGTAAAAATAAATGATGCGCACCAGAAAACGTAGAGGGAAGTGCTTTTGAGTACCAAAAATTTTGGGGACCGTTTCACAGGGACATATTTACTTACTGGAGTAGGATTTTTCTCCATCTCTGGTAAGATAGCAATCATGACGATAAGTGTGTTCTTTAATTATTAGGGGTGCAACGGATCGCAGTTAATCTGTGACCCGTACAGATAAGGCCCAACGGTCAGCAAACGTGAATCGCGGATTAACTGCTACGTTTGGACGTGTTTCGTCTCGCCAATTAACACATTCAAACGATTTTAAGCGTAAGAAGAGGCGAAAATCGGGACTCGCGAGCTGTTATCTGTGCCACACCCGAAGCGTGTGCACGCAGAGAGAGAGAGAGAGGTACTTTTCAGACAGCGCTCAAACACCGAATTGATTCCTCTTTCGCGTTTACTTTCGCTTGGAGGGACACATACACACAAAAGTATTCTCTCGGTTATGTCATTAGCGAACAGTTGAGAAAGAAACCGGATGTGTGTCAGTATATTCAGTCCATGCGTGCATTCCGTCTTAAAGTGACAGCAGCCTAATATTCTTGCTGTTGTCTGTGTCATTAATGTTAATAAAATAAAACAAAATAAAAACATCATTTTCATCATCTATCTACCACATTCAAGAGAAAAGAAGATAGTGAGGAGAGCACCAAGTGTGAGTACCAAGCAACATCTCCAGGTGCTCCCTTGAGAACCAGACCAAAAAAGTTATGTGCGCCCCTGAGTATATACACACACTGCATATATAAACACTGTACAGTATATATACACAGTGCATACAGCATCAGAAAGCCAGTCTGTCAGTTAAGTCTGAAGCAAGACACAACCCATAGCAACGATTTATGGCAACGACGTCTCAGATAGCCTGACGGTAGATAAAAATAAACAGCAAATAAATCACTTTCGAATGATCCTTGAGATCGGCTCAGGAAATCCCTACACACACACACATGTTCTTGATGAAAAACATCAATGTCAGTTTCACAGATTTCAATTCTTGTGATTTAAAATAGTTTAAAATGGTTAGAATCTAAATATCAGTGAAAGTAAAGGTGCCACTTCCTAAACATTTAGTGCAAACTAGTAGCAAACTGCCATTAAACATTGCTTGTCAACATGAATAACACAGCGGCAGAACAGATATGGTCTACAGAGAATGCCCTTCTTTTCTTTCTTTGAAGAATAATGTATGATGTTGTTTTCATGAGTGGCTTTCTGTGTCCCACAAACCCTTTCCTAGGATTATAGTCAACATAAACAAACCTATGCAACACTGAATGAATAATATATGCATTTTTGGTTTTGATAAGTTCACCTCTTTTCTTTTACTGAAAACCTCAATGCACTGGTAGGCCAAAATGTTATTAAAAGAGCAAAAATTCTGACCTTGCACTTGATAACAGTTATGCTTGTTCAGAACAGAACAGCTGAAAAGCCTAGAGGTGTTTATTGATCATTCTTGCATTACTCCATATATTGAGGTCTGCCCCTGTAGAACATAAGTATAAGGGTATCGCTGGGTAATTTGGGCTCACCAATTTGTCTTCTGGCACCAGCAGCGCACTGCAACTGACAGATATGGCACAATGAACAAGGACTAGCTGTTATTATTGTTGTTTAATAGCATAGCGAGCTTAGATTATTTTGAAGCAGTGTTCCGAAAAAAATTAGGTAAATGGAAATTGGATAACTGTGGCTGCTCAGGCTTGTTTAAACTGGATCACGGCACACAAAAAGACAACTTTAGAAATATGCTAAAACCCTTTCCATAAGGAATGTCTTTAATGAAGTCTCTGTGAATGAGGCTGTAACTTCTTCACAGAGCATTATCTGTCTCTATTTGAGCAGTCTGGATACTTTGAGCAGTACAGTGAAGACAGATATAGTGCTTAAGTCTTTAGACGAGCAGCTGCACCACATGAAAGGACAGGTACGTTTGGTTAGATGACTGGAAGTGGTATTCATGTAGTTCACTGTAATCAAATGCATTTCTCTAAAGCTATTCTTTTTATATCTGCTTTTAAAGCTGAAGTGTGTAATTTCTGTGCCCTTGGTGCCACTAAATCAAAAGGCAAAAATGATCAACTCAAATAGGTTTCCCTCGCTGTTTGCCTTTTGTTAGACAAACAGATAATGTGTGGTCACATTAGCGAATTTTTGCAAGCAAAAAGGTTAATTGTTTATTGTCAGTACTGTAGTGATGTACACAGCTATCACAAAAGCAGCTTTCTGTTGGTCAGTGTGGCAAATCCGTATTACCAACTTGAATCCCTTTGTTGAATCTGCATGGGGATATTTTTCGCCCTCACAAGAAAATCATGATTGCATGGATTCCTATTGAAATGACTGGATTTTGCCGACGAAAATTTGCAAACAACTGTAAATGTGACCGCACCTGTAGCCCTGTTCCAAACTCACAACATTTGTTGAGCCAATGTTGTAGTGTCGGGTTGGTTGGTATACTCCGCAAACAACAACAACAACAAATAGTAGTAGTAGTAGTAGTAGCAGCTGTAGTAGTAATGATAATAATAATAATAATGTAATATTTTATTTACTTTAAAATTGTTTAAAATTACAGACTGTTACCATATTTACTTTAATGGGATAATAATAATAATAAATAAATAAAAAATAATATATATATATATATATATATATATAATTTTTATTTATTATTATTATTATTATTAATATATATGTATTATATATTATAATACATATATATTATAATATATATTAAATTTATATATATATATATATATATAATTAAAGAAAATCATTTCAAAATTCCAATAAAATTCAAACTTATAGTAAAGTGTTGCAATATTTATTTTACTAGAATAATAATAACAATAATACTTTATAATAATCATAATAATAAATTAATATTATTATTAAAGAAAATAATTTCAATTAAAAGCAATTCAATTTCAATAAAGAAAATAATTTCAAAATTACAATAAAATTCAAACGTATAGTAAAGTGTTACAATATTTATTTTACTATAATAATAATAATTATTAATAATAATAATAGTAGTAGTAAAGAAATAATTTAAATTAAAAGCAATTAAATTTCAATTAATAAAGAAAATATTTTCAAAATTTCAATAAAAATCAAACTTAGTAAAGTGTTACAATATTTTTTACTGGTATAATAATAATAATAATAATTATTATTATTATTACTGTTTAATTGTTTAATAAATATTATTGTTGTTGTTATCATCATCATCATCATCATATATATGAATAAATAAATGAATAAATTACATTAACCTCGATTAATAAATGCTGTAAAAATTGTGATACCTAATGCAGTAAATGATACTTAATACATTAAATAATGCTAACAAACTGGACCTTTCTATGAAGTGTTACCATAAATATCACTGATATAATAAGAATATGATAAGATGCAAATTGTATTGAAAGTTTTGTGTATATGTGGAGGCTGGGGTCTAAACTAGTACTGCAATGATGTTACCCAGGATAAAAATTTCATTTTCTCTCAAGAACATGAACCCTGGGGAAGTCCACTGAGATTTCATTCTTCCTCTTCAAAAGGATTTTAATGATATAAATTTGACCTCTTTTTTTATCCCCCACTTCACCATTTCTTTGGCAACATAATTGATTCTTCAGTCCGAAGGTCTCTCCACCATAAAGGTGTGCATTGAAAATTATGGTCAGATTAGAAAAGCAGTGACCTTTGAAGTGCTTCGCTACAATCGGCTCTTCATGATTCTAGCCCATGAGTTGCTCCTTCATTCTAGTGATATAAGAACGGCTAGAGGACAGGAGGGAGGGCGATCACTCGAGGCTGACAATAAGTGTGTATGTGATCCAACATGTCTGCCTGAATATGTGATTTCACTCAATTTCAAGCATGACTGCCTCTGCACGACTCACGCTTTTCCTTAAAATATTCCCGGAAAACATTTATCTAATTCCTTTCAGGGCTTCTTGGCTCTGCAGGCTGGATAGCGTACAACCGGGTCGGCACAAACGTCTGCACGGGCACCAGTCCTGCAGGAGCTGTTTTGGAAAGGAAAGTGTCAAATTTGCAAATGCAAGCATTGAATTTCTACTGCTAATGCTGTTAGCTAAGAAAATACCAAATTAAAATAAGGGATTGGGTTTTCCTTAACTTCAATAGTTTTTGTTTTTGAGTTTCCAGTTCACTTTTCTCTCATTTAACTCTGCTAGCTTTAATTTGAATAATCAAACTTCAAAGGCTTCTTGCTTTTTAAACCACCGTGTGCCTGTGCACTGAAGGCTGCCATTCTGCTCTGAAATGGTTTGTGCCTTATCTCAATAGACAGATGTCTTCTCATCTTCACTATGGTGATTTCAACATCTTGTGGGTCTAAAAATTTGACTCAGTGACCAGCAACAAGCAGTAGGTTGTAAAGTGTGGGGTAAAATGTGTTTCTAAACCAGTTAAATGACGAACAGAGGACTACTACAAAAATGTATGCTATTCTGCTACAGATAATTGATTAATAAAACCCATAAAGCAGGAACAAAATGTTGGTAGGCTTCCTGTCCCGAGGCCGGATTAATAATATGGGTATTTGGGCACGTACCCAGGAGCACCATGTTCAGGAGGGGGCGGCACTACACCCAAGGGGCACCATGCAAAAGATGTAGTACAATGGCCATGATATAATAAGTACACTAATCCAATTCATAAGCATGCTAATTTCATATGCAAATAAAGACAAAAGAAAAGCACTACATGACTGACTTAATGTCTTAAATATCAGCAATCTGGCCAGTAAAATGGATACAAAAAGGGGCCAACATTTTCAAATAAAAACAACATCTACTACTAGGTGACACATTAAATGTTTTAAATATCATCAGTCTTAAAAAGTTAAAGTGAAAACGGGCAACATTTTCAAAACAAAAAATAATATTTTGCCAGTAAAATGGAGAGAAAAAGTGGGCAACATTTAAAAAAATAAATCAAACATCTACTACTGTAGGTGACAACAAACTAAAATGTCTTAAATATCAGCAATTTTACCAGTAAAATGTAGAGAAAATGGGGCAACATTTTCAAACAATAAAAACACTGGACAGTTCAGAATCCAATAATATACTTGATTTCATGCTAAAAAATTTTAATCCTGCAAGTAATCCTTTTTTTTAACAAAAAGAAATAATGTTCTGTTAGTCTCCTAGCCTGCTGATGAACAAAAAGTGTGTGAACAAAACTGGATTTGATGCAGCAAAAAAGGACAGAGTCAAATTGATAATGAATAGATGAATAAACAAATAGAACACATGAATAACTTCTTATTTCAACTCAGAGGCAAAGCTGAATGTTCACAGAATACAAAGAAGCTGTGCCTATACTGACTGCTCTGAGGATTGGACTGTGAGAACAGTATAAAGCTGATTTTTCTTTCTTTCTCCAAACTGGAGCTTTTTTTATGGAAACCCAGTGTTCTTTATTACTTTCTTTACACCAATATACACTTTTAAAATACATAATTTATGCATTTGTGCTTTTAGATATAGTTCAGTCGTTTTGTCCCTGATCTGGACATGGACAGTAAAAGGTCAAAGCATTTTTTTGTGCATTTTGTTTGGTCAGTTCTGTCTCGCTACAGTGCACAAAGTCAATACACATTGAGGTCAAGTGAATATCGAGCGTAATGCATGGAAATGTCATTTTGTTCTGTCTTCAGTATATAAATCAGTTGCGCAAAACAAATATGCCACCAGAGCAAACCAATGTCCTATGGCGAGAGCTTCACCTCACAACAAGACATGACAAAGGCTTAGATTTATACTTTGTGAAGATTGTGATGCCTTTCACAAAATGTCTTTGATATTGCACCTGTACTGAGTGAAGCTTTTGTAGGCTGCATCTGGTACACTGATTCACCTGCAACCAACAAGTCATTCTTTAGAAAGATGAAACACTTGGAACAATTACAGAAAACACTTGGAACGATGCCTTGATAAAATAGCTCCTTATTATAGTAAAGCTGAGGAACAAACATTTTTTGCATGAATCACAAAATAATCCCTAATAGATTAGTTCATTAAATATAAGTTAAAAAAAAAAAAAAAAATCTTCCCTCAACCATCTCCCATTAACCATCAACCAAATTAGTTTCTTCACAAAAGGAGAATTTTTGAATGTTTTCTTTTATTCATTTATAACAAATGGGGACTGCAGGATATTAAAAAATCATAAAAGCAGTCCATATATGAGGCATTATGTTAGTTTTATGTCAGAAACAGATCAAAAATGAAAATTCTGTCATTAATTACTCACCCTCATGTTGTTTCAAACCGTAAGACTTTCGTTCATCTTCGAAACACAAATGAAGATCTTTTTGATTAAATCTGAGAACTTTCTGTCCCTCCTTAGACAGCTATGCAACTTGATATTTGATGCTTCAAAAAGTTCATGAAGAGATTGTAAAACTAATCCATTTGAATTGAGCGGTTTACTCCAAATTTTCTGAAGAGATGTAATTGCTGTATATGATAAACAGATTGAATTTAGACTTTTTTTCACATAAAAGATTGATCAGCAAACAAACAAAAGCTCAACTGAACCTAGGGCTGTGACGGTGGCAATCTTTTACTACCGCGGTGGGAAATCACCAACAACCGCCGGTGTTGCGGTGGTGGGGTCTGGGTTGGTTATGTATATATATATATATATCTGAGGTTGCGTTAGACTTGCGTTTTGCCGTCATTTTGATGGACAGGATCGTAAAAAAAATCTGTTATAATCAATTATTACCCGTCTTTTTAATTTTTATATTTGAATTATAAGACATTTAATAGCTTGTGATTTCGTCCACATTTTCATTTTTATTCACGAACTTACAGGATAAGCAAATAGGCATAGGCTATGCATTTATTTATATTATGAAAAGAAAGTTGATCAAAGACTGCGTCACACTTTTCATCTTGAACACTTGTCGAGGATCGTGAGTAAATGCGATCATCCTTTCCTCTTTACTACTGTACAGAACGAAATAAACATGAATGAAAATCAAAAAATATGTTGAAAGATACAGTAGTTTACCGAAATCTGTATCACGTCAGTTCAGTCAGTGTTGCAAACAATGTCACGTAACATATAACTCAGAAAAGCCATTCGTTGACCATAAACTTATAGTCAGCAAGAAAAATAACAAAACGAACCATTTAAAACAAAACAAACTGGATTAGAAACTTAATTATGTAAGTAAGTATAAGTATTATAACTTTATTATTATAAAATGGACTTAAACTGGGTGCTCGCCTGTGTGTATCGTTTTCATTTTATTCTGGACTCTGAACTCGCGCTCTGCTGCCACACTGGAGCGCACTCACCACCAACTGGACAGGGGTGGGAATTACAGTTACAAGCAACATCAGCCTCAGTAATCTGTCAAAATGACGGACGGGCTGCAGTTTTTTTCCGTCACTACTAAAAAAATTCTGTCAATGACGGAAAATTTTCGTTTAACGCGACCTTTGAGATTTTATATATATATATATATACACGTCACACTACCACCGGTGACACTCCACAACCGCGGTGGCGCGGTTGACATGCCTACCGTCACAACCCTAACTGAACCTGCTTCACACGTGAGAACAGACCTCTTCTGGAAGCTCAAATGTGCTGCGTAACATGCGAAAATGAACCTCATTGGTTCTTGCTGGACTGGTTCTTGCTCAGATTTGGCAAGGAAACATGCTTGAGCTTCCGTTTACCACAACGGATGTGTGAGTTGATGAATGTTTATATGTGAATAAAAGCCTAAATTCAATCGGTTCATCATATAAAGCGATCGTGTCTCTTTAGAAATTTTGGACTAAACCGCTTAATTCATATGGATTAGTTTTACGATCTCTTTATGAGCTTTTTGAAGTGTCAAAGTGGTAGTTGTGTAAACTGTCTATGGAGAAACAGAAAGCTCTCAGATTTCATCAAAAAATATTTTCATTTGTGTTCCGAAGATGAATGAAAGTCTTACGGGTTTGGAACAACATGAGTAAATAATGACAGAATTTTCATTTTTGGGTGAACTAACCCTTTAAGTCATTATTGAGTGAGCTGTTAACTGGATAATTGAGTCAGACCAGTCTGATTCATGAACCACTCAGACCAGTTTTATGAACCAGATCAAATGATTCATTAAAAAGTTCTGACTCAATGATTCATTCATGACATTTTTGACAGAAAAATCAGAATAAATATCTCAAGAACTATAATAAAAGTGCCAAAGAGAGATAAAAGTGGATATTCTTTACACCTTTTTTTGTTTCATAAGATTTGGAACAACATACAGTACAGTAAAGGGTGAGTGAATAATAACAAAACTGATCATTTTTGAGTGAACTATCCATTAAAAAATGAAAAGGAAAGAGCCTATTCAAGATAGCTTGATTAGAACAAAGACCTGTTGGCAATTCTAGTGTCCATTCCCTCATAACAGCTCTTCCACTGTAACACATGCGCACACTGCTGGCCCAGAAAAGCCTCATTGTACTTTCTTGCTGGGCTGGTGGGTTAATGTAATGTGAAATATAAAGTCAGACTGCGCAGACCGTGGCTAGAGTTTATAAACGCTAATCAGACTGGAGATGTTTTCTCCAAGGATGTGTGTTCCACAGGCCAGCACACATTAACACCGCTTAAAAAACATGCACAGGCCATTTCAGCTTCATGGCAGTGGGGAGAAGGAGACGTGTCTTGCTTGTTTATGAGGAACAAACCTGAAGGAAAAAAAGCTGTGAATAGTAGGATGACACTTGTGATGTGCAAAGAAAAAAAAAAAAAAATCACATTATACTTTTAGATATTGGAAGTACTGTGTTGAATTAATAACCCATTGTTTGCTGGTTGAATTCTTGAGCAGTTTTTTTTATGTTACTAGAAACTCTGCATAGTATTACTTTATTTATTTATTTATTTAGAATTTATTTTTATTTTTTCACAGAATCCAGCATGGAGGTAGTTTGCCAAAAAAATTCTGTTCATGTTGCCCAAACCAGTATGATTTTCTTTCTTCCGCGGAACATAAAATGAGATGTTAAGCAGAATATTTTACACTGCTCGTTTCCATACAATGAAAGTGAATGATGACTAACTTCAAAAATGTAAAACAGCACAGTAAATGTAATTACTTTTTTGCTATGTTGCTATATTTTATGTGAGAAAAGGATCAAAATGTTACATCATTTGTTGCGGTATATTCAAATAATGCATCACAACAGGTTTGTTGCCAAATGTCTTTGGTTCTCATGTGTCTCTATGAAATCAAAATGGACAATTCTTGGTTTTTTAAGGAATATTGCAGTATTTATTATAGATTATTTATCTGTGCACATTTTTTTTTACTCATTTGTCCTTGTTAGGGTTGTCAAAAGTACCGACTTCGGTACCAAGTCGGTACTAAAATTTAAAAAATGTGACGATACTAGCATTTCTCCCTAGCATTTTGAGCGCTGTTCTTAAACACCTCTGATTGGCTATTGTGTTCACACGCTCAACAGATACAGTATGTCTGGGATTGGCTACAATGATCAACACTTCAAAAACATGTTGTAAATAGAAACCTTTGATGCTCTTCACCAAGCGCTTACACTAATATAGACGGATCCGCTGATAGTCACCTGCTTTCCAACGCTCCCATGTGTATAATGCAAGGGGGAAATGCTGGTAATTTCACATTTTTAAAATTTCAGTACCGACTTGGTACTGAAGTCGGTACTTTTGACAACCCTAGTCCTTGAAATCTTGAATCAAAATAACTTTCCCTCCCACTTCCAATGACTCTCTTCTCTTCTCTGATGATGTTCACTGGCACGTGGGCGGGACAACCTGTCACTCACAAGAGATCACAGCAATAGCAAATGACAATGATCCAATCAATTCCCAATGGAGAAAATCAAGTCCCGCCCTACATTTTTTCTTGTTCGAGAAGTCGTTTCACTCGGATATACGAGAAGAAGAGACTATCGCAAGTTCCACTTCATGCCGACTTTAAGCAATCACAACCTGACAAATTTTATGCATATATTCAAATTGCAAAATGTATTTTTATGGTGTATTTTTTTTGTCATTTTTGGACCTTCACGGTCTCTGGTTACCATTCACTTTCATTGTATGGAAGAAAAGCAGCATGGATATCTTAACTCCTTTGTGGTCTAGAAAAGAAATAAAGTCATACGGATTTGGAACAAAATGAAGGTGAGTAAATGATGACAGAATATTCATATTTGACTGAACTATCCCTTTAATCGTTTTAAAGGCTGTCCTAGAAGTCTCTTTGAAATGCCTAGAGGCATCTACAAACAGCTCTTTCTATGACGAACACAATGTTGACCAAAGGAATTTACATCAAATGACAACACAGCACTGCTGCGGCGTATTTGAATGTAAATCTCTGAGTCTGCTCGCAATTCCTCCCCGACTCTGTTCGGCAGGCAGAATCTATTTAAATATTACGCTCGTCAGCAATTGTGTGGGCTTTTGTTTAAAGATCAAGTCTCCCAGACGATCACTTGAATGCACTTGTCCATTCAAATAAGACACACACTGATATCATTCGCATGCATTCAGCTGACAAATCAAGACTTTATTGGTTAGCCTGAAATGTCCATAAAAGCGGCAATGAAATGATAGCTGGACCGCTTAGTGAAGATACAAAGGATCCAAAAATGCTTCAGTTTTTTTCTTTTAACTACAAAGCAGGAAGGATGGCAATTGGCAAAGAAAACTTTATGTGGGAGTGTTCATCCATCTGCCCGCACAGATGGGGAGAACTAGCGAGTGAAAGACCAACATGAGCCAGCCACACAACTACAAACAGTAGGTCAAAGCAAATATCCACATAACAGATCTGCTGATTCCTGCTACAACAGAAGAGCTGTGTGATATATATCTATTTTTCAACAAACCACATCTTTTCAATCTTTATCTATTGACAAAGGGACAGGAAAGTCTGTTGCACAAAATATCAATGTGTCTGACTTTTACTGCACTTCTCAAATCGCAGTCATCCGATTGGCCTATTGCTTTAGGGGGAACAGGAAGCAGGAGCGGATGGTGGATGTGTTCAGGAACTGGACTGTCTCTGTGGGAAATCAATGATATTTGTTTAATTATTGGATGAACTTAATCAGTTCCACTGCTGTAATTACTAGCACTGGCTAGAAGTCATTATAAAATCATTCGTTTTATGCCATCTTGGGCTGAAATAATGAATACAAGCTATTTTGGTGTGCAGTCTTTCTAAATTAAAGAAGAAAAATATTTATCTAAGGTTTTTTTCTCTCTCTCTCTAACATGCCAAGCGTTAGTTTGCATGAGTGCTGTACCCTGTGTCCTTTAGCAATATAGATTTGACACATTGTCAATGATTGCTTGTGACAGCATTCATTGACCATGTCTCTTCCAGAATCCAGTTGAACTGTTGGAACACATCCGTTACACTAACAATATTCGAAAATGACATTGTATCAGAAAGATTAATATTACATGTGGGTTCACATCTGTATCTCTGAGGGTGTGCGTTTACAGAGCTACAAATAAAATGTGACCAACGAGTCGGCACATTTCCATTCCAAACATTTAGCAGAGGAAATTTGTGAGCAGATAACATATTAAGTTAATGATACAATTCTAACTAATTGAAGACAGATGGAATCTTCACTGGAGCAAATAATTGTTTTACTCCTTAATCACACCAATTAACAAGCACAAAATCTGCAGCAAACCTGATTGGCTGAAATAAATGTGACCTCACCCACACTGGAAATCTAAAATTACTGTGCTAGACTAAAGAGATAATGCATTGTATTAAAAAAAAAAAGAGTGTGAACCAAATGCTTAGCAAAAAGAAAAGTTTACTGTTGCCAGCTTTGGCAGATGACAGTCCCTACAAGTCGTGATAGCATTCTGTTTATCAGTATCTTTAGGATGAGATAAACAAATAGGCAATTTAAAAATGAAAAATGATATTTTTTTTCCCTTTTCCTTGAATGTATACAGTATGTATGCCTCAGATCAAATCAAAGTGTGAACTTTTAATCAGTTTTGGTGCAGTAACTGCATGGACTGTAGTATTTAAACAAGCAAGTTTTAGCTGTTTAAGACCAATGGCATAAAGGCCTTTACAGTGTGCAGACATAAATATTTTGAAATAACATATACCAACCAGTTTGGCCATTAAAAGAAATGTGAGAGACTAAGAAACCCACTAATATATTTTAATCAAATGAACTGCATGATATTTAAATTAATTCATCACAAATAAATCCCATAAAAGGGAGCAAAAGGTTCAACAAATGCATTGAATAAGGGCGCAACTCAAAATGAGGTCACAGATTCATATTTATTTGAGGATTAATCTTTATTGGTTCACACTGTTTTGGATGTACATCCTGATTTTGCAAAGTTAGACACGTTCCTGGGTCAACATATTTTGTCCGAAAATGTAATCCTAACCATATCCCTACCCCTAAACCTAACCCTACTCAAGTTAACCTTAAAATCAGAGGGAAATGATAGGTGAAAAACACTGATGTAGAAGCACCTAACCCTGGTTCTAAGCCTAAACTTGACATAAATTGTAAACTTATCCCTCAAATCTGATTGGTTGATTGGAATGTTGTTCCAAGATCAACTAAGATGTTGATCCAGGAATATGCTGCACTTGATGAAATCAGGTTCTGCATTTTTGGACATGTATTTAATTTTATTTGTCTATTAATCGTGTTTATTTAGAAACAATGGTTGTTTTTTTTAATTGGTTGCCTATCTTGGCAAGGTAACTACTCAAAAGAAATGTTTTCCTGAACCACGCGATGACCCTCCAAGCCCGACAGACTGCAGTGATTTTTAACAATTAATTTTTTTAATAATCATATGAAAATGTTCAATTATCAGCCCTAATGTACACCGATCAGGCATAACATTATGAGCACCTTGATAATATTGTGTTGGTCCTCCTTTTGCTGCCAAAACAGCCCTGACCCATCGAGGCATAGACTCCACTAGACCCCTGAAGTTGTTCTGTGGTATCTGGCACCAAGATGTTAGCAACAGATCCTTTGAGTCCTGTAAGTTGCGAGGTGGGGCCTCCATGGATCGGACTTGTTTGTTCAGCACATCCCACAGATGCTCGATTGGATTGAGATCTGGGGAATTTGGAGGCTAAATCAACACCTCAAACTCGTTGTTGTCCTCCTCAAACCATTCCTGAACCATTTTTGCTTTGTGGCAGAGCGCATTATCCTGCTGAAAGAGGCCACAGCCACCAGGGAATACTGTTTCCATGAAAGGGTGTACATGGTCTGCAACAATGCTTAGGTAGTTGGTACGTGTCAAAGTAACATCCACATGGATGGCAGGACCCAAGGTTTCCCAGCAGAACATTGCCCAAAGCATCACACTGCCTCCGCCGGCTTGCCTTCTTCCCATAGTGCATCCTGGTGCCATGTGTTCCCCAGGTACATTGTCCAGTTCTGATGCTCACGTGCCTACTGTTGGTGCTTACGGCAGTAGACGGGTCAGCATGGGCACCCTGACTGGTCTGCAGCTATGCAGCCCCATTTGTAACAAACTGTGATGCACACTGTGTATTCTGACACCTTTCTGTCAGAACCAGCATTAACTTCTTGAGCAATTTGAGCTACAGTAGCTTGTCTGTTGGATTGGCCGCCCATGACCCTGTCGCCGGTTCACCACTGTTCCTTCCTTAGAGCACTTTTGATAGATACTGACCACAGCAGACCGGGAACACCCCACAAGAGCTGCAGTTTTGGAGACGCTCTGACCCAGTCGTCTAGCATTCACAATTTGGCCCTTGTCAAACTCGCTCAAATCCTTACGCTCGACATTTTACCTGCTTCTAACACATCAACTTTGTATAACAAATTCAGTTTCAGCATTCAAATTCAGCATCATTAACAAAACAAATAAACATCCATCTTATTTGTCTGTCACTCAGTATTGATGAACATAACTGTCTTCTCACTTCCTGTCCTCTTTTAGCGGTTTCTCCTTTACGAACACATACACAGTAGATCAACACACTTGACCATTCCTGATAGGAGCTGAGAAATACCTGGCTCTTATCTGTGCGTTTGTAAATCACTCCTGATTATTCATTTCTTCCATTTCCTCCAGAGCTTTACAGAGCAATCAATCGCCCTGTTAGCTGGCCCTGATCGAATGCGAGCTGATAAGTCAAATGTTCTTTGTCACTGAGCACTATATAACAGTGTTTTTAGCCCTATATTGATTGCTGATTTTCTTTGGCTCAGCAAAGCTATTCAATATGCCAGTAGTTGGAAATTTATCTTAAATTGTATGGCTACCCATCAGGTATACCTGATATAAGGCCAATAAAAACACACGCAAAACCTAAAGTGCTGACTTGTTGCATTTTCACTATTAAAGGTGCTGTAAGCCATTTTTATTTATAATTTTTTTTTTTAATACCAAGCATAAAATGTTCCAACTACCTGACAGATGTCACTGAAATAGGTGTCCTGAGAAATCACACCTGTTTCTGTGACAGGCTCTGTAAAATGCACAGAACACAGTGTTTTAGCCAATCAGAAATGCTCTCTGCAAGTAAATCATTTTTGCGCTTTCGAGCTGTCTGACATGTCTGTGGTTGGTTGGGTTTTTATGAGAGTATGCAATCTAATTCATTGGCTAAATCCAGCAGAACTTAGCATATTCTCTTACAGCACATTTAAAAAGGAAGTGTGTAATTTCTGCACTACAAGCAGCACTAAAAAGAATTGCATTATGTTACAACTCAGACAGACATGCCATTTTATTATTCACTGGAATAAATTTGGGATGGGACTACGGTTGCTGAACAATGGCAGATGGAGTAAGTGCTTAAAACATATTTGAATACATTCATAATGTTGTTTGGTGTCGCTAGTGGTGTGGAAATGACACACTGCACCTTTAAATAATGTTGATGAATCTGTTTTTTACTTACAGGATTTCTTGCACACTCTGAAACAGTTCAATCCGATTAACTCACTAATCAGATTAGCCAAATAAACATTAATCCCATTAATTTAGAGCATCACGCTGCAGTTCAGTCATTGTCTGATGTTCTGAAATGATCATCAAGCCACAAACACATTTTAAAACCAAAGCAAGAGCTCACCGGCTCCCCCTATTGACTGAACTGGAGTCTGGGACTCATCTGCAAGAGTGTTGAGGAGGATAAGGACACTTTTGTATGGCAGGATAGGTAAAAACCAGGTGCACGAGCTGCGGGTTCAAGTTATTTTCTTTCTCCATCACTTGCTCTCTTTGTACACAGGTATTATTTAAAGCTAGCGTGGCTATCAGAAGGTGAACACCAAAACAGCTCAGAGCCGGTGAAGCATTTATCAAACAGATTGAACCCATGACACAACAGACCACGGCTTCGTGTGTGATGGGGTGAATGCGAAATGCCTCTTTTATATGGTACAATTTTCTTCAGCAACAACAGTTTTTGTCGCCTAGGATGTCCTTGCCTTATGCTGAACATTGAGGGTTGGTAATTAAATTGAGAACAATAGTGCTCAAAAGGGTAATTTCAACAGCAGGAGCGCATTAAAAATGCACATAAACTGCAATAACATGGCGTTATGATAAACGGATCCATCGGCTATGCTGCATTTAAGTCAATGTCAAAAAAAGAGTAGTCACTTGAAAGCCATTTAGTGGCAGTTGAACAGGGAGTGCACAGAGAGCAGCCTCCTCAACCTGCTTTCATTTTGGACAATGATCCACGGGTGGTCCAATATATGCAGCCCGATTTCTTTTTAAATGTTCACGTTCTTCCGCAGAGTGCATGCAAATGGGGCCCTGGTTTAATTACCATTTAGCAGTCTAATAGCAAGAGTAGAGGAAACTTCTGCAATAGTCACTGCTGGGCATTGTGCAGAGGCAAAGCCCCTGGACTGAAATATTATGTAAATTATTAATTTCCTCATAGACTAACACAGTTGTGCTATTTGGTTACCCACAAGCATGCCGCTACATGTTAATTAATCTCACTTAGAGGGAAAAGTATCAGAAAAATCTAATTTTATTATACAATCATGATTAAAGGTGCAATAGGTGATTCTCTACAGAAACATTTTTTTGTTATACTGGTTGAAAGTCTCCTCATATCCTGATAGCAATCACTACATTAAATGGTCTATATGTATTTTTATAAATGTATATCATCTGTGGAAGGTGTGGGGCCATAAAATATTCATCCAAATCTTTATATTCAGTCTGAATTAAATAATACAATGTGTTTTTACATACTCTTCGTGCACCCTGTTCACGCAGACATCATACATCATACATCATCATACATTTTATGCTATGCCGAGTTTATGTAGACAGACTTCAGTCACGGAGCACAGCAAACAAACAGCAGCCACATTTTACATTTCCTACCGAATCAAAACAACGACTACCGTAATTAAGAGATGGCAACCCGCGACGTTCTAACCGGAGCTGTTCAGTCAGACTCAGAATTATATGTATCCATGTCAACAGTATCAACACTGAAATGAAATGAAGTTTTATTTAACAAAATTCGGGAGGCGCACGTTCAGGTAATCAACCAATCAGTGCAAGAGGAAGCCGGTATATAAAGCCGTCTCTCACCACTATCCCGCGACAAGTTTCACAGCATCCCTCCACCACCCCATCACCTCACTCTTGGCTGGTTTCTATCCCAGTTAAGGAGGGGGAGTACTCTGGGTTCGGGCCAAATTCCGAGCTCGGAGCCCTCCCCCGGACAGCACGCCAAATACGCATAAATTACTATACGAATTACTTTATTTTGATTTCATGTACGTGTAAACTCGTGAATCTGCAGCAGTCAGGTACAAGCTCTCTAAGTTGTTTACATTCATTATTATTGTAATGTTATGTGCTTTGAGACAGGAGGTAGTTTAAAACCATCTCTTGTGATGCTTTGCCGAGAGAAGCTGTGTGTGAGTGCGTCATGTGTTTTGGAGGAGGCGTGGCTTTGGACCGCGATTTACAGGGAGGGTGAGATTGTATGCTCTCAATGCTAGCAGGCTAATGTTAGCATTTTCCAGATCACTTACTGCACCTTTAACATAAGATATAGCTGTGAAGATGCTTTTATATTATATTAAATTAAAAGATGGTTCATATTTTTTACTTACAAAACCCCCACTGAATTGTATCAATATTTTACTGTAAAATCAGTTGAATATAATATAGATTTTCACCATAAATGATATGGCATAGGCTATCTAACAGAATTTTAAGATGGATAGACAACAGCTCTGCAGACTAATAACGAGCACAGAAAGAAAGCCATGATTTGTCATTACATTCTTGTGTTACATTATCTTAAATGTATAGTTCACTCAAAAATGAAAATTCTGTAATCATATACTCACCCTCATGTCATTTCAAAACTGACTGACTTTTTTCTCTGGAACATAAAAGAATCTGAAGAATTTTTAACCGTTTTTGTCCATATAATGAAAGTCAGCGGGGTTCAAAACAACATTGGACCACATTGACTTTCATTATATGTAAAGAAAAAAAAAAAAACATTAAGGAATTTTTCACAATATCTTCTTTTGTGTGGAAGCATCATTTGAATTTCCCTACATTTCTAAAATAGAATTATGTCCATTTTAGTGCCATTCTCAGTACCTTTGTCCTAGCAATGAGTGTGCCATTTGCCATTTCAGCCAAAGCAAACATTTTAAAATGTACTATTTGTTGGTCCACATTATTGATTTACATTTCCATAAATTTGACTGTGTTGGTTGAGAGAAAGCCTTCTGATGGCTGCATGTTTAATAGATAGGCCTGTGTGCCAGAGCGCGTTATCTGAATTCTCAGACCCAGGGAAAGCTTTGAAATCATGCCTAAGACTAATGAAAGAGGAGCAGGAGGAAGGAAGGAATGAGCAGCGGAGAGGTGTGATCTACCTACGGAGAGATTACCATGTACCCCTGGGCTCTCATCTTACACTATGTGGGGAGGCGTGCGGTATCATTCGTTCACATGGCAGCACGGTGAAGAAAAGGTCTCGTAGCTGAGGTGTTAAGATTTATTCTCCCAGCTATAAATCTGCAGAAAGGATCCCCCACACCAGATTTTTAATATCATGCCCATAACACTCTCTGCCCATGGACAATATGTTCAACTGACTTTGACAAATCAAACACTTAAGAAATACGACAATATCCCTCACAGTGCAGCTCTGCAGGAAGGAGGAATGGATGCACAACAGCAAGTGTGAGAATATTTCTCCTAAATGGTGCCACAGGATATAGTGGAAGAAATAAACAGCCAGTTTATCCACAGGATGGATGTGACATCATTATCTGCCCATAACAGCATCCCCAACTATTTGGATGGAAAGTTTTCCCACTGCACAGAATAATTGCTCACTCTGGGGTACATTGAGGCTGGCATTCAGAAAACATCTATGCAAAAAGGCATAGAGCAATCAGATCATACTTGATCGATTCTTGAAACAAACTGCATCTAGATTTGAGGGAAATTGCTGTGATATGTCAAACTTTGAAGTAATTGAGTTGACCACTTGTTCTACATCTACAGTTTTGCATTTGTATTTCTAAACAGCACAAAAGTAACTGTGTATGTGTGTGTGTGTGTGTAATATATATATATATATATATATATATATATACACACACGTTTCATCATACACACACATACAGTGTTGGGGGTAGCACATTACAAGTAACGCGAGTTATGTAATCAGATTACTTTTTTCAAGTAACTAGTAAAGTAAAAAACTTTTAAACTGATACTGACAATACTGATATTCAGATTTGTGACATATGTATATAATTTTTCAGCTGCGAATATACTTCCATAGAATTTTGCATTCATCATATAGAACATTCTATTCCAACAATTCTAAATATATTCTTCATTACTTAACTATATTCATTGTCATTATCTAAATGACAGATATTACTTACAGTAAAGTTCTCCAATCATAATATGCATCAAAAGAGCATATGAAACCAACTTCCTTAAAACAATCCATGCAATATTTTTACTCACTGTATACTTGCAATTGTGAGTCATTTAAAAACAACTTGCATACTGATACTACTTCTGGAGTACTGATTTAATAAAATCAACATGAATACAGCTTTGGTTACGGTCTTGTCCCTGATGAGACTTCAGTAACCTGATATTCGGTCTAAAGCTCAAATTGATAATGTTTTGATTGATGCAGAAGACACAAACCCCAATCAGTCCCTTCAGGTACAGCACGGCCACTATGAGAGCACTTATTAAACACAAGCAGCTCAACTTACCTAGGTTTGGAAGCCGGTGCTGTAATTGCCTCAGATCTTCACCTTATCTGCTCCACCCTGGTCCTTGAGCAGCTTTCTCCCTCTCACAATGTTTCTGGCAAAGGTCTATTGATCGGTCAAGCTGTGTTTTCAGTAGTCTATTGTTGCCACCAGTTAGATTGGAGCTCCTCTCTGGCTGCCTGTCGCGGCTGCAATGAGGAGGCTGAGCAGCGTGTGCACCTTGCTCTCGCTCTAACTCGGTCTCTCTCTGTCTATCCGTCTTTCGCACCCTCCTCTCTCTCTCTCTCTCTCTCTCGCACACGCAAATGCATGCTATCTCTGTCTCCCTCCCTCACCCAGCGACACCCCCCGCTCTCGTTCTCTTTCCTTCTCCTTCCCTTCCTAATGCCTCTCTACCCCCTCTCGTTCTCTCTCTCTCCCATTGTATTGATCTGCCAGCGCTGGCGTTCTCCTCCTGTAGCCTCTAGAGGGTGTTCCAATAGCCGACAGTAGCCAGTCCAGAACTAATCCCACTAGCTTCAGTTCGGCTTCGCTCTGAAAGAGAAAGCTGTGGAGAGAGGAGAATGAAGAGAGAGAGAGAGAGAGAGAGACAAAAGGATGAGATGTGGATTCTCTCTCACACACTATATAAAAAGCCTGTTAAATTTACAGTAAAAGCTGGCAGCTTTTGTTGGCACAAATTCACTGTAAAAATACAGTGACAACATTTTAAGTATTACAGGAGGCATTATTTTAGTGCCTGTATGTTTTAGAGTTTAATACAATATCTTTAACTCATGAGATGTTAATATACCAGCCTGTTTACACAAATAAGATAAAATCTGTACTTTTATATATATATAGTGGAATATGCCTGTCAAAGAACAGTGTGCATTTACAGCTAGCATATTCCAATATGAGTTTTGCAGACACACAATGATGATGCATCATCCAATATATTATTAAGGAAAATGAAAGAAAACATTTGCTAATTTAGTTGTCATTGCACAAAACTTAAAAGTATGGAAGCTTGTTTCCGCCACTGAATAAAAAATAAAAAAAGTAATTTCGACATTCTCTCACAATTCTGACTTTTTTTCCTCGCAATATAGTTCTGATTTTTTTTTTTCAGAATTGCGTGATATAATCTTGCAATTGTGAGTTTTTAAGTCAGAATTGCAAAACATAAAGTCGCAATTGTGAGTTATAGTCGCAATTGCGACTTTATAACTCACAATTTATTTTTATAACTTGCGACTTTATAACTCAATTTATTTTTATAACTTATTTTTATAACTTTATTTTTTATAACTCTTATAACACAATTTATAACTGTGTTATAACTGTGTTATAACTTATTTAGTCTGTATGGCATTATTTTACTGACAAATGTCGAGAGCACATTATTGTGACACGAGAGCACATACATGTAATGCGCGAGCGTGCGGATTTCCTTTGCTCTCGCACAAAACTGGATGCGCGCTCTCAAATATACAGTGCTCTCTTATGAACTGTCTCTCCTCTCGCTCAGATATTGCGTGTGCGCGCTCAAACTGTGTCCTGCGCGCTCGCGAATCTCTTATGGATTAAACGCTGTCAAAAGTTATCAACCAATCAGAATAGACGACTGATCGATGAAAATGCTACGTGGAATCTTATTGGCTGAGAGTGAACTGCGCCTGGAATTCTTTCAACAAAGACGGATATTTAATTTCATTACAATTTAATAATATTTAATAAAAGTAATCAAAATGTAGGCCTATCTTAGAAATTGATGATTTCTATATTAATAAGCTTATCTAACTGCATCCCATTACAGGTCAAAGTCCACTGAACGATTTATCCAAAACCAACATATTAGCCAATATCATGGACCAAAACATTAAATTAAACATTAATTTAAAATAAAAGATTAAACAACTAATTTAATGTTATAAATCAGTCTATTTAGAAATGTGTAAATTGTTATAAATTAGCCTATTAAAAAAAAATATTAATTTAAATGAATTCATTTCAAAATCGTTTGAAATTAATGAAGACATGTTTCGTCCAGTGTTTTTAAACGAATCTCTTGAATGGATGATTTTGATTAATGTAATACATTTTAACAGCCACTGGTTGCCACCTACTGGCAGAACAGTGTAATAACATTAGTTTCAAAGGTCATTTACTCATTTTGATTACTGAAATCAGTGTATATTCGGACTATAAATTGTTATTACAATATTTGCGTTATTATTTAATGTTTGCAAATGTAAAGCTTGTCATTTAGGAATAAGATCGCGTTCTTTTGATTAATCGTGCATACATATGAACTTATACCCGAAGTATTTTTGTATGTCATGTTTTATACCAGACCTCAAAAGAAATTCACTATGGTGGTATATTTGATCTCCACATTTTATGTATTTTGGGAATGATGATCTGACCCTGATCTTGTTCTGTCTTAAATCAGAAGATATTTTTGGTAACACTTTACAATAAGATTTCATTAACATTAGTTAACTGCATTAGTTAACATGAACTAATAATGAACTGCACTTCTACAGCATTTATTAATCTTTGTTAATGTTAATTTTAATATTTACTAATACATTATTAAAATCAAAAGTTGTATTTGTTAACATTAGTAAATGCACTGAGAACTAACAAACAGCTGTATTTTTAACTAAAGTTAACAAAGATTAATAATTACAGTAATGTATTGCACATTGTTAGTTCATGTTAGATAATACATTAACTAATGTTAACAAATAAAAACCTTATTGTAAAATGTTACCTATTTTTTTATATAAATTTCAACACAAGTACACAAAACGTACGACCACAATAACTTTAAGAACCTTTTTGTTTGTTTGTTTAGATAAATTGGGGTTTGACCTGTAATGTGATGCAGTTAGACTAGGTTACATTTCATTAACATTATAAAATTGTAAAGAAATTAAACATCCATCTTTGTTGAAAGAATTCCAGGCGCAGTTCACTCTCAGCCAATAAGATTCCACGTAGCATTTTAATCGATCAGTCGTCTATTCTGATTAGTTGATAACTTTTGACAGCGTTTAATCCATAAGCAAATTAATTTCTGCAAGAGCACGGAGAGATTCGCGAGCGCGCAGGACACTGTCTGAGCGCGCACACGCAATATCTGAGCGAGAGGAGAGACAGTTCATTAGAAAGCACTGTATATTTGAGAGCGCGCATCCAGTTTTGTGCGAGAGCAAAGGAAATCTGCGCGCGAGCAGAGAGATTTGCGCTCGCGCATTACATGTATGTGCTCTCGTGTCACAATAATGTGCTCTCGACATTTGTCAGTAAAATAACGCCATATTCTGACTTGTTTTCTCGCAATATATTTGTGAGTTTACATCTTGCGATTGTGATTTTTTTTTCTCAGAATTGCGTGATATAATCTTGCAATTGTGAGTTATGAAGTCAGAATTGCAAGATATAAAGTTGCAATTGCGAGTTATAAAGTCAGAATTACGTGATACAAATGCACAATTCTGACTTTTTTCTCAGAATTGCGAGTTTATATCTCACAATTGCGAGTTTATATCTCACAATTGCGAGTTATAGTCAGAATTGTGAGATATAAACTCACAATTCTGAGAAGAAAGTCAGTCTTTTTTCCCCCCAGAATTGGCCTTTATAACTTGCAATTGTGAGTTTATATCCCGCAATTCTGGCTTTATAACTCGCAATTCCGACTTTATATCACGCAAGTCTGAGAAAAAAAGTCAGAATTGTGAGATAAAAAGTCGCAATAGTATCTTTTTTTTTTCCCTGCGGCGGAAACAACTTCCATATAAAAGTGATCATTTTCTGAACTACTTGAAAAAAGTAGAATATTAAAAAATCTTGTAATATAAATTATATAAAATACATTTTTAATGATTTATTTATTTTGTTGTCATTCATGTAATATAGTAATATATAAAAGTAATATAAAGATGAGATTTAGTGACATCTATGGTCGGGACAAAAACCATAATAGAGTGGTAAAATAGAAGATCACAAAGACAAAACTGTAAAGAAATTTTAATGGGACATTAAATGATTACAGTTAATTTAACTGTAAAAATAACAAGGGATGATTGAATATGTATATGTGGTAACACTTTAGTATAGGGAACACATACAAACTATTAACTATGACTTCTCCCTCAATAAACTCCTAATTTACTGCTTATTAATAGTTAGTATGGTAGTTGTTAAGTTTAGGTATTTAGGTAAGATTAAGAATGTAGAATAAGGTCATGCAGAATAAGGTATTAATATGTGCTTAATAAGTACTAATAAACAGCCAATATTCTATTAATATACATGCTAATAGGCAACTAGTTAAAAGACCCTAAAATAAAGTGTTACCAAAGTTTTTTACAATATTCTGACTTTTTCATTATTTTTCCATTAAAATTCTGAATATTTTTCACTCTCACTGCCTCTCTCTTTCTCTCGGGCAAAGTGCAATCTGTGCTGTCAGCTGGGCAGCAGGACCCCTACCTCAGTGAGAAACAGTGAAACTGAGACAGGCATTAATGTTTCAGCAGGCAGTCTGAAGCAAATGAATACAAACAGAGAAGGTGAAGTCATATCCCCGCTGCGCTGGTCTTTACAAATCAAAATTGGAAAAGAACCTTTATAGCACCTCCTAGGGGGATGTCAGACTATTATTAGTTGATACGTTTCATCATTTTGTCATGGTGACAGTGTTCAACTTGCCTTTCAGGAAATATTTTGCACAATCAGCATTAGTGCTCGCAGCTGAAAGGCTGTGATGTAACAATCTGTCAATAAATCAACACGCCTGTGGCGCGACACGCAAGGTAAATTACACTAAATGCTGCGATTCTCATCTGAGGCAAGATTTTCCTACAACACAGAAAAAGAAACATTTATGTTCATATTGTACTTATTACTAGTTGGGTAATTCCTTCAATTCCATTGCCACAGCTTTTTGTCACAGACTAGTCGCACACTTAGCTTCAGTCTTGTGCACTATATGAAAATTCTGTCATCACTTACTCACACTTTTGTTGTCCCAAACCATTTCTTTCATCTGTGAAACACAAAAGAAGATATTTTGAATTTGTTTTGTCATACAATTATAGTCTTTTATTGTAAGGACCTTTATTGTAAAGTCCACAGATATAGTCCACAGGTTTGAGTAAATGATGACAGAATTTTTATTTTAGTGTAAACTATCCGTTTAAAGGGTTAGTTCACCCAAAAGACCCAAAAATTAAAATTCTGTCATTAATTACTCACCCTCATGTCATTCCACACCCGTAAGACCTTCGTTCATCTTCAGAACACAAATTAAGATATTTTTGATGAAATCCAAGAGATATATGACTCGTCCATAGACGAGTGATTCAACCTTAATTTTATGAAGCGACGAGAATACCTTTTTCTGTGCAAAAACTAAACAAAAATAACGACTTTAATCAACAATATCTTCTCTTCTGTGTCATTCTCATACGTTGTTTACGTCCAGCGCTTCCAGGTTTTACGTCAGAACGCTGACTCTGGCGTCAGCATCACACGCATATGCTGTGCTGCTCACGTGATCAGCTTTGGCCAATACTGAGTCGGCATTCTGACGTAGAACCTGGAAATGCTGGACGTAAACGGTGTAAGAGAATGACAGAAGAGAGGATATTGTTGAATAAAGTCGTTATTTTTGTTTCATTTTTGCACACAAAAAGTATTCTCGTCACTTCATGTGACTGCAGTCACATGGACTATTTTAACGATGTCTTTAGTACCCTTTTGGACCTTGAAAGTGGTGGTCAAATTACTGTCTACTGAGGAGTCAGAGAGCTCTCGGATTTCATCAAAAATATCTTAATTAGTGTTCCGAAGATGAATGAAGGTCTTACGGGTGTGGAACGACATGAGGGTGAGTAATTAATGACAGAATTTTCATTTTTGGGTGAACTGACCCTTTGAGCTGTGAGAAAGCCTTCACTGTGCTAAAGACTGGGCTGCTTCTAACAATAACAGGCATCTGGAAAAACCTGCAATACCATGATGAATAATTGAGAGCGCTCAGTTTTTTGGAATTCCCAGAGCCTCCGGTTCCTGTACAGTAGACCACCAGCTACATTAAGAGTGTTAAATGGGTTGTCAGCACAAATAGAGGGCAAAGCTTAAAGACAGCAATGGAATAGTGATAGTGCTTGTGTATTGGTTGTTGCTTTGCTCGAGTCAGAGGTTGGGAGAGTCGACAGCTTTTGCAGCACAGGCTCAGAGCTCCTTGAACATCTTTAAGAGTTTGGTGAAAGTGAGCTTTGAATGTGCATGCTTTAAGTGTTACATGAGAAATCACAATACACAACTTTGATAAAAATACAAAACCACCCATCTCCTTTTGCATCTTAAAGAGAAGTTCACCCCCCAAAAATAATAATAATAATTTACTGACCCTCATGTCATTCTAAACCTGAATGATGGCTTTCTTCCTTGGAGCACAAAAGAAGATACTTTAAAATATCTTTTTTTTTTCTTCCAATAAACGTCAATGGGGTCCAGTGTTGTTTTGGATCCCACTGAATTTATGGACAAAAATAGTTCTTCAAAATATCTTATTTTGCACAGAATCTCTTAGTGGCACTTAGTCAATGACTGTGAGATATTTTCACAGAAATAATTATTATGCTTTTGTATTATTGATTATTCCAGAAAGAATCACTGAGAAATCACGACATGATGATGATTATAATTATTATAATTAAGAAAATGAATCATTATTCAATGAATCACACACTGAATAAGGATCATTCAGCCCTGAACATGAAGTGCTGTTCAAGATGAGGGTGTGTCGAGTTTGATCTGCAAAAACAAGCATTAAATTCCACTCCTCTTCAATTCGACTGTTGTGCTTCTGCTGCATTTTCGTTGTTTTTGCTGATCTCTTTTTCATCATCTATTCATTAATGCAACCATGATAAAAGAGCAGGACATTATATGTCCTCAAAAACATCTTTTGATGTATGAGAGTTTCCTGATTACCTAGCACTATTCTTGCCTGCCTTATATAAAGGTATGATTAGCTGGTTTTGTCATGTACCTCATTCATACTCTTCATGTTATGAATGGGCAGGGCCTTCAACTTTTCTGCTGAATACCCAAGTCAGGAAATTGCGGTGATTACAAAAATAAAACCTGTAATTTCAGGCACCACAACACTGAAATTCATGGGGGGGAAATCATAGCCTAATCAGCACCCTTTTTTGGGTCAGCTGACAGTCATTTTCAGTTACAAGCAAAGAGCAAGTGTACAAGTTGGTAATAAAAGTAACCAAGGTAACTCTCTCCAAATCTTGGTTGAAAATTTAGTTAATAAAACTGTGTTCAAATTCTGTTATGCCTCCAATCTATTGCAGACTACAATGTTCTTCAGCCTGGAGTTATTAGCTCAAGGAGGTCCAGTCTTGACAATTCCTATACATTGTTATTCCAGAATACTTACTGTGAATTTCAAAATTGTAATAATAAGATATAATAAAACCTCTTCAAAATGGCTTTTGTTGTCCAGTATACAAAATAAATTTACAAAATAAATTCTGCTTTTACCTTAAGTAGCTATTTCTACACTGTAAAAAAAATTCCATCTATTTCAACTTAAAAACTTAAGTTCAGTGGCTGCCTTAAATATTTAAGTATAGTCAAGTGTAACAATATATCGTGTCACAATATATCGCAACACAAAAATTCAACAATATATGTATCGTGGATAGTGACACTAACCGCGTTTCCATTAACCTTCAAACTGCGCAAAATGAAATTGCGAATTGAAAATACGCCCAGTGGAAACACGTCAATTTCGCAAAACTACCATGTATCGCAAAAACGTTTTTTTGCTCGCATGAGGTGGTTTTTCAGGCAATTCGAAAAAAGAACATTTCACAAAATTACAATGGAAATTTCGCATTAACGGGTCACCTGCCGTATGTAAATGTCGATCATTCTTTAAAGATGACATGGTATGTTTGGACAGAAGAAGAGACAGAGTTCTTTATTAAACTCATAAAAGACAAAAGAATTTCGGGAATACTGGATTCTAAACAACAAAGAAATGCCATAATTTATCAAGACCTCAAAGCAGATAGGAGGGAGAAACACCCAGAAACAAATCATACATGGCTGCTCCCAAGTATAAGGGGCTTTTCTTACCATTAATGCTTGGACATCACGCCTACGTCTCCTTTGATTAAAAATAATGGCTAGTGAGGTGGCTGGGATATATGTAAAACTATCAACATCCATTGCCATGATTTTTGGAAAGACGTATCGTGAGAGGGAAAAAAATTACGTTTTAGTCACATAACATTGGTTAATGGAAACGCCATCATTTCGCAATAGTTTTTTATAGACATTTAGAAAATATCGCAAAAGTTTTGTGTAAATCTGTAATGGAAACACGGCTACTATGTATTGTGTATAGTTCACCAAAAATGAAAATTACTGTGTTTTAGTGTCAGTACTAAATTAAAATACTATATATAATGTTGAATATAATGTATAATAATGCAACAGGGGAATATCTGTGGGTCCTGATAACGCCAATGTCTTATGTTACCAGTAAAAGGTGGCCTACATTATTTTAAATATATCTAGTCAGTGACAGAGTGCAAACATATTCATCTAAAATAATTCTGTATTTTCAGCTTCAATGAATATTTTTATTCTGGTGTCACCATTGACCTGTGCATTGGGTTACCAGCACAAAGTCCAAGCCTATTCATTTCCACTCCCAATGTAATACCAAATTTAGCATTTTAAATCAACAGTACATTTTTTGTTAACCTTTTACCATATGTCTTGGAGTATTGCAATAATATTGTATCATGAGTTCAGTATCGTGATATGTATTGAATCGTGATGTGAGGGTATCGTTACACCCCTACAGCAAACAGAAATAAACGTATAAAACAAAATAAAGATATTCCCTTACATTAAGACTTTTACATTTTATTTTACAATATATCAAATAAATGCTGTTTTTTTCTACTCATCAAAAAATGAAAAAAGTATCATGGTTTTCACTAAAATATTAAGCAGCCAACTGTTTTCAACATTAATAATAACAAGAAAATTATTTCTTAAGCACTAAATCAGCATATTAGAATGATTTCTGAAGGATCATGTGACACTGAGGTCTTGAGTAATGATGCTGAAAATTTAGCTTTGCCATTACAGGAATAAATTACATTTTAAAATATGTTAAAAATAGAAAACACTTACTTTAAATTGTAATATCTGTATAATTCTTGAGCATGAGAGCCTTCTTTCAAAAACATTTAAAAGATCTTATGACCCCAAGCTTCTGAATGGTCGTGTACAAAAATGTTAGCATGTAGATCTACATATAGAGTAGATAGAAATACAAGATGATTTAGGTAAGTAAGCAAGAGCTCAGAATAATCACATGCTGACTTTGATGTAAAAGTCAGAAGTTATTTAAATGAATAAATACAATCCTTAACAAATCTACATATGCTCAGGACTTGTTGCTATAAATATAATTTTATTTCAGTCAGGCAGGGACAATTAAGTGGTTGAGTAACTGCACAGCGGTCTACTGTACAGTATTTATAATATTCATTTATTAGAAATAATTCACAGTGTGGATGAAACCAGAAAATGTGCCAGAATATGGTAGAGATTGATTGGATGCTAAAAAATAAAAATAGAGGAAGTGAGGTTGTTTGTTGTCAGATGATGTTTAGATGACCAACCAGTTGAGAACCACCTCAGCCGGTCTTGTGTTGTTATTTTGCTTTAAAACACATCTAGAAACAAGGCAAAAGCATTATTTATTCATTCAGTTTCACTGTTTCTAGCTGAAAGCAGTGTTGCCCCGAAGCTTAGTCCACATGCCATTTGTACGATTTACAGCGGCACAGTAGGCGCTTGCACAGTCACCATAGAGATATATCTGGTATCATAGCAATTCTGTAGCAGCCATCTTTGATCTACCCCTCCAAATTGCCATGGTACAGTGGCCTGATCTTCTCATTCTAATTCTATGCGCTTCTCAAAGAAACTGCAGTGTTTAGTCAAGCACTTACGGAATATATTGCAAACCATGTGAAGAGAAACGAAAACATTTTAGGTAAAACATCGTATGCATTCCCTTTTAATCTGATCATAATTAGCATTTTTTTATTGACATAATATTAATACCCTAAGAGAACGGCAGATGTTCAGATGCTACAAATAAACAGCTTCCATCTGCAATGCTGTTAAAATAAATATAAGCTCTTTACTTTAAGCAAAAGATCCCGCGGGCTGCTCCAAGCATGTCAAGGGTTAGCAAGAGCACTGTGTAAACGCAATTAATCATGCATAAGTATTAAGGACACAATCACTCCCACACAGGTAACATGTAGCTAAGCTCTTCACACTGCAAAGACGCTTGAAAATTGGAAACTGTTTTTCAGCTTTACTATTGTGTGACAATATTAATGAGTTTAAGTAGAAAGAAACAAACAGCTACAATGCTACAAGAGGACAAATGTTACTGCGACTATATCTCAATAGATTTTTTTTCTGACAAAGTAATCCAGTAATCTTTATGGTTTTCATAAACAAGTGCTCATAAAAACCATCCTCAAGTGAGTCTTTTGTTTTGTAAGCTGCGTATTGGCTACTTGTCATGTGCGCAGGGGAAAACAACAAAGCTTTCCATATTCCCACACAGTGAATGAATTTAAAGTCACATTTTAATGGCGCAAAATGACATTTCTCTGAAAATTTTGGAAGCTCCCTCCATTTTGCAAAGCCTATACTGTAGAAATAACTGTCCACTTCAACAGGTTAAAGGGTTAGTTCCCCCAAAAATGAAAATTATGTCATTAATTACTCACCCTCATGTCGTTCCACACCCGTAAGACCTTTGTTCATCTTCGGAACACAAATTAAGATATTTTTAATAAAATCCGATGGTTCAGTGAGGCCTGTATCGCCAGCAGTAACACTCCCTTTTTCAATGCCCAGAAAGCTACTAAAAACATTTAAAACAGTGACTACAGTGGTTCAACCTTAATATTATAAAGCGACGAGAATACTTTTTGTGCGCCAAAAATAACAAAATAGCGACTTTATTCAACAATATCTAGTGATGGGCGATTTCAAAACACTGCTTCATGAAGCTTAACGAATCATTTGTTTCGAATCAGTGGTTCAAAGCGCGTATCAAACTGCCAGAGTCACGTGAACTACTGAAGTTTCAAAACACTTATGACGTAATGAAGCCTCGTTTACTGAAATCATGGGATTTTGGCGCTCTGAACCACTGATTCGAAACAAAAGATTCGTAAAGCTTCGAAGCTTCATGAAGCAGTGTTTTGTAATCGCCCATCACTACATATTGTGGAATAAAGTCGCTATTTTGTTATTTTTGGCGCACAAAAAGTATTCTCGTCTCTTTATAATATTAAGGCTGAACCACTGTAGTCACATGAACTGTTTTAAATGTTTTTAGTAACTTTATGGGCATTGAAAAAGGGAGTGTTATTGCTGTCAATGCAGGCCTCACTGAGCCATCGGATTTTATCAAAAATATCTTTTGTGTTCCGAAGATGAACGAAGGTCTTACGGGTGTGGAACGACATGAGGGTGAGTAATTAATGACACAATTTTAATTTTTGGGTGAACTAACCTTTTAAGGCAATTTTTTTTTTTTTTAGCTCAAAACTGAGTCCTGAGAGTCTCATTGGAAAAACCTTCCTCTACCTACATTTTTGCAAACAATTCACTGCAGATTCCAGACACAAATGAACAGTAGTGGCAGTAAAACACCAACAACTATCGTTTTCACACAAATTATGACTACAGGGTCAGATTATTAATACAGACTTATTTTCATGCGGTTTCTTGCACGTTACTATGTTATGACCTCAAAACACTTTTACCATAGTGCAGGATTTGTAAACTAATACATTTTAAACTTTGCATCACATAACCAGCTCCATATGTACAACCTGTCTGGCATAATAAACTTGTGAAACACGACTCACGATAAAAAAGCACAAAGCAGCAGCTAAAATGGCATGGTTGCTTCAGCAAATATGTTTTATCTCATGTTTGCTTTTGTTATCAATTAGGTTTAGGGTAGGGTTTAGCGTACTGTAGGTGGTACAGTATTTTCAAAAGCGATACAGCTTTAATATTTTAGTGATACATACAACCACCAACATAATAAAATGTTGGCAGATTCATGTTCATCTGTTTCGCATAAAACTTTTAGTGCCTTAGAATGGACCATGCAAGAAGCAATGTAATATCATTTTGCAGAAATACTGCCACAGGTACATTTTTCCAATGAGCCTGGGTTGCATTTGTAAACCACAGTTTTTAACACTCTGCGGGTATGAGGAAGTAATTGGACATTCAGGTGAAATAATTTAGTCGTACATGTTTTTTCTAAGGAGAAATTTCAACACAAGTCAAATGTTAAAAAGAGAAAAACCTTTCTCAAACTACAAACTGCTGGCACAAAGCCTCCATAATCTCTCCTGTCTGTCTTCTTTCTTTCCACAATGTTTTCCTTTATTTTTGACACTCATTTCCAAGCAGCTCACAGTCATTGAGAGCATTGCATTCATTGGCAGCAGGTGGGGATTGGTAAGTTGTCCTTGCTGAAGTCCTTGTGTGACCTTTCTTGAATACAGTAGGCTCTGAGTAAGCACCCTTCACCAGCATGTCTCCTGCCCTTGGAGAAATGACCAATAAGAATGAGGGAGATTAATATTAAGAGTTTTTATTTTTTGTTGTTCCAACTGAACCACTCAGCATGGATAAAACTTTCTGCGCGCCTTACCACTCGTGCACACAACAGTGATGCATTTTTAGTTAGCTGTTTCGTTGCTTTTTGCTTTCTGTCGCACAGTAGCTATGTTTCCATCCACCTATTTTTTGAGACATCATATATATATATATATATATATATATATATATAATTGCTGGATGGAAATGCCAAGATGTGCATAAATTCTAAAAATATGCATAAAAAAAACGTATGTGCTCAATCGTGGCGGATACACTTTTATCCGAAAAGACGACAAAACTGCAATGGAAACACATTTACCGAATGAATCCCTCAATGCGCAACAAAAAACGCATGTGACTTTGCCTCAGTGGATGTGTTAGTCTACCTAGGAGTTAGTCTCCTAGGTTACTCATTGTTTATCGTTTGCATCTGATGTTCATTTCATTAATTAGCTTGCTCTTGTATGTATTTAAGCCCTGTGTTCGTCAAGATTAGATTGGTTGTTCTGTTCACGGTCCTTCATGTTCTAATGTTTTGTTTCTTTGATTTTGTTTCTAATAAAAGTAGCTGCTGCATCTAGATTCTGCCAACTTTCTTTATTGCTGCAACCTGCTCGTGACACAGGGTCAATAATGATTTTATTAAAATAATTTCCATAAAGTCATTCTTTTGCACAGCCAACACTGAATGATATCACTTCTAATGCATCTTGGGTATTCTTATTAAAATGTCATCTTAAAGCTGAAGTGTTTAATTTCTGCGTCATTAGCATCACCAAATGGAATTGTAAAAATAATGACTGTTTTCAAGGTTTCCTGAATATTTTCCCATCTTTCATTTATTAGACAAACAGATAGTCCTGCCCCAAAACTCATATCATTGGTTGAGCCAATGTTAATGCTGGAAAACACTACTTTTAAAATCTGAACAGATTTAAAAACACTAGGGATCATACATTTGCAGACTTTGAAAATGGTTAAAAAGATCCAGGGGTTCTCAAACTGTGGGTCGTGACCCATTTGTGGGTTGCAGAATGGGTAAAGGCGGGTTGCGCAGTCACTTGGCTGCAGCTAAATTTGCGTTTCAGTAAATGACACACACACACAACACATACACTCGCACAAAAACAGTTTAGTCTAGGTCTGCACAATATACCAACAAATAAATAGAAATCACAATATTGCTTTAATGCTGCAATTTAATTATATAAATATATGCGCTAGCTGTGTGTTTTATTGTGAAGTGCATGCGTGTGACTTGTAAAAACAATGTTTTCTGCATCTCAGAGTGGCTCGTTTCATTATTACCACTGTAATTACAGTGGTAATATTGAAACCTTTCTGGACCTTGAATGTGGTACTTGCGTTGCTTTCTATGGTGGATAAAAAAAAACCTCTCGGATTTCATCAGAAATATCTTAATTTGTGTTCTGAAGGTGAACGAAGGTCTTACGGTTTTTGAAACAACATGAGGGTGAGTAATTAATGACAGAAATTTCATTTTTGGGTGAACTAACCTTTTAATACTGAGAATTAAACCCTAATCTAAAGTGTGACCATATTTTTAAATATAATCATAGACTATGTGATTTTCTGCAAAATTTGTCAACTCTGACTGAACTGAAGTCATCTAAACTGCAAACTGGGGCAAAAAAAGTTATGTTGTGTATGCCAACAAAACAAAACCACAAAGCAACTGTATTTACATTTTTTGTGGAAATCAACCTATGAATGACCTGCCTATAGTTGTCTCTGCAAGTTTTTTAAATATTTTAATATAAAAAAATAAATAAATAACATAACACACTTTTAAAATCATGGAGATATTCAGCTCACAAACTGAGCTTCGAAAACAATCCAGTAAACTTTAAACATCCTGCAGGCTCACACAGCAGTAGAAAATAAAATAAAACACATAAAGATGTGTTTAAATAAAACATTTTAACCTTTAAGCTTGCAATCCCATCAAACTAGATAGTTACTGAATCTAATCTGTGAATCCTGCGGCAATTCTTGGGAAAATGCGGGATCTCAACATCCCCGTTTCAGAGACGAGTTTTAAATTAGCCAATGTCATGCTGACTGAAGGTACAGGCAGACCGTGATCAATACACTTTTCTCATTGTTTCACATGCGGTCCTGCCAATGCCAATAATCCAATTACAGGCTGCAGTCACAGATACACTTTGACAAAGGAAAATAGCCAGAGAGAAACTGAGTGGGAAAGAGTGTCACACTAACTTAACTCGCATATGGGCTTTGACAGAGTCTGATTAATTAACACCTCGGTTTCATCACAGGTCTGTTAATGTAGAATCGATATGTCCTTCCGAACTTAAACTCAAAATGTCTTTAAAGATTCAACAATGGCTGAATGACCGTTTCTTTAAAAGAAACATGCAAAATGCCTATGCAGCATCTTTAAAGTCCCAGGGAAATCCATCCCTTGACGGCAAGGATTCGAATCCTTTGTAAGTCAACAGAGTTGATAAAAATCTGTGATTCAGAGTTTTGTGGGAGAGTGCTGAATCCTCCAATCATGTGAAAGCAACCTGAGCAAATAAGATGCTATTATATTCAGCAGCAACAAATGAGTATAAGATCTTTAAAAACATTAATAAAATATCAATTACTATCAATTTCCTAAAACAAACTGTGTCTTTAATGGTTACTTAATGTGCGAGCATGATAAATGCATTGTAACATCACATAACTTGTCTGCTTTATAGGCCAACTAGCAAACAACTGCCAGAAACAACTCTTAAAGTAAAAAAGTCCAAATATAAATGCAAGCGGTATAACTTCTTTTCAAATAGCTTATTTTATCCAAATTTTGTGTAGCACTTAGGTGGTGTGTATTGCATGTTAAGTTTAAGTAATGCAATGAGTCAGAGCATGGCAGCACGCATACATTTTCCTTCACCGCTTCTTGTGAAGTGATATTTTGATGTACACTTGTTCTCTATGCTGTTTGCAATGCCCTTCAGACTGATCATATATGCTCCATGTGATTTGAAACCTCATGATAGCCAAGCAGCGTACACGCGTACACCCATAGAATACATTAGAGTACAGGGGCCGGTTGCACCAGCTGTGCGCAACTTACTCACTACTAAATATTTAAGTCATTTCTCATGTTTTTTTTTTTTGTTTGTTTGTTTTTTCGTATCAGTATTTATTTATTGATCCTTATTAATTAGTTTCAAATACAGTTTCAGAAAGTTATTTACATATAAAAACACCTACTATGCTTTTCATTGTTAAGTACACTCTAAAAAATTCTGGGTTAAAATCAACCCAGAGAATGGACAAACCCAGCAATTGGGTTGTTTTAACCCAGCAGTTGGGTTAAATGTTTGCCCAACCTGCTGGGCAGTTTTATTTAACTCAGCTATTGTTTAAAAATGACTGTATTGCTTGCTTAAAATATACCCAAAGTATGTTGGAAATTGACATTTATTAATATGTTTAATAAATTAACATTTATTAATAAGTTTAATGAATAATAATTAAACAATTAATAAATGTTTACCTTTTGATTATTATTGTTGCCTCTAGTAATTATGTGTCTGACTTTTAATTTCCAACCTATTTTGGGTTCATTTTAAACCAGCTATATTGTAATTTTTAAACAATAGTTGGTTTAAATAAAACTGCCCAGCATGTTGGGCAAACATTTAACCCAACCACTAGGTTAAAACAACCAAATCGCTAGGTTTGTCCATTTTCAACCCAGCATTTGTAGTATCGTATTTAATGGAAACTTATTTTTACCATTAGTTACGTGAGGCAAATTAAGTAATAAGAATGAAGGGTAAACTGAAATTCACAGCATTTAAACACAACTTCTGTTTAAACGTATTTGTAGACTGCTATTTGATAATTGAGGGTAAATGTCATATTATGCGACAACACATTACTTTACTTATGACATACTAACTACGTTCTGCCTTAAAGGATTAGTTCACTTTCAAATTAAAATTAGCCCAAGCTTTACTCACCCTCAAGCCATCCTAGGTGTATATGACTTTCTTCTTTCTGATGAACATAATCTGAGAAATATTAATAAATATCCTGACGCATCCGAGCTTTATAATGGCACTGAACGGGACCAATGAGTATGAGCTGAAGAACAGTGTCTCCATCCACATCCATCCATCATAAACATGTGCTCCACACGGCTCCGGGGGGTTAATAAAGGCCTTCTGAAGTGAAGCGATGCCTTTGTGTAAAAAAAAATATCCATATTTAACAAGTTATGAAGTAAAATATCTAGCTTCAGTATTCAAGTTACGAAGAAAGTGTAAACTGGAGTCACGTCAGTTATACTTTTTCCGTAAGTTGAATAGGGAAGGCGTAGGACATAGCGTAAGCTTTGTCAACTGCAAGAGTTTTACACTTTCTTTGTACGTTGAATGTGGAAGGTGGTCTGGCGGAAGCTAGATATTTTACTTCATAACTTGTTTAAATATGGATTTTTTTTACACAAACGCACTGCTTTGCTTCAGAAGGTCTTTATTAACCCGCCAGAGCCGTGTGGAGCACACGTTTATGATGGATGGATGTGGATGGAAGCACTTTCTTCAGCTTCATACTCGTTGATCCCTCTCACTGCCATTATAAAGCTTGGATGCGCCAGGATATTTATTAATATTGACATTTGAAAGTGTACTAATCCTTTATTGGGTTGCAAACGGTGCAACCCAATAAAGTACAGTGTTAGTTACAAACTAGCTAGTAGCTTCTAAGCCTCTAGTGTGGACTTTACGTTTCAATTTAAGAAAGAACTTACGAATGGCTGGAGCAACCCTACCCAGGTGTGCAGTCACAATCTTGAAAATCTACCTTCCTGCAGAGTTTACTTTCAACCCTGCTCTACACACCTGCCTATAAATTTCAAGTCCTCTCAACAGGCTTTGATTAGCTGCTTCAGGTGCATTTGATTAGAGCTGGAATTAAACTCTACAGGATAGTCGATCTCCAGCAGCAGGATTTGGCATGGCTGGTATAGTTGGACACTCATTAAAGCATTACCTTTAACACAATGTTCTTCATAGAACATGCAAAGAAATTTTTTGCCAATTAATATAAAGGTGATTGTAATGCAAATCAGATGCTAGTCTCAGTCTCTCATCATGAAAGCACACAGACCATAATTTCTTTAGGGTCGATAAAGGACTGAGGGAATAAAAGTTTGGGTAACACTTTACAATAAGGTCTCATTTGTTAACATTAGCTAATGTATTAACTAACATGAACTAACAATGATCAGTACATTTGTTACAGTATTTATTAGTCTTTGTTAATGTTAGTTAATAAAAACTCCTTCATGTTAGTTCACAGTGCATTAACTAATGTTAACAAACACATCTTTTGATTTTAATAATGTATTAGTAAACGTTGACATTAACATGAACTAAGATTAATAAGTATTGTTCATTCTTAGTTCATGTTAACTAAACTAATGTTGACTAATAAAACCTTATTTTAAAGTGTTACCAAAATTTGTTATCATCCAGACCTTTGACCTCTTCTTCTACCCTAAATGTCACTGGTAAAACCAAATAATATTTTTATCTAATATCTATAGTTCTTTAATCTATATCAGTTAATATTTGATTTGTATTCAAAATAATGAATTTAATTAATCAAATACCACAATGAAGACAGTTTATACTGAATAAATATACATTTCTGAGAAGAAATTGAGAAGAAGAAAAAAGGTTCCACAAAATATTAAGCAGCACAACTGTTTTCAACATTGATAATAAGAAATATTTCTTAAGCACCAAATCAACATATTAGAATGATTTCTGAAGGATCATGTGACACTGAAGACTGGAGTGATGGCTGTTGAAAATTCAGCTTTACCATCACAGAAATAAGGTGTTTTTTTTTTTGTTTTTTTTTAATATATTAAAATATATAACAGTCCCATTAATGAAAGAGCACATCAAATGTCATTCCAATCTTTTCCATTTTGAATAAGTCTCGACAAATTCCCTTATTTAGGTGTGAGCGTAACACGCAGGTATAAGGATCTATTCAACAGTAATTTTAAACCAGCATTAGACAAGGCTAAACAGGACATGGTACGATGGTCAGCCCTACCCTTAACTCTGTCTGGGAGGATAAACTCCATTAAAATGACAATTTTACCAAGGTTCCTATTTTTATTTCAGACAGTGCAAGTCTTCATTCCTAAATCATTTTTTAAGGATCTGAGTAATTGTATTTCTATGTTTATTTGGGATAAAAAAAAATTCCCCGCATAAGGAAAGAATATCTGGAAAGGAAAAAGGAGGAGGGTGGATTGGCAATGCCAAATTTTTTGTATTATTACTGGGCAGCTAACCTTCATAAATTGACATTCTGGCTCTCTGATACGTTGAGTGAGGAAGCTCCAGTTTGGTCACTTATGGAGCAACACGCATGTAACCCAATATCATTGCGTTCGCTGCTTTGTGCCCCAATACTTCTAAGCAAATGTTATTCGATGAATAACCCAATTATTCGTGGATCACTCAAAATATGGTCGCAGTTCAGACTTCACTTTAATAGTAAACAGGCTTTGCCCTCTGCACCCATCCTATGTTTCCTCCCTCCCTTATAGATTCTGCATTTCAACTGTGGTCTAGAAATGGAGTCAAGTGTGTTAAGGACTTTTTCAAAGACGGCGTGTTTGTTTCATTTCAGCAGTTAAAAGAAGATTTTGAGATCCCTCAGTCCAATTTTTTTAGGTATTTACAGGTCCGTAGTTTTGTTGTCAAAAAACATTTCTCTCCTTCTTTGAACCAACCAGATGGAGGCTGGATAGATGATCTGTTAAACATAGATCCTTCTCTTAGGGGTATGGTGTCTATCCTGTATGAGAACATTCAAAGAACCGCCTCCCCATCTCTCAATCGTATAAGGAGGCAATGGGAGGAGGAACTGGGATTGGAAATCTCAGATTCAGCTTGGCAGTGGGCAATAAAATTGGTGCACTCATCTTCAGTGTGTATTAGACATGGGCTCTTGCAATTTAAGGTGCTTCATAGGCTCCATCTGTCTAAGAGTAAGTTGGCTAAAATATATCCAGGGTTAGACCCGATGTGCCCCAGATGTAGTCTGGAACCAGCAGACCTGAGTCACATGTTCTGGGGATGCCCCAGATTAACAAAATTCTGGTCAGACATTTTCAGAACATTTTCATTTATATGCAACAAAGATCTTGATCCAAATCCTCTGTCTTCCATCTTTGGTGTAGTGCCAGAAGAAATGCAGCTAACCACTAATCAAATAGAGCTCATCGCCTTCTCCACATTATTGGCTAGATGCCTGATTTTTCTCAGTTGGAAAAAGGCAATGCCACCATCTCATAAACACTGGGTGAAAGAGGTGATGTCATATCTCAAACTTGAGCACCTTAAATATACTATCCGAGGCTCCTCTGGAAAGTTTTATGCGGTTTGGCAGCCCTTTTTATCTTATTTTGAATTTTCATTAGGGGTGGAAAAGTATAATTACGAGTCTTGCATCGGTCTTGCAACCAAAGATAGTCTGCGATAATTTTCTGACAGTGTCAGAAATTTAGCATAATCATCTCTCAGTGTGTTTGCTGCTACGACCTACGACTACTGACTAGCCAATAAAAATGTAACATTAAATGGCGTATTGATTAACGCAACATGGCTCTAAAACTACTTACCTCAAGATCCGTTTGCAAAACTGGCATACCAAGTTGGCTTCTATCCTCTAGCCATGACCACGTACATATTATCCTCGTTTACTCCTTCCTCTTTTTTCAGCGCACATAAAAACCACATCGTCAAAGTGCAATTCATCTTTTTTATTTGTTTACCACTAACACATGTTGATGACATTTTATTCTTCTATACTACTAACTTGCGTCATAGCCTACGGATTACCGAAAGATTGTCGAAATCACACAGTTTGTAGCAGGCTTTATACAAGTCTTTGATCAGCAGGCAGGTTTTTCTTTGCCCATTACGTCTTTTCATATATGATTATAGGGGACTATTTCTTCAGGTTCACCCCACCCCAACACTGTAGTCAACAGTATTCCTGGAAAAAAAATCTTGCTGAGTAGGAGAGTTCTGCACAAAGAGCCGATCAGGTAAATGAGCTACAGGCTGGCAGTGTGGGTGTCACTACTCAACAGATGGAACATTTGATTGAGAGGCTGCAATTATTCAGAGAGAAAGGCAATATGCACAGCCCAGGTAGTATTATAAGCCGTTCCATAAAACCACCCATATTGCTGTACAAAAGTGTCCTCAAGCTGATGAAATCACAGTTGTTGTTATACATTTTGCTATTTGTTGTCTTCCAAAGGCCATTTGTAAAAGATGCATGGGTCTTACGTCACCTAGTGCCATTCAAACTTCAAAGCTTCTTCTGTTCTGTATACCAAATTACTGTTCTACACTGCAATTCTACCCAAGAACACCAACTTGAAGCAAATTAAAATGAAAAAGGGTAGGTCTTGAGGTCATAGCACATGCATTTTGCAGAGTATATACAGACATGTACAGTACAGATTGCGGCTGGCTCATTGTCCTTTATGCTAGATATTTCACATGATTTTTATACTAGAAAAAGTACACAACACAAAGTGTACAATTAGCTTAAGACTCCCATATTCAGGAACTTGCTGTGCTCTTCTTGTTGCAGTCAATCTCTCTGACCTACAACTCAAAACCAATATTCATTGCCCACTATAATTAACCACATATGGGTATGCAAATGGATCTCCCGCAATGCGCAAGTGGATTGTTAATGTAATAAAATATCAGTGCTGAATCATTTGCTTTTGTAAGAGCTTATAGTACTATATTGTCTTGAAATGGAAAATGTATTTATATAAATCAGTTAGGGAGAGAATGGAAAGTAACACTTGGTTTTTGCTCAGTTTTTCAGAAAATGTTCAGACTACTGGTAAATTGAAGACATTAAAATTTCCATTGATTGATCCACAGATTATGATGCACAGGCCTTCATATTCTAAGGCTACAGTTATATAGAGCAAGACAGACAAGATAACATATAAACTACATACTTTTAATCAACTTTAAATCCCAAAGAGACACTTTTTAAATGCATGTGAAATACAAAATTGCTAGTGTTTTTATTATTATAGCTAACTAACAAACTGTGAACATTGGACAACTTTCCTGAAGTAAATGCAACATTAGGTGACATTGTTTACAAGCTGTTTTATTGATGTCTTTCCGCGGTCGAAACGCTGATTGAATGATTACTTGAGATACATTTCAGTAAGTTCTTTCAACGTACCTTTTGATGTTCATGCATGTTTTTTGTGCTATAACTTGTATTAAAGTGGAAGAAAAGACTCAAGCTCCGTACTGCTGCTTGAACTGAGGCACTACAGCGATCTGTCACTTCACATTTAAGAGTGTCAAAACACTACGCTTGATTCATAGGGTCAAATAGCCTGCTTTAACATTGCTATTTTTTAACTGTTAATGCATTATTACCCGTGTTTCCATTACCCTTTAAATTGCGCAAATTGAAATTGAGAATTGACAATACGCTCAATGGAAACACGTCAATTTTGCAAAAAATCCCATATATCGCAAAAAAAAAATTTACGCTCGCATGAGATGGTTTTTCAGGCAATTCGAAAAAGGAATATTTCACAAAACTGCAATGAAAACATTTTTTTCGCATTTACAGGTCATCTGCTGTATGTAAAAGTCAATCATTCTTTGAAAAGGGCGTGGTATGTCTGGACAGAAGACAAGAGTTCTTCATTAAACTCTTAAAAGACAAAAGAATTACGGGACTACTGGATTCTAAACAACAATGAAATGCCACAATCTGAATCTATCAAGACCTCGATACAGATGAGAGGGAGAAAGAAACACCTCCTAATTGGCCGCTCCCAAGTATAAGGGGCTTTCCTTGCCATAAATGCTTGGATAACACACCTACATCTCCTTTGATTAAAAATAATGGCTAGTGCAGTGGCTGGGATATACGTAAACCTACCAACATCCGTTGCCATGATTTTTGGAATGACTTTTCGCAAGAGGAAAAAAAAACATTTTAGTTGCGTAACATCGGTTAATGGAAACTATTTGCAATAGTTTTTTATCGATATTTAGAAAATATCGCAAAAGTTTTGCATAAATTTGTAATGGAAATGCGGCTATTGATGCATTAACTTTGACAGCCTTAAATTCAACACAAGAGACTTTTTTTTTTTTTTTTTTTTAAAGTTTGAGTTGCAGTCTGACACATTTTTCTACCCCCTTTTGACTGACAGGGTAATCGGCCCTGATCATCATCTGTTTTTAAACAATCATAGTGAAAATAATTCTTTTATCGGCCGATTATTGGCCGATACATCAGTGCATTCCTATTAAAAAATGGGCAAGGAAAGAATACACAAGGAAGGAATACACATTTACCTTCACATATCTGATATGACTATGGTGAGTATATGCATTGTGCATTAAGTTATTACCAAGCATTACAATTATCCCTGCTCTCCCCTATTCTGAGGATAACCATTGTTCGCTGATGCCAGTTAATTCATTTTAGTGTTTCCTCGCTGCAATCTACTAAAAGCATATTTCTTATTGAGTTACTGTGTAAACCATGACTCAACAATATGACTCTGTTTGCTGAACACAGGAATAATACACTCCTGGGCAAAAAAAAAAAAAGGACCAAGCCCAAAATGTGTTAGCTAAATTTATGCAAATGCATTACTTAAAAAGCCATTGCTGTCTCAGAAAAACATAAAAGACAATGAAGTTTTTGTCAGAATATGGGAATTTATGTGTGAAGTGATGAATCACAATGAAACACTAGTTGCATGGTGATGCTCCAACACGATGTCTTCGAAAATCTGCTTAGAAATATAATAATAAATGCATCTCTAGCACAGTGAAGCATGGAGGAAGAGTGTCATTGTGTGGGGAGACTTTTTAGCTGATGGTATTGGTGAGCTGCTTCACTGTGAAAAGTCAATTAATGCTTTGGAATACAAGAGAATATTGCAGAATGGCTTGATTCCCACAAATGAAAAGTTGTTCTCTAAAGATGAATGATCAGATGTTATTTTTCAACAAGACAATGCTCCTGCCCAAGTTGCAAAGACAACCAAGAAGTGGCTACAGAGCAAGTCCATCAGGCTCATGTTTTGGCCTGGTCAGAGTCCAGGTTTGAACCCTATAGTGAATATTTGGTCTCACATTAAACTTAAAGGAACTGGGACACATTTTTCAACTACTCATGAACTGTTTGAAGCCATTAACTTTGAGTGGAACAACATTGACTCTTCCTCCTGTAAAAAGCTGTCTGCAAGTTGGGGAAGGCTATTCCGTGCTAAGTTACTTTATCTACAGTATTTGTGTAATTCTTGCTAATTTCCTAACCAGTGATTTGTGATTAAAATGATTAAGACCATTAAAAGACCACTAAATATTTTGACATTTCTGGCATTTTCTTTTTTTGCCCAGGAGTGTAGACTTAACAGAATGCACTTTTCATCTGAATTATGAATAATTACACTTTTTGTTTCTCCACTGGTGCTTGACATTTACTGAAAAAGCAAAACCTTTACCAAAAGTATCCACTTCCCTTAAGCTGTCTGCACAGGATTTTCACCAAACTCATTTAGACGATCACTAGGTAGGTGTTTTTCCTCTGGTGTAAACATGAAACTCATAAATTAGTTAAGTTAAAAAGAGAATTGATCTACTTTAGTGTACTTTAAGCTTAGTCTCTTTAGTGTTGAAAATCTTATTTACCATTAAAGAGCTGTGTAAATTTTTAATTAATCATTAATAATTCATTAGATCAAACACATTGTAAATTTGTAAAATCCTAAGATCGATCGAAAATGTACAGAGCGTTATGTCCTGTAAAGCAAAAAGTAACACGATTTTCGAAATTAATAATTCTTGAGTTGCGAATAGTTTTTAAAAAAAAAAAAAAAAAAAAAAAAAAAAAAAAACAAGTTACCAATTTGAATGTCTAAAACACTGCAACGAAAGTGCTCTGGACTACTGGGAGTTGAATGTGAGAAACGATTTATGCTTTTGCAGTGTTAATATTTTGTTTGCCCTGCCTATACATTAACATAGAAATAATTTATGTCATATTGAAAAAAAATGACTGAAATATGCCCAAATGAATCAGAATCAAATTGCGAATTCTACATTGATAACCAGCCCTACCAATATAAATAAAAATCCTAACAGGCCCATAACTGCAAGTTATTGATTTTATATCCAACTGGTCATTCAGTAACGGTATATACTGTGTTTTTTAAAATGGCTGGTCGTTAAATAAACATTACTGCAACTTGATGCCTGGTAATTGCAGCCAATTACATTAGGAGAATGTGATCCTTTGTGATGCAATATTAAGCAAACAAATCGCTCAAGAGCTTGAGGCCATCAGGACCACTAATATTAAAGATTGGGTTGTCAGAAGACCTTTAAAGTCAGTTTGTTTTAGCTATCATGCCCAAAGGCTTAACTGAACATTCTTCAAACATTCCCCAGCGTCAGTACAAAAACCTGATAGCAACTTTCTATTGGCCTCTGGGTTATACGAGGAAAAGATCTGTTATTTTGATTAAGGCTTTCAAAACAAAATTCCCTATAGAAGTGAGTTTGTTTTGCCGTTCTGTTCTTGGGAACAGTTATGTGTGTACCTCTTTGTAGATGGTATGTTTTGAAGTCATGTCATTTGACAGCTGTGTTGGGGAAAAAACAAAACAAAAAAAAAAACATGGATGATGTCCATGCCTTCCACTCTTAATGATTATAAATACCAGGCTATCTGACAGACGTGCAGCTTTCCAAAATCATCATTTGCATACTACATATAAAAGGGTTTAAAGGCGAATTTATGGATAAAAGCACTGGCAACCAAATAATAGTTTTAATATGTTTTAGCAGTCAGCTTAAAAATCAAAAGTGCACGAAACATGCTTTTGTCAATTGCAGGGTTCAGTATGATGGCCCTAGAGAGTAAAACACTGTGCATTATAGCAAAATGACAAAAAAGTTCAACATCAACAGCATGAATAATCATGAAATGACATTTCTTGTAGAGACAATCAAATACTTATCACACCCCACCACATTATATGACAACAAAACACTGCATTTAAAGTTGCTAACAACGAAAGTGCCCTGGACTACTGGGAGTTGAATGTGAGAAACGATTTATGCTTTTGCAGTGTTAATGTTTTGTTTGCTTTGCTTATGCCATTGCATCAAGGTTAAAGACATGACTTTGAATATAGTGAAAATAATAAAGCATGGAATTCTGGCTTGATTTAAATGCTTAAGCTTCTCTTTTCATGCATTAGTTAGCTGCACTATACAAGCTATTAACACAAAATTGTTAACTGCATTGAAGGCCATTGAAGAGCGGATTTTTACTGTCATCAGATTGCAAATGGTGTCATTTATCTGTAGCAAACACATTTAAAAATTCAATAAAGGCAACTGCATCAAACTGCAGATACTTGTGAATACCTTGCACAACTACTTGTAGAGGGTATTTACCACAAGTTATATATTGTGTTTTGGATGCCAGTCACAGGATGCTTGTGAGACTTGGTCCACCAGCTAAATCACCTCCAAAATAGTTAGAACAAGTCTAAAAAAGCTTGAAATGGAAATTCGTCAGGGATGCCAATGGATAGAAATTACCACCTGCTGTTAAAACACTTGCCATCTCATGCCAGACTGCTGGCTGAACTAATTAAACTGTCACAACTTTCCCTTTACCCCTCAAAAAAATATCCTTATTTTATTATAATCCCACCAGAATCCAGGACATAAATGAGCCCTTTTGAATTGAATGGGCACCACTGATTAATGTTCCATGCCACAGTCACCACAGTCCAGCTGGCTCTGCTGCAGAAAACCTCACTTAAACTCCCCATGATGCCCGGCAGCATTAAGTTCATTATCTCTTCAGCCCTTTATAACTGGCACTGTCCCAGCAGACATCTGAGAAGCTTCCTCCTGCCTCTCTGCATGCTCACTAAATAGCCAGCCATGTTATAGTCACGTTGACTGGATGCCCCAAAAGAGGTGGATCGATACTAGGCACCTTTGTCCCACTAAATGTCCTTCGATCAATACAAACCATTTCATTACAAATGTTTCTGGGCTTGAAAAGATCCGCGGCACAGGGGAAGTGGTTACGGCGTAATGTGTTGCGGCTCTATTGGATTAATCTCAATGTCACTCAGCATCATTCTGCCGTGCTATAAAAATTTATTTCTCGTATAATTGAGTCTTGCAGGCATTTGTGGTACGCCAAAAGAGAGGCGGGAAGGAGTTTTATTTTTAAATCTATCATATTGCTATAATTTGCAGTTAAATGCTAATTTTTAAGATAAAGGGCTACGTGTTCGCATCCCAGTGTTAACATAGAGTGCTGTGAAAAAGTAAGTACACCTCATACATCCAGTTTTGTCCTTCAACATTTAATTGGAATGTTATCTGGATAGTATTTATGAGTGAAGGTGATATAATTTTAAAATAATAATAAAAAAACTTTTTCACACTTTTTCTACAGTATATATATATATATTTGATATATGAATTTTCAGCAGCCATTACTCCAGTCGTCACAAGTCCCACTGTGGAAACTGAAGTTCAAAAGGACATTTATTATGAATAAAAAAATGTTTTGTAACTATAAATGTCTTTACGGCCAATTTTGATCAATTTAAATCTAACGGTATCTATACACACTGTAAATTTAAGATACAGTCTTAAGATTCCTGTGGAAAACAAAAGGAAATAAGTCAGCTTTTGTAATTCAACAAAAATGTATGATGATCGCTAGCTGTCAAGTTTGAGTTCAATTTCGATAAGTTTAATCTTAAAAAAATGCATTCGATCAGGATTTGAATCCAAGCCCCCAAACCAGCTGGAAAAAAATAACACAACAAACACATCTTACACATATTTTCATATACATAAATTGGCAAAAGGTTTCTTCCTCCCTTTGGTGAAGACTTATCTCACCTAAAGAACCATGTGATCCATAAATATCACTGTTGCCCCCTTAAAAACACATAGGTTAATGACCTTCTACTTCTCTTTCATACCCATGAGAAAAAAGCAACAGAATTTCAGAGCAGTAGGACCTCATTGGCTTAAAGGAAAGAAGGTAAACTAATTGGAAATTGTTTGGGCATAAGAATAAGGCATACATCATCTCAGTGTGGCTGCAGTGGTGCTCTCAGCCTCCTGGGGGGAATTCAGTTAAGGTTATACATATAAACAGACAAAAGAATGGAACGGTTCAGGTTCTCCAACAGTTCTTCATGTCACCAGAGAGAATCACATGGCCCACAAACACAAACAGAGACGGAAGCAATCAAAAGCTGCCATGAAAATAGAATGTTTCTGTGGTTCACTAAGCCACATAGGGCTACCTCAGGAAACACTGTCATCATGTATGTAATGCTGAGGTTTCTATAGTTACAGTAAGCCAAGGGTCTATGGGTATATGCTGTGATCAAAGCTTCTCTCAGCCCACCCAAGCTGAGAGACTTTTCATTGTCAGCTCTGTGGAGATATACATTTACATTTGAGCCTTTTAGACTTTGAATAATAAATGGTTTTAAATATTCCCCGTGGATGTAAACAGCGCAGCATAGCTCATCCACTCTAATGGTTTATAAGAGGATGCAATAGTTGCTTGGGGAAATGTTTAACTCAGTGACGTCCTGATATTGTTGGTTTATTCTGATGGATCTGGGATCATTTGCATATAGGTCATATTTTTCTTTTATTTGTGTTTTGACTACTTTATACAGAGGTGTCGCTTCTCTTTACTTGCTCACATTTTCTCTTTAACCATTCCTCTTTCGTTTTGTGCGTGTTTTGTTTGATCACGTCAGGGGATTTCAATGCTTCAAATGATTGTACAATTTGTTTTAATGTCAAAAGATACACTTTTACTTGTCAAGTGTGCAGGAATGCAGAAGTACTTTTTAATAATATATATATAAGTTGTGGCCTAATGGTTAGTGGGCAGTTCTGTCCTAAATCACTCCCGGGTGCCACAGCAAAAATGGCTGCCCACTTCTCCGGGTGTGTGTTCACGGTGTTGTGTGTGTTTAATACTCACTGCTGTGTGTGTGCACTTGGATGGGTGAAATGCAGAGCACAAATTCGTCACATCACTTTCACTTCCACATATATACATTACAAAACATATTTTTGGATGTAGTTCAAATTTAGTCCTGTATAGCCTACACACACACACACACACACACACACAAAAAGGATTTTCAATGGAGACTTACAATTTAAAATGCAATTTAGTTGTGAATGGGTTTAATCTGTCCCTGAAACAGGCTCTGAATAATTATGCATTAACAGCTGATGTGGCATTACAAATTAAATGACAATTACGCTTAAAAGTGTTATACATCTAATTATGTAAGCTTCATTCGTTGAACATTTTCAGAGTCTCGCCCTTGTAGTCCTGATTTGGACGAGCAGGCTATTTTAATTTACATCATTAGCCATTCCACTTTAAATATAACAATTGAGTAAGTTTTGCGTGTCTTAAGGAAAAGTTGTTCAGCAAGACCGCATATGTACTCTGAATCAGCATCAGAGCTTTTCAGGAACAGTGAGGGAAATGGTGAAGAAATCTCTTGAACTACTTTTTTCATCATTTATTGGTCTCTCACTGTCATTTAAGCCCAGTTAAAGATGATTTGAATTACATTTTATTCAGGCAGAAACAATTTCACATCAAACCACAGTTGGGATAATGAACAAATCATTGTCAGTGTACTATGACTGTCTTGAACCCTTTATGTAAGGAGAATGGATAAGAATTCAAAATTATGCCTGGACTCCACTGTCCATGACTGCAGTAATGTGCTGTATTACCCCTCTACTTCAGACATACCTGAAGAATCATTTCAGCGTCCAAATAAATAAAAAAAAAAAAAATTAAAAAAGAAATAAATTCTGACTTTTAATCAGACCTTGGAGGCAAGTTTTGCATGTCATAAGATTGTACAATACTAATGTATTCTCTGTCTGTGCAAGCGTGGTGTTTTCTCACCACAGGCTGACAGCTAATTCCAATTAAGCTCTATTAACCAGACATCTCTGCCACAGATAGGGCTGGGCGATACAGCTAAAAAATTTATCACGATATAATGTTTCATATTGTTCGGTATCGATAATTATTGAAAAAAATTGAATAAACTTTTTTCAAAAAAAAGGACAGTAGAAAAAGAAAGTCTGAATTTAACCAATGCATTTTTAATTAAGGCAAACAACAAATAATTTTTAATAAAAAATAAAATGTAAACAAATTTTTCTTATAAAAAAGCTGCACAATTCTGGATAAATTGAGAAACTTTTTTGTTTTGTCAAACTAAGATCTCGATTCTGAATGAGAACTAAATGAAATAACGTAATTTATTACTGGAGGTTCTGACAAAATATTAATTGCTGCAGTCTATTTTAATTTTTATTTATTTATTTGAATTAATTGGATTGTGGTTGTATGTATTTGATTGAGTTTGGATGTATGATTCAATATCTCACTCATAAATACTCTTGTTTCATTACTGGATGAATCAGTGTATTTGAAAGAATTTGTTGAATGAAGATTCAATGTCAAATACATTTTTTAACACTCACTTCTCCCCACCTGGTGGTGAAACAATGTAATCGATAATTGCGTCATTTTCAGCACCAAGTTTCTTTCAGAAGCTGATTTGCTATATTTTGATCAATAACATAAACATTAATGTTTACATCTGAACTATAAACTTTTATCTCAGTATTTCTGTGATAATTTGAATATATAAAGATACTGTGTGGTTGAAAACACTGCAGCTGTTTATACCGACATGACAACTGCTCTCTCAAGACGAACTTTGAAGTAGATCAACTGCAAGACGTAAGGAAACCAAGAAACTGCCACACTGACAAGCTGATATGTCCTTTTTTTATTCACAATCTCCTCGTTGCCAGCACGTTCAGCACTCATTTTCATGTGTTTGTGAGTTCTGATCTCACGTGCCAATTGCGCAACTCTACTCCATAGCAACTTGTTTGCGTGACCCAGGGACGGAGCGAACTTGAGAGTTGATCATGCAACCGAACTTAATGTCTGTTTACATTTTTAACGTATTTAAGTGAAACAATATCAAGAGTTATATCGAACATTTTTTCTATCGTTATCGATTAAGACGTACCGTCGATAAATATCGATACCGTTTTATCGCCCAGGCCTAGCCACAGACATCAAGAATTACCAGATCGGAGACCAGATCTGTTTAGATCCTTATGCACACCATAACAAAAAGCTAATTTCATATTGTTATCATTCTAACAATTCAATGTAATAACAATAGCTGCATCCGAAATCGCATACTGTTGAGTAGGTACTACATTTGAATTTAAATTTACTTGAAAAAGTACGTTCTATATAGTACGAATGCGAATAGTATGAATGGATTCGGACCTACTACATCCGCCATGTTTTTACTGTCACATGACCTACCAGCGTCAGTTACGTTCCTTCAACTCCATTCAATAATCCTCTCCCATGGCCTCATGGGATAGTAAAGTGTCCGTCGTATGCACACTTCAGAATCTCACCGGAAGTAGTAAGTCATCCGGGTACTTTTCGCCTACTGTTTTTCGAATACTATGAATTTCGGACATACTACTCTGTTCACATACTGTTTTTCACGTATATAGTAGAGAAGTATTTGATTTCGGATGCAGCTAATGTATTTTATCAATTCATAAATTGACTCATGGAATCTCATCACACTGTAAACTCAAATAAGTTGGCAAACTCAAAAAATTTAAGGCAATCAGATTTTTATTTTGTACTTAACTTGAAATGTTTGAGTACATTAATTCATACATTTAACTTAAAATTATCATGCAACCTCAATATAAACATTTTTATTATTGTAAACTTAGCTAGCTTTAACAAGCTAATTCAGAAAATGCTAACTTGTTAATTTGCTAACATGTTAACAATAACATGGTATAACACTTGCTGAATGAATGCAGCAATATAAAGAATTTAACATGCTCTCAAACCAAGCCGCATGCATCTCTTGTCACCGATGGTAACTCTCCAAAAACCCACATTAACAGAAACTCTTCTAAATTAGCATAATAAACCATTAATCACTACTAAATCTCCCACTTAACATTAATTTTGCATTATTTCACACTTAATTTTAGCATTTACTCTCCCTTTCGAGTGCCATGGGCAAAGCATGCTGGGAAATTGAAATCCCAGCCCAGTTTTAGTTAAACTTAAAGGGTTAGTTCACCCAAAAAAATTATGTCATTAATTACTCACCCTCATGTCGTTCCACACCCGTAAGACCTTCGTTCATCTTCGGAACACAAATTAAGATATTTTTGATAAAAACCGATGGCTCAGTAAGGCCTGCATCACCAGCAATAACACTCCCTTTTTCAATGCCCAGAAAGCTACTAAAAACAATTTAAAACAGTTCATGTAACTACAATGGTTCAACCTTAATATTATAAAGCGACTAGAATACTTTTTGTGCGCCAAAAAACAAAATAGGGTCTTTATTCAACAATATCTAGTGATGAGCGATTTCAAAACACTGCTTTGTGAAGCTTCGAAGCTTAACGAATAATTTGTTTCGAATCAGTGGTTTGGACCGCGTATCAAACTGCCAAAGTCACGTGAACTATCAAAGTTTCAAAACATTTATGACGTAACGAAGCCTCGTTTACTGAAATCATGGGATTTTGGCGCTCTGAACCACTGATTCGAAACAAAAGATTCGTAAAGCTTCGAAGCTTCATGAAGCAGTGTTTTGAAATCGCCCATCACTACATATTGTGGAATAAAGTCGCTATTTTGTTATTTTTGGCGCACAAAAAGTATTCTCGTCGCTTTATAATATTAAAGTTGAACCACTGTACTCACATGAACTGTTTTAAATATGTTTTTAGTAGCTTTATGGGCATTGAAAAAAGGAGTGTTATGGTGATGCAGGCCTCACTGAGCCATCGGATTTTATCAAAAATATCTTAATTTGTGTTCCGAAGATGAACGAAGGTCTTCAGGGTGTGGAACGACATGAGGGTGAGTAATTAATGACAGAATTTTCATTTTTGGGTGAACTAACCCTTTACGTTCATCGAAATTAAAAGAAATAAGTTCAAAACTCAAAACAATGAAACCGTTTTAGTTTACTTAAACTATATCAGTTCTGTGAACTTGAAAGAAAAAGAAAGTGCTAAATAAAGTTCGTTTGACTGAACTAATTTGTTTAATTTAAGTTTGTCCTACTCAGAACAATTAATTATTTTGAGCATTGGGGTTTACAGCATGCTTACCCATGGAATTCAGTAATTCCATAAGTAGGCATGATAAGATAACATAAATTAGTACAGAAGATCTATGAAAACAAAAAGGTATATATTACATCATTTTCTAATACATTTAATTGAAGAGTAACAGTGTTTCACTTCAGTTGCACCCCTGAAAATGGCAGCAATCTAAGTGAAGCAGAGCAGATAAACTTGGCATGTTCTGAGACGAGGACAACATTAATCACAGTCTATAATAGATAAAGGCCCAAAGTGAAAGAGATGGTGGGTTGGGTTGTGTAAGGGCAGAAAAAGAAAGGCCACGTGATCGCTCTCCTCATTTGAATCACATGGATGGTAATTAATGTGGCCACTGGGACGCTGTGATGTGTCAGTGTGCTGTTCTAGGTTTTTGCCCTTGAGGAGCATTGCCACCATGACACACCCTGCTGGGAGACAGCAGTGTCATGATTGCTGTGATCCATAAGTAAGGTCATCATTCATTCTCTATAGGGTGGGTGACAAGTGGGGCTATCCTGAACCTCTTTGTGTGTTTTTGGAAAAAAATTAGGGGAAAAAAATATGTTACTGAATGTTACGCAAGCTACATACATGTAATGTTAAAAAAACAACACAAAGCAGAAAGTGAATGGTTCAGCAAAGAGCGGTGATGCATTTTTACTAAAATGTTCAGTGTTCCGACAGAAGAACTTCAGTGTTGAGTAGAATGAGGCTTGAGGCTTTTTTCCCTCCATTATATTACTTTGGTCTTACCACTCTCACCACACTCACAGTCATCTATCATCTGGCCCCCAGTGATCAAAGTGGAAGAGGCAGTGTTTTTTTTTTTTTCTTTCTTTCTTTCTTTTTTTTTTTTCAGCTGGCTTGATGGATCTAGTGCCACTAGGTTCATCAGCAAATGAAAGGCTTACCGATTCCCAACACACCTGGCCAGCAAGCATTCAGGCCCATGACTTTGATTTGTACCAAAGACTTTTTATTTTTTCCTTTTTTATCTACTTTGGAATCTTAGGATATTCTTAATGGTATAGAAAACAAAAAAACTGTATGACTTAATGGAAAATAATTGAGATTTTCAATGCTAACCTAATGTTACTATGAAAAAAATTATTCAGTAAATTAGAAAAACCTCCAACATATAAACTCATGTTAGCATGTACACATACTATATCGTTTGTATATGTAGATTATTAGTTATTAATAGATTATTAGTTTTTATATAATACAAACTACAGTAACACTTTACAATAAAGTCTCATTTGTTTAAATGAATGCATTAACACTAACAATAAGCAATATATTTTTACTGCATTTATTAACCTTAGTTAACACTATTTAATAAAAATGTTCATGTTATTTCACTGTGCATTAACTAATACAGATGCAACAACTTTTCTTAAAAATGTAAATATTGTTTACATAAGTAAATGTTGAGATTAACATTAAGTTTAATAGATGCTTTAGAAGTATTGTTCATTCTTAGTTAATGTTAACTAATGAAGTTAACAACACTACAATTAGGTTTTATCGTTTGATTTACCAAAACTATAGTGATATAATATAATATAATATAATATAATATACCGACATTTATAATATATAAATTAATAAATAATAAAATGTAATTATAAAACTATATTTATAATATAGCCTATATTAGGTATTTGTAAACATTTTTACATTTACACTACCAGTCAAAAGTTTGGAAACATTACTATTTTTAATGTTTTTAAACGAAGTCTCTTATGCTCATTAAGGCTGCATTTATTTCATAATAAATACAGAAAAAATAATAATATTGTGAAATATTATTACAATTTAAAATTATGGTTTTCTATTTTAATATACTTTAAAATATAATTTATTTCTGTGATGCAAAGCTGAATTTTCAGCATCATTACTCCAGTCTTCAGTGTCACATGACCCTTCAGCAATCATTCTAATATGCCGATTTGATACTCAGTTATTATCAATGTTGAAAACAGTTGTGTTGCCTAATATTTTTTTGGAACCTGTGATACTTTTTTCAGGATTCATTGATGAATAAAAGGTTAAAAAGAACAGCATTTATTCAAAATATAAATCTTTTCTAACAATATAAATCTTTACTATCACTTTTTATCAATTTAACACATCCGTGCTGAATAAAAGTATTAATTTCTTTCAAAAAAAAGAAAGAAAAAAAATTACTGACCCCAAACTTTTGAATGGTAGTGTATATTGTTACAAAAGATTTCTATTTTAAATAAATGCTGATATTTTTTAAATTTTTATTCATCAAAGAATCCTGAAAATGTATCACAGGTTATAAAATAATATTAAGCAGCACAACTGTTTCCAACATTAATAATAAATCAGCATATTAGAATGATTTTTGAAGGATCATGTGATACTGAAGACTGGAGTAATGATGCTGACAATCCAGTTTTGCATCACAGAAATAAATTATATTTTAAAGTATATTAATATAGAAAACCATAATTTTAAATTGTAATAATATTTCACAATATTATTGTTTTTTCTGTATTTATTATGAAATAAATGCAGCCTTAATGAGCATAAGAGACTTCGTTCAAAAACATTAAAAATGGTAATGTTTCCAAACTTTTGACTGGTAGTGTATAAAGCTGTGCAATACTTTGTAAATACTTTCAAGTGTCTTGTACGTTTAAGTGTACAATAAATCCAAACATAAAAACAAACAAAAAATTTTTTTACATTTTTTTTTATACATACTGGCTCAATAAATCATTTCCAATAAAGAATAAAATGAGAAATCCACTGTAGTGTACCTTTGACATTATTTGTGCACCAGATCATTAGGTCTACACCACATTTAATACAATTCAGCAGTTCTGGAGCTAATGGTCTTTGGAAACAACTTGACCTATGTCTAGATAAGTGAACAGGCAGTTTTAGTTTTTAGTTTCTGGTCTGAAAAGCTATCCATAAACATTTCTAAGGTCATTCTACTAGTCTAAGCTACCACAATGACCAACAATAAGGGACGGGCATGTCGGGGACCAGCCTTTTTTCTTATCTAACACTTTAAAATGAAAGGCCGGGCACTTGTAAGGCCAGTGGTTGTTCTGCTTAAATGGGGGCAGAGGGTTAGGGTGTGCTTTCGTGATATGTGCTTTGACAACTGAAAATCTAATTATGTGTGTATACAGCAGAATAGTGAAAGTAGGCCTGCCTGTAGGCATGGCTGAGTACTTGTCAATGTGCCGTCCTTGACTGGGGCCCTCAAGGTCAGGCAATAATGGCTTCATTACTCTGAGAGGCAGAGCGCTCATGAAAAATGAGTCTAATCATGAAACAATGATCTCTTAAAAATGTGATCTCTTCTGTAGAATATTATTTTTTAATACTTTCGTCAGATTTTAAGCAGGCCCTTGCACATTTTTGGTTAAACTGTTAGACATAAATGAAGACCATTAGTGATCTGATAGGAAGCTCTGTGAAAGAAATCCAGGAATGTACTGCAAACTGCATTTTCTTCAGAAGTACTACACTCAATTATGATTAGAAATCAATATGATCAAATTAGGGCTGTCGATTTAATGCGTTAAGTTAATTAGTTATGGGAATAAATAATGTGTTCAAATTATTAATGCATTTAACAGACCCGCCCCACCACAGACCTATGTAGTTCATCTTACATTTCATAAAGTTGATTGGTGACGAACATAATCCAGGGCAACAACTCGCTGCATGATGGAGCCTACAGAATGACGTTAGAATGCCCCTAAAATTCAAGATATCAGGGCAAAAATGTCCCTGTATGAGTTTTTGTCTCATATTTATATCATGATAGTTAAGCATTATCACACGAGGGCTGTTTTTGACAGCATGAGTGCAAATGTGATTTAATTTTATACAACAGTTACATTAATAAAAAGGAAATATTGTGTTATATTTTAGATACAGCATGGTGTGCTCACGGGTTGCCATCTCTTAATTACGGTTATGACATGGCATGAATGAAGCATAAGTCAACCCTCTACAATGTGAGTAAAACACTCACACATGCGACTAAAACACTCGGATATGCGACTAAATCTTCACTCTGGGCGACTAAATAATGTTTATCATTAGCTATTCGCTAAAAAATTTGATTTTACTCACCAGTGTGTGTGTGTGTGTGTGTGTGTGTGTTAGAGGCAAAGTATATAAGTTTAGCATATATTTTCACTCGCTGAACTCTCTGACTAAGTGCTTGAGAGTTTCGCTCTCCATCAAGCAATCTGTACTATTTCAATTCAGCTCAATGGATGCGCAGCATACCTGTATTTGATGTACCGCAAAGTGTGAAGGCGCACGACTCGCCATCGCTTTGCTGAGAGCGCTGTTTCTCACATACACGCAAAGAGACAGGTAACAGGGTTATGATGGAAAAATAAATAAAATAAATAAATAAAACAGCTAACTGGGCTATGGGAAAATAAAATTAAATAAAATCATTTTTTTATTCTCAAAACAGGTAACAGGGCTATGAAATAAATACCTTTATCTACCTTGAGAGGCATTCATCTTTCACTTTGTCATGACATGGTTTTCATTCAGTTATCTGTTTCTGTATTTTGTCTGTTGTTCAATTTGTTGAGGGCTTTCTGTGTACTCTGGCAGTACATTGAGCTTCAGACAGACATCTGTAACCTCTTGTTCCTAACAGATTCAGTGGGTTCTTCTTGCTGCCAATCATTTTGATAGACAGAGTGAGTGCAATTGACAACTTATTTCAAGAGATTTCTTTTGGGACCTAAGTAATAGATGCCACAATCCCATTGCTGGGCAGGTAACCAGGGAGGAAGCGGTGCTATGGAAGCCGACTGTTAAGGAGATCTTGTAAGGTAAGTCTTTGACTCTCCTTGAAGGCGCTTTATTGAACCCCTTGGGAATAAAGGTCTTGGTACCTTCCAACAGCACTGCTCACCTGTGACCCTACAATACGTCACATGCAGCTAGTGTGCTATAGATAGAGCTGATATTACTTGCCTGCCAGATGGGATTAAATTACTATTTATTTTTCTTTTTGTAAATGAATGATGGAAAATGTGGGGAGAAAAGTGGTTAAAATTGTTGGACTGTGCAAAAAGTCAATTAATGCATAAAAATAGCTATAATGTCAGAAATAAACCCGCTGAGTATTGGGAAAAGCAAACTAAATAAAGTAAAAAAAAAAATTAAAAAAATTAAAATATTTTTTGCATGTTTGACTGCGGAATACTGTATGTTAAGAAACACAACAAACTTCAATGTGCTAGAAGGGATTATTCTAACATTTTTACAATGCCCTTCATAACTTACATACCACAAAACAAACTGCACACTAATGAGAAAGATAAGATTGTAATATTGAATACAACTAATTATGAGCGATTGTAAAGGCTGAAAATTAAACCCATGTATCTTAAATAAGATCATGCATCAAAGCACCCATATCATTGCTTTAATACTAACTGAACAGTTTTAACCTTTAATTATTTTAGCTGCCAGGAATATTGTGTGATTAAAACAAAAGCCTAAATGATAATGGTAAAGTAGGACAAACATTATAATGATCTAAAATAAGTTAAACCCATTTGAACAGTTTTAACTAGATACTTTGATGGAATAATGTTAATTAAACAATTTAGTCATACAGTTTTTACTTCATAGTGTTAAAATTTCCACCGACCTCACAGTCAAGACAAAATCTTGCATGTACTGTATAGTGTCAGTGTAAGAAACTGTCTTAACTTTCAACCAAGATAAAATAGATAAAATAAAATCATGAAACTATTGCACCATTTTCTCTCAAGCAGAGAAAATGTGCATGTGCTGAACAAGTGTCATCATTTACTCTGATTATTTTTGATTAAAAGAATCTAGAGTGTTATATCTGCCCCTACCTTAAAAGCTGGCAGAAATTTTCATCCATTTCAATCAACCCTTTAACAGGAACCGGATTGCCGGGAAAGAAGACTATCATTCATTCATGGCGCATTCATTTGGATAAGCCGATTGACAATAATCAGTGTTTATTGTTGCAAAGATAAACATTAATTTATCAATTTATCCTAAACATTCACTGTATATAATAGTAATATTTCTAATTGGTTTAAACCTTCTAGGAAGACACAGGCAATTTCAAACTGTCAGTCCGATAAAGCCAGCCTCAGTGAATTTACTGGCAGTGTGTGGTATGACTAAGAGAATCTAAGCGTGCACATATAGGCGCTCTTTTCTCTCCTCCCTCTCATCAAATCCAATTACTCTTCCTACCCAGCGGGCTCAGGGACAGCAGTCTGCGAGACGGGGCAGCTCCTGCTGATGTGTGTGTTCAAGAGCATGTGGTGGGAGCTTCACTGTTTGCCACATGTTGTCAGTGAACCTCTGTTTCCTAGTGTTCCACTGCAGCTGTATAACAACATCCAGGAGCAAACGAAAACAGAGACTAAATGCCACATATCCTATAGAGGTGCAAGGGTTCAAATTACTCACGGTTCGGTTTTTATCACGGTTTTGGTACGGTTTGGTATGTGCTATGTTCAGGGCAAAAAGGACTACTGTCAAATAAAAATAAAGAAAATAAGAACAAATAATCAAACTACAAGCAACAGCACAAATAAATACAGTAGAGCAAAGATACAAATAAAATTAAAGCTGCAAGCAGCGATGAAAGATCGCACCCGGTCTCACCGCCACACGTTGGCCTCAGGAAAACTGTGAACAGTGGGCGACATGCATGTAAGCGAGTAAATACAGGAGAATTATGGCGAAGTCATTTTAAAGTGCCACACTTCCTGCTGCCAACAGGTGGCGCTTTGACTGTAACTGAATATTGCCATGAAGATGTCTTCAGGCCAGGATTATTATCAAATGTGAAGTTTGCGGCAGATCGGACATTGTATGCCTGAGTTACAACAACTTCCTGTTTCATGGCGTTAATCGCAAACATTAGCACTTAGCCAAGTGTTGCATGATTTAACGTGTTTCTAGTATGTTTGGTACTTTGTGGCATATTGAAATGTGTTCCTGGGAGTGAATTACAGTGTAAAGCATTTCCTGTTGCCAGCAGGTGGCACTATGACTAACTGAATATTGGCATATAGATGTCTTTAGGCCAGGACTCTAATCACACATGTGAAGTTTAGGGCAGGTCGGACATTGTATGCCTGAGTTACAACAACTTCCTGTTTCATCGCAAAACATCGAATTTTGTCAGGCCGCCACAGAAACACCCTTCAGCGAAAACTCTAGATCTTCACAATTTAATGTCACAAAGGCCTTAAGATTAGACTGACCAAATATGATGTTGATCTGATTAAATCTCTAGGAGGAGTTGGTTAAAGTACAACATCTGATAATGGCAAAAACTGCAAAAATTTTGCAGAGAAAATTCAAAATATCTCACTTCCTGTTGGGGTTTCAGATTTTGCTCCAAGAGACTTTTTTGTAGGTATTGGGCTGTTACATGTGTCTACCGAATTTCATACCTGTACGTGAAACGTAGAGCGAAGGGTGCTCAATTGAAATTTTGTAGGTGGCGCTATCGAGCCATTTTGCCACACCTAATTCTGAAACCCATATCAGACGTAAATTTTCACCACTTCTGATGCGTGTGCAAAGTTTCATGAGTTTTCGAGCATGTTTAGGCCCTCAAAAATGCAATTCATTTCGGAGAAGAAGAATAATTGACTGAGCAATTACAAAATCACACCATCGGTGCTCTGGCCCTAATAAACAGTGCTTTACAGGTTTTTCAGGTATCTAACAGTAGTTTTCAGTAGCTAATCAAATGTAAAACAACATTGCATATAATCTTTACTGTATAAATTAAATAAAGATTAATCATTATTAATTATTAAGTTACAAAAGCTATTCAGTTTAGATCAATGAGTGAGGTGTCTTTTGTTGTTTGATTAACATTAAAAACACATACAGACAGCAGGAATATTAGGCTGCTGTCACTTTAAGACATAATGCACGGATACTGATAGGCATAGACATAATTTTTGTGTGAATTTGTCCGTTCAAGTGCAAGACTTGAAAGAGAACTCAATATTTGCACGCTGTACACGCGCTTGCGCGTCCACGCTTCAGATGAGTGCATAAATTTTCCCCACGCTGAACAAAGTTTAGGGGAAGCCAGAATGTGTATCCATCGACAGACTAAGCCTAACTCTTGTCTGTCTGTTTTATTTATTTTCAACAAACCATATTATAGATGCGTATTCGTCTTCAGATATCCGATGAACCGCGGTGCAAGTGTGTGCCGAACCGTGTGTGGAGAACAGTACGGTTCATTTTTTTTACAGAGAACTGTTACACCCCTAGTATTATGGTACCAACTGTCTCATTAAAGTCTGTAACAGAAGCACGGACTTGGAATATCAGGAAGTCATTTCAAAGCAGTGTTGAAATTTTAATGTACACGGTTGTATTCGGTTAGAGGTCATCTTACCCATGAAGCAGGTGCAAGGAAAAAGTCAGAATGCAATCTTCTTGCAATACTGTCTTTTCTGAAATGTGGGTCCTTTGGTGTTCTGTTCTTTATGATACCAGCAAGTCACATTATATGGTCTGAAAAAAATGTTATTTCAGTTGGGAAAATTTTTACTTAGAAAATTAACAGTATGTATTCTGAAGCCTTTTCAATGATTCTTTTCAATGACAAAGATTTCTGAATGTCATAACATTTTTGTATTAACATATTCCTATTAATTAATATTTTTATACTTTCTAGATAATATTTATTCATAATACCTTCATAATACTACTGACTGAGGACTATAGGAAATCTAGTGGCCCTTAAAGGGTTAGATCACCCAAAAACGAAAATTTTGTCATCATTTACTATGGAAGTCAATGGTGTTTGATTACCGACATTCTTCAAGTTCAAAATATCTTCTTCTGTGTTCAGCAGAAGAAAGAAATTCATACAGGTTCTGAACAACTTGAGGGTGAGTAAATGATGACAGAGTTTTCATTTTTGGGTGAACTATCCCTTTAAATCAATTAATGTGGAATAAGTAACTATTGAGGAGGAATAAAGTCAATACACTGTATATAGGCAATATATAGTCAATATTGTATGTAATTCATATGAAACATTTAAGATGTAGCCTATATTACAAAATATCCAGAGATACCAGCTTCACCATTAATAAAAGATGAAAATTTTCCACACTTCAGATTACATTGATCAGAATGTCTTTTCTAATGCAAGATAACAACTGTACCAAATGTAAGATTTGAAGTGAAGCTTTTCAATATATTATTTTTTTGTTGTTGTTTGGCATTTTTTGCATGCCTATGGTGCAATTTATCAATGTTGCAAAAATCTGTGTCCATTTATCCGTACTGAAATGCAAATAATATCACAAATTGCATGAAGCCATGTGGGGAGAATAGGCCATCTTTTTAGGTAGATGGGCTTACAGCATTGAGAGGACCAAAATAAAAAGCAGATTCTCTGTTGACCAAATTCAGATAAGATGGCTGGAGGAAAAAGTTTGCCAATTTTTGCATCATTTAACCAGGCAAAAAAAGTTTAAAGATGGCAATGACAGCTTCCTGCCTCTCTCGATTCTTTTTGGGCTCTGAGTAAGAACTCGGTCAGACCGGAGGGAATTAAAGTGCAAGCTGTTGCCTGAGAGAAATCGGGAACGCTGCCCACATTGCAAAGTGAAAGGCGTCGAGTGGACCATTTGCAAAAATATGGTGACAATCTGACTTACAAAATGTGTATTCATAAATTGAATTCAGTTTTCTCCCATAAAAGCTGATGTTATGTATTTTGACATCTTGAAATTATTACTAATATCTAAGGGAAACTTTACATTTGTTACCTGTAATTATATTTACTGTATTTCACGAACTAAACAAGAGTTGTGTGACCAGAGGCAAATTACTCCATTACTGCAGCCATTACTCCACTTGTATTTTCAAAATACAAGTTTTCAAAATTAATAATGCTAATGACACGAAGTGAAGAGACATATGTTATTAATTCCTTTTTTTTTTTGCTGTCTAAGCACTAATTCTTAACCTGGGAAAACAAAATATATAAAAAATAAACAAGTCAATGTTTAAATAATTTTCATGAAAAAATAATCTCAAGGAGACTTTCACTATATTTTGAGAATGCCCCGGGTATGGAATTCTTGCAAGGTCTATGTTAAGCCTTTAAAACCAGTAAGGACAAATCCTAATGCAACTGCATACAATGACATCCTGGTGCTTCCAACTTTGTGGCAACAGTCTGGGGAGGGCCATTTTCTGTTCCAGCATGACAATACCCCTGTGCACCAAGTGCCATAAAGAAATGATTTACTGAGTCTGGTGTGGAAGAGCTAGACTTGCACAAAGCCCAGACCTGAACTCCACTGAACACCTTCGGGATGAATTGGAACACCGACTGCGAGCCAGACCCAATTGCTTGTGTCTGAATGGGAGCAAATCCCTGCAGCCATGTTCCAATACAGTCTAAATCCATCCAAGAAAAGTGCATGCAGTTATATCAGCAAAAAGAAAAACTCCCTATTATTGCCAATCATTTTGAACCTTAAATGCTCCACAAGCACATATAGCTTTGGTGTGTCCACACAATTTCAGCCATAGTGTATGTAAACATATACATGCAGTCTATGAATATGCAAATTACATGTAAATGTAAACATGCAATTCATGTTTGCATATTTCAATGTAAATACGATGTTAGATGCCAATTGGATTGCAAACCCTAGAGCATAGGAAAGTTATTGAGCTACAGGACTGCACAGCCAAGCAATAATGTTGCTATGGAAAATCACAGCTCATGTACAGCCGGCTAATTGAGCTGGCTCTCAGAATAGAGGATTTTCTCAGGATAACTTTAGCATCTGCAAGATTTAAATCCACACATTGCAACTTTTTAGTGTGCACTAATGTTCAAAAGTTTTGGGTTAGTAAGATCTCTTATGCTCACCAGGGCTGCATTTATTTGATCAAAAATACACAAGAAACCGTAATATTGTGAAATATTATTACAATTTAAAATGACTGTTTTCTATGTTAATATATTTTAAAATATAATTTATTTCTGTGATGGCAAAGCTGAATTTTTTGCAGCCATTATTCCAGTATTCAGTGTCACATGATCCTTCAGAAATCATTCTGGTATGCTGATTTGGTGCTCAAAAAACATTTATTGTTTTTATCAATGGTGAAAACAGTTGTGCTGCTTAATATTTTGATTTTTTTTTTCATGATTCTTTGATGAATAGAATAGGGCTGTACGATATTGAAAAAAAACAAACACTGCGATTTTTTTTCTACAATATATATTGCGATATGAAAACAATTTCATCAAATGAAGTGAACAGCTCTATTTGGAAAGAATTAATCATTCTAGAATGGTTGGGGTGATTTTGTAGGGGTCTGCATAGAAAAATAAATTACAATCATAGGTAAAGACAATAGAACAATATACAAATGAAATAATAATAGTGCTTGAAATGTTTTTCAGGTAAGTCTAACAGTAAGGTACAGAAATTCAATAATCAAATGTAAAATAACACTCAGTCTTCACTGTATAAATTAAATATAATTAATCCTCAAAAGTGATTATCTCTTTGTATCTTGTTGTTTAATTAACATTAATGACACAGACAGCAGCAGGAATATTAGGCTGCTGTCACTTTAAGACCAAATGCATGGATCCAATATGCTGATATGCATCCGTTTTCTTTCTCAATTGTTTATGTTCATGTAAGCCATAAGCGACTGTGTTTATGAGGATACTCACCAAGACAGGCATTTTGACATAATTGTGCTTGTATTTGTCCATTCAAGCAAAAATAGAAGCGGAAGAGAACGGAATTAGGTGTTCGCCTGCTGTCTGTGCTGCTCTATGTGTGCAAGTGCAAGGTCCGAATTGACTTGTCTTTCGTGTCTTCTTGCAATCAAATGGTTTAAAATTGTTTGAGTGTTTAAACTGACAGGACCTAAAACGTGCAAATGATAAACTTTTGCTCTATGATGGTTAAACTTTGCAATTAATCCGAGAATCAGGTGCGTTTCGAACCATGGTGCCTGGTTCATACAGATCGACTACAATACCCAAACTTGACATAGCTCATCCTGCGATGTGACTATCGCTAGGCCTGTCGCGATAGTCAATATATCGACTTATCGCACGATATATGAACATGACCTCGATAATTTTTGGTGACGCGATATATTGCCCATTATGTTTACACAAAAATAAATGTCACCGACATTTTGCCGATCGTGCTGCCTCTGTCATCTCGTCTGCTCTCCGAGGCGAAAGCGGGGCTCAGCTCCTTCATACACAGAGCTGACATCGACAGGCGGAAAAATGCGCCATTCGAGTCGTTATAGTGTTTTCCTGACAACTACAGACAGTTTGGAAGAATAAGTGCAAATGCACTCAGTTTCCACAATTCACTGGTGCAAATATAAACATGACAGCGCGAAATGGTGCACGCTCACAGCTAGTTTCACGCAGGACGCGGCAGTCGCGAGTGTCTAGTTCGTTTTCATAGAGAACACGTTTTTGCATTCCACTGCGCCGTTTTTCCATGGAAACGTGTTTGTTTGACTGTTGCACTCGCGTCTTTTGCAGCATCTCGTGCATGACGCAGCGCTAAAACGCGGCGCTCAAGTTAAAAGAAGTTTTTCAAACACGCCTCTAGAAAAACAGATACCTCAACAGGCCATATCTGACTGCTAAATCTGTGTCTTTGTTCATATGGACATCTGACAATAGCGTGCACCCGTACTTTACTGAGAAAATAAGGTCAGGGAAAAACCTGTAGATGGAAAATCTCCATATAAAGTGCCTTTTGTGCATTTGAAAGTGTTTTTTTCTACTTGTTATTTTGCAGTTTTTGTTAGCAAAGGTTTATTTATTATTTATTCAACATTATTATTTTTTTACGCTTCAATTCCAGTAGCCTAAATATAGTCTAAATATTCTTAAGAGTTAAGTTCATTGTCATTTGAAAGTGTGTAGGCCTACTTGCATTATTGTGCTGTTATATTATGATTATATTTGGTGGCATAAAATGGTCTTAAAATGACAATAATATCGCATATCGCAATTATTTCTGGGGCAATATATCGCACAACAAAAAGTAGTTATCGTGACAGGCCTAACTATCTCAGATGCGCACACTGCGTTATCAATGCTAAAATGATATATCATGCAGCCCTAGAACAGAAAGTTCAAAAGAACAGCATTCATTTTAAATAGATTTTTTTTAACAATATAAGTTTTTACTGTCACTTTCGATGAATTTAACATCACCTTGCTGAATGGAAAAAAAAAAAAAACATTAGTACAAAAAGTAGTGAAAATTCAGCAACTGCATTTGCACATACTGTACATCATTTCGAACAGCTTTGACTATCCACCTTAAAACAACAGAGAATTGCCTTTGACTTTAACTAGTCTGATAACACCATATATTGTTTTGTCTACGTTCTGCTTGTCAGAGATAAAAAGAGAGGCATTTTGTTATTGTCCGGATTCTTTGTATTCTTATTTCGATGCTCGCAGGCAGAATGTGGTGTCGTGGTAATGGAATGAGATTCAATCTTTCTTCCATTCAGACTGACGGGCATTTTTATGTTTGTAATTTATGAACTGTTGTACAGAGCTTCATGGAACACCGCTCCTAAATTAGATCATTGTTTAGCATTCATGACTACGGCTAGCATGAACCTTTAATGGTTTTAGTCTTGAGAGAGGAAGAAAGCTTCTTGGAGCTACGCTTTGACCGGCAAGGCTGAATTTCTCATTTGATGGACCTGTATGTTACCTCATTAAAGGTTTTTCTAGATCACTTATATAAAACAAGGATTAGTGTTTGGTTACTCCTAATGTATTTACTAGCATAGGGAAAAGTTTGAAACAGAAACTTTTCCTTAATAATCTATATCTTGGAAAGGAACAAGCCAGACAGGTGCATGCATGGCTCATATTGATTGCCTGATAGAAATGCTGAGACAGAAGTTATATATCCTTAGTGTGCTAGTTAGTTCAATGATATCAAATAATGAGTGTTCTGGTGCTGTACACTCATTGTAGAATGAAAGAGAACTAACTAGCACACCACAGAAATCTACAAGTTTAATGACATGGTGTCATTTTGACAACATAAAAGTGCTTCTTAAAGTCACTGTGAAATCAAAATGGAGTATTGCACTATTTATTATAAATGATTTATCTGTGCAAACCATTATTTAAAAAAAAAAAAAATCATGTGCCCTTATAATCTTTAAGTAAAATAACTTCTCCCTCTTGCAATGACATCTCTTCTCTAATGATGTGTTTTCTCTTTCTGCTGCGAGGGCGGGACAACCTGTCAGTCACATGAGATTGCAGCAATAGCAAACCACATTGATCCAACAATCCAATCAGTTCCTGATGGACAAAATCATGTCCCACCCTATCTATTTCTTGCTTGAGAAGCCATTTCACTCGGATAAACGTCACAACAGGGAAGGAAAGACTATTGCAACTTCCATTTCGTTTCACTTTAACAAATAAACAAAATGGCCAGATCACCAGATTTCTTCATGTCTCAGGAAGCTTCCCGTTCGTTCCTCTTTTTTTGGCTTCCTCTGAGTCGTGCGCTAATGATGTGGTCTAACTGAGTACTGGAGACTTACTAAACCTCTACATCAAAGTAGGGCTGGGCGATATGGCAAAAAAAATAAAATCTCAATTTTTTTCAGAATGATTGACCGATTCACGATTTTTTTTTTTTTACTGTTTAACTAGTCAACTTAAAAACTTAACTACAATATGATTTAAGTAACATTCTCTTTATTAACAATCTGGTTAAAAAAAGTTCCATTCCAAGTGCACCACACATGAAGTGATCAACATGGTGTAAATGTAAAACAATTTGTTAAATATCTTTGTAGAAATATGCCTGAAATATGAAGGCAAATGTTGTACAAACTTATCTTAAACACATCCTATATACTCAGAAATAATATAAAATAAGAAAATGCTAAATATTTCTTAGCCAAAAAGTAATAGCAATAAATAACACATGTAATAGGCTATTATTAACAGCAAATGCTTTGTAAAAACAGAAAACAACAGCAGCTTTCAGCCTGTCACCATCATGCAAACATGAAATATCAAACAGGTTTACAGGTGTTTGCATTCCATTGCGCTATTTGTCCTATTGTTTTTATGTTTGGCGGACATGTTTAGGTGTTGCACTTGTGTCTCGCGTCTTTTGCAGCGTCTCACCCATGAAATGACATTCTAAAAACACGGCGGTCAAGTTAAAAAAAAAAAAAAAAAAAAAAAGCTCAACTCGCGTTTAATAACTTTGCCTTTTTTTCTCATTCCACTGCCTGCGTCTCATTTTTTATAACGCAATAACGCATTTCTGAATGAACAGCCGCTTATAAGAATAGTGATGTGTTCTACCTTCATAGAGCGTCACATGAGAGCGGTTAATCAGGCGCGCCGGCGCCATCATGAGGTCGGATCATTTTCTTCTCCTAATACGGTTATCATTGCTGTAGTCAACATGTCTAATTGTAACGCAATTAGACATTTTATTCAAAATCGCAATTTCTCGATTTAAAAAAAAAAAAAATCGATGCAAAACATTAAATTCGAATTAATCGAAAAAATCGCCCAGCCCTACATCAAAGCAACCTTCAGGTCTTCACAGGAAGACTCCACACAAAAGAAGCTGTTAACTTGGAAGCAAATAACACAAGACTAAGTTAAGAGGGAGGGTTTAAAAGCATGTACCAGTATTATGACTGACTGTAGGTTATATAACATTCATACACTTTACTATATAACTGTGAGGCATGATGTACTGCAATACTTTTTTTCAAGGTGTTTTTATCAGCCCTTTATCAGTACTGGTCTGGTAGCTGAGCTACAGGCAACGAACATACTGTAACTGGGAAAAAACATGTATACTCTAATCTGATCGATATCTTATTAGACTTGACCTTTAAATGGCTGGTTAGACATTCAGTAGCCTACCCTTACAAAGTATTTACCCCCCATCATTTTTTGTTCCTCCTTGTAAAACTCCTTTGCAAGCTTGTTTATGCCTCAGAGTAAAGAAATAAGGTAATTGTGATTGCATTAATCTTACATTATATTTAAAACTGAGACTTTATAACCTGACTTTATATCTCAAAATGTGACATTGTCTTAAAATTTGACTTAGATCATCAAAAAGGGACTTAAAATGTCACAATGTGACCTTATATCTCACAATCTGACTTTATATCTTTATATATGACACCTTAAAATGTGACTTTGTACGTCAAAAATTGACTTTCATTTAATCGCCTACCAAAGGTTAAAAAAAAAAAAAAGAAAAGAAAAGAAAAAAAAAACGATTCCTAGGTTGTCTAGGGTTTGGTTGAAAGCCTGTAGACTGATTTTTATGCAAAGGACTCGGGAGTCGGGACGTTTTTGCCGGGAAAATCAAAAGGATGTGACGTTTACGCGCTCTCCCGAGAGCCTCTCTTCCATTCTAATTGTGCAACACAAGCTAACGTTAGCTTAAAGATGTTGTTCACTAACGTCAACAAACGCACAGCACAACATGAACTACAATACAAACTAAAATAAATAATAAAGTTTTCTGTATAACAGTGACATAAACAATGTTAATCTGTAATGATTTAACGAGGTCAACTACAATGACACATAAAAATGAATGCTTCAGGATAATGCCATTGCTGAAAGAGCCATTCTTGTATTGTCACTGTGCCATGCAAAGAAAAGGGATTAATTCAAACTAGCCTCACATAGCCGGATCTATATAGTCTATTACAGTCACGTATAGCCTACTTTAAATCAAACTATCCTAACAGTGTAATTTTAATTACCTCATCTGTCGACATGATGGCCGTGAGTTTCAGAGCTGGTGCAAACATATCCACATGATCAGACGCTTTCTTAACCGCTGTTTTCTCACTGCTGTCACTTGTGCGTCCATTTTGTTATTTGAAGCGCGCAGCACAAACATGTTCATCTAAATGTCGCTCTGAGCAGCAATGATGACATCTGGATTTCGTTAACAGGAGTCTATATCGCTGTAAAGGTATTCCCAACTTCTTTTCGTACTTCTAAGAGAAGAATGTATTGGTGCCTTGAATCACGTTCAGTCTCTTGTATGTTATGGAGTGTGCGCACGAGTGCGAGCACGAGCAATAACATGCTGGCTGCAGTTCACTTAACGGCCATCGGTGTCGCTAATAACAAGGGTTTCTGAATTCTAATATCTCAAAATGTGACTTAATATGTCTCAATATTTCATAATCTGACTTCATATCTTGAAATGTGACTTTATAACGTGCCTGAATCTCACAATTTGACTTTATCTCTTATAGTGTAACTTCATATCTCACAATCAGACTATCTTGTTTTAAAGTTTCTCGAAATGACGTTTGATTTTTTTTTAGTCTGAGATAGAAACAGGCTTCCTTAACTACCAGACTTATGAATATTAATTTTCAAAGAATGAATTAATTTCTCATCTATAAAATAAGTTTCTACTTGTCCATAGTCACTTAGCAACTATTAAGGCCAGAAGTCTTCTAGGGTTCATTTTAGACTGTGGAATCACGGCACATTAATCAGAGCAAATTTGCTTCAACTGCCAAATTAGATAGAGAGTGCCGGTTCAGGGTAATTTTCAGGTAATACCTATTTTCAATTGGACTCAAGTCTGGGCTTTGGGCCATTACTGGATACTAAATTCCTTTTCTTCTGTTATCCTCCTTTGTGCTTTGGGTCATTGACCTACTAGAAAATAAAACTGCCCTTTGCAGGTGACTTCAAATTTTTTCATGGGTTTCTCTATATTTGGTTCCATCCATGTTGTCTTTATTAGTATAAAGCATTTTATTTCGAGCAGCCTGATGCTGCTGCCTCCATGCCTGACAGTAGGGGTGCCGTTATCAGCTTGTCAGGCTAAATTTGTTTGCGTCACACTGTTTTATCGCATGGCTTCTAGCAAGCTCAGTTAGTAGTTTCCTTCTAGCCACTTTCTCAGAATAGAAGAAATTGGCCATTCCTGTCATGTAATATCTCTTTAACTTCACTTAGAATGAATATGCTTATTTTGTAATTTAAGGCAGTATTTCTATAAAATGGAATACCCTAGTCAAATTATGGTCAAGTTAAGGCTCAACTAAAAATAAAATAAACATGACAAAACCAAAAAAGGATGGAAAAGAAGTTACTGTAGCCATTGTTCAGTGAGGGATTGAGAGTTTGCTTATGCGAGGGCATCAACTAAATGTTACTTTTGATATTTTTCAAACCACCTTTTAATATTTTGATATCATGCTGACGTCTGTCATTTTATCCGACATGATAGATGTTTTAAAGTGAGACAGACCAGCTAAGACCACAAAACTATACAGAATTTATAACATACTTTTGCATATTTTGCATTGTGATGAAAGAAAACAAACTAGTATGATTTCATCTTTACAGATTTTCATTTTTATCCAATACATTAAGACATGACAGTGATATAAAAAAAAAAAAATGCATATAAAGAACGACCCATCCCATAATAAGTGCTAATGAAGTTATCTTCATGTCACTGCCAAACTTCTACATTGCCAGGAAACTATTGTACAAGATGATACAGTGGAGAGTGTAGGCAGTAAAATTACCCTGATAAAAATCTGTCTGCAATAGAAAGTGTATGAACCTCATGTTCTCTATATTACAGTCTAAATACATTCTGACGCAGAAATGCAAAGATAAACACAGTATATAACCAAAGGGGGAAAAAAAATCATTTATTCATTCAAATGAATGTTAAAATGAGTAAATAAACAAACAAACAGAATTACTGAGATGCAACAGAGGACTTACAAATAAAGCTTGAAACCTAAAGGCTATTATGGGTCCAATGTTCACACAATTTCTATAAATTATTAAAATAAATAACACTTGTACAAGAAGATGAAAGAGCAGCAATGTTATGGGTGATGTTAAATAATCCCAATGAAGTACACATAGTGTCATTAAGCCTTTGACGAGTTATAATTTAGTCCTTGTTTGATCATTTGTGACCACGTGAAAGAGCCCTGGGCATCATAGTGAATAAAGACAGTCAAATATTAATCATGGAAAAACTGAGAAGAATCTCATGCAAAGGTTGTCTGATGAGTATAGGATTTCCTGGGACAATTAAATCATTTCAAAATGCACCAAATTAAGAGTATATTATGTATACCTAAAAATACCCTTGATATAAACATGTCCACTTAAGCTAAAGAAGGTCCTGTAATTTCATTTGGGGAGACCATTGGAATATGCCAAAGCTTACACATATCTTATGGATAAACAGACAGTTTATCAAAAAACAAAACAAACAAGTAAATGGATACGACAGGCTCAAAAGAATCAAAGACAGCTAATTTATAGAACAAAAAGTATTTCATTGTGTTATGGTCTTGTGCTTTGGCCTTAAAATGTCTCATAGCTCTTCTTCTGGCTAGAATTACCTCTAGTAAAGGTTTGAGAATGTTTCTTCCCCTCCACGTTTAAAGATGTTCAGTTATTCACCAACAACTTGTTAATACCTTTATTCAACAATTTATTCAAAAAGGCATTCATGCTCTTCTCCCTGTCAGCACAAACAGGTCCTCGCCTCACATACAGCGATAGTATGACGATGCAGAATGATCGAGTCTTTTACAAATATAATGCTGATAAAAACCAGTTCTGCTGGTTGTTTCCTTGGAAATGTTTGCTTCAGTTCTGCCCAGCTTTAGCATCCTTCCATCAACCCGCCAGTGAAGCAACAGTTCTTTAGTAGGCGCCGACGACTGATTCGAGTGGACCTTCAGACCAGCTCAAGTACCTTCAGAAATGGGAGAAAAACATTTGTAGGGCACAATTCATGCTTAGCATCAATTCAGAGTTTTGAAAAATGGTTGCAATTTTCAATAACTGAGCAAATGTGACTACAAATCCTCCTGCTTTTAGTAATAACAGAGCTCTCGGCAATAAATATCCATTTTTATGTAGCTATTTAGCTTGTTTTGCAGTACAGCTCACCTTGATTGTTCCTTGACTGTTGGCTGCAATCAACACATTTGACTCCTGAGGATCAAAACAGAGAAATGAGTGCATTGACAGAATGTGGCAAACAGTATTTGACTGAATCTCGGGTGGGAAGGTGGTCTGACAGAATGTATTTGCATGTTCGGCAAAAACCATCCTGGTCATTCCAGACTCAAAATCTCAGTTTGCGTTTCAATATTGTTATACGTTCACAAAAAGGCCTTGACATTTTATTTCTACATAATTTATGTACGGATGAGAAAGGCAATTAATTAAGACCAAGACACTAAGCAGAAATTCAGTCTGGTCAGCACATTGGTTTTGCACACAATTATTGTCATTTTTTTCCCTCTAGGAAAATGTCAAGTATAAAAGGTAAATAATACACAAGGGATCTGGAAGCAGACGTAATGTTTACATAGGGGTTTCAGCTGATAAATCAGGCAAACATGAATCCACATTTTGCATTTTCTAATATTTCTGAGCTGATTAGGCTTGATCAAAATTACTTGTATGTTAATTCATTTGGGAACCACAATTACTGTGCATTTTCAGTTCTAATGGCATAGTGCAATTCAAATAGTACAATTAAAAGTAAAAATAGAAATCACATGAAATGCACATTTTGACGTCTACTGAGTTGTGCGAGCACTCCAAATCAACTGGTAATGTCTCAGTGAGTGTTGCCTTGGCAACTAACTGAAACAAGTTTAAGATGAAGTACTAAACTTGCTGAAACTAAAACAAAATGAAAGCTAAATAGAAATAATTAACTAATGATAACTACAAAAGCACAAGAAAATGAAGAATACATGGTGAAAAAAAAACTTAAATACACACAAACTGAAAGGTCTTCCATCATCCAAAATGAAGGTTCACCAATTTAATACGTATGCCTTGAAATTATGCAAAGGGTTAAGGCTTTCTGTCCCTCCATAGACAGCTACACGACTACCATGTTGACGCTTCAAAAAGTTCATAAAGAGATCGTAAAACTAAATCAATATTAATTGAGCGGTTTAGTCCAAATTTTCTGAAGAGACTCAATCGCTTTATATGATGAACAGATTGAATTTAGGCTTTTAACCACATATAAACATTCATCAACATCAGTGGTGGTGAACAGAAGCTGAAGTGTGTTTGCTTGACATGCGAGAACCAATGAGTTTCATTCTCGTGTGTTACGCATCACGTTTGAGCTTCCTCAAGAGGTTTGTTCTCGCAAGTCAATCAGGTTCGGTTGAGCTTCTGTTTATGTTCGCTGATCAATGTTTATACGTGAATAAAAGCCTAAATCCAATCTGTTCATCATATAAAGTGACCGTGTCTCTTCAGAAAATTTGGACTGAACCACTCAATTCATATGGATTAGTTTTACAATCTCTTTATTAACTTTTTGAAGCATCAAAGTCACATAGCTGTCTATGGAGGGACAGAAATCTCTCAGATTTCTTAAAAAAGATCTTCATTTGCGTTCTGAAGATGAACGAAAGTCTTGCGGGTTTGGAACGACATGAGGGTAAGTAATTAATGACAGAAATTTCATTTTTGGGTGAAGTAACCCTTTGAAGAAAGCCATGCCAATTAAATCACTCACAAAATGTCATGATCGTGACATCCCTGTTTGGTCTTCCTGCTAAAGAGGAGAGCAAACATTATAAATCTTCTTGGTTAATAAATACAGCACTGCACATGGTAAATTAGCCATGGGCTGAAAGATGACTTTATATCAATGCCTTTTACTGCAAACCACACTATTTAGACAGTGAATCAGAGGAGTGTGGGTTTAATAAGCATGGATTTCTGAAAGCGGATGCACACCAACCTCATCCCAACCCACTGTCCTATCCTAACCTGTCATTACTTGTCCTTAATGTACCAGCGGGTTCAGTTCTGTCCCCATGTGCCCCCACAGCCCTACCAGTCCATGTTCTACTGTTGGTACTAGAACAGTGATTTATCTTGTCAAATTTGAGTGAGATAAGACCGAATCATACCCCATCAGGTAGTGCTCGCCAGCACACGGCACTGACAAATTCATTGGTGTCGTCCTCCTTCTTGTCCTTGTCCAGGACACTCTTCACAGTGTCAAACTTGAAAGTCAGCAGCGTCTTGGAGAGCCCCTTGTAGTACAAGTACAGCGAGTTGTTTTCACTTCCTGTGGGGTATGAAGTGAGAGCATTATTGAGGGTTTTTACACTTTTTTTATTACAGAGTAAAAGTTTGTTTTATTCTCCTTTTTCTTTAATAATAAACTGATTTGAATGATCAGAGGAAGTTTAATGTTCAAACAGAATTATCACAGCTTTGATTATAAACCGACTCAAATTCTTTTTGTGCCAAAAATAACCTTTATAATCAATTTAGCATAGTGCCACTCACCACATGCTACATAGTCTCCATTAGATGCCAGACCCACAAAGTTCTTCTCGTTGATGTGGCCTTTGAAGGAGCGCAAACAATGAGGCTTGTTCACATTCCAGAGTTTCAGCTGGCTGTCCGTTGAGCTGTGGGGATGTCACAATTTCACTGTGATGTTCGATTTTTAACTCAAAATTTGTTTGTAATTAGTGGTGTAACTGTTCAGATTTCTCATGGTATGGTTTGGATCATAGTTCATTTAAAGATTAGGAAATTTGAGGCCAATTTATAAACAATATTTTTGTAACACTGTAAGCTGATACTGTTCCAATAGATGATGTTTTGTGATGTAGCAATTTAGGTAGTTACCATGACTGTTTTTACTTATTTAATTATACGTAATAAATTTAATAAACTGAACAAATTAATCTCATGCGTTAACGTTAATTTTGACAGCACTATTATATATATATAAAGAGACATGCATTATCCATTGATAAAATAAAAAGCACAGAAGTTTTCAGTGTATACATACGCAGACACAATTTCTTCTCCATTGACAAACTTGGCATAGGACACTGCTTTCCTGTGGCCTTTGAAAACCATGATGGGCTGCTTAGTGTTTCTCAGGTCATAGTAGTGCACACAGTGGTCTGGAAAAGATTTAGATTGAGTTTTTTTGGAAAGTTTTACAATTTTTGCGGTAAGTAAATCTTTTAAAAGAACGATTCGAATTTATTATGTACCTGCACAACCAAAGGCAAGGTGATATCGAGAGGATGGACTGAACTTGACACAGCATACATTCGCCTTAGCTTCAATGCTGGCTACTGAATTGTCAAGGTTGGTGGACCACAACTTGACTGGAATAAAGAGAGTGCATTCATAAGTATTTATGGAAGAATATCTCTGTAAGAATCCTAAATCGAATAACTTGACCAGAACAGTTCAGTTGCAAAAATACCTTTTGCGTCATCTGATCCCGATGCTAAGAGCTTGGGATCCATAAGGTTGAAATCGACACTCCAACACCGCTTCTCATGCTCCTGTGGAAAATCAGAATCTAACTTAGATTAAGTCTAAAGGAACTTCAAATCACACACCAAATGTTATATTGCATATTAAATTCAAAATTAATCCACATCTCAATGTAAATGTATTTAAGGCTGCAACAACTAATCAAATTGATAATGAAAACAGTTTGTGCTTCAGTTTTTCAAATTTTTAATTTAATTTTAATTTAAAATGTTTAGATCTTTAATCTTTTTTTTAGCACATAATGTACAGCATAGCCTACAGTATATTAATAATTATACCCTTAAATTTGTACACTGTTAAGAAAAGAATGTTGGGCAAGATGTGAAATATGCTTATGTATACATGTTTTCACAGAAAATATATATATATTTTTTTTTACCTCAACTGAAGAAATAATCAAGAAATTAATCATTATTAATCATCCTACTAAAAGGGGTACAAGAATAATGAACGTTATCTGGTGCAGCCCAGCACATGAGGGTACCTGGTAGACCTTTGACCTCTGCCCCGTGAACCCATCCCAAAGAATGACAGTCCCCTCGTAGTCACTGCTCGCCAACAGATTTTTGTGGTAGCTACTCCAGCTGATACAGCTGGAAAGAGACAAGACAGAAGAAAATGTGACATACTGTTGAGCTACTGCATAAATCCACCAAGAACATTCAGGCCAACCCCTGATTTCAGACACTCTTTATACCTAATTTTAGAGTTACATGTCATCTCGTTGACAGGATAATGAATGTCCACAGCATCCTGGATCACAGTGCCGTACTCAAACACTTTAATTTTCTTAGTGACACCAGCAATGGCAAAGTAATCACAGTCGCGGTCAAACTCAATGCTGCAAAAGAGGGGAAAGAGAGGAGACAGAACAAGTGTTAGCACAGCGAGTTCTCCTGACTGTGCATGCTCATTATCTGCTCTACTTCCACTCAAACACGGACACTGAAAGAGACAAGAGCTGTAATGCATCCAAACAGCCTCTCAGCTGCTTTAGGTGATCAGATACAAGGATGTCTGTAAAATGTTGGTGTGATGAAACGCGAGCAAGGTTCTTTGGCTAGTTGAGGATTACATAAAATAACGAAATTACGGTTGGTTTGAGCCAGTGATTATATTTATAAACCCAATACTATGGCTGGGAATTGAGAACTGAACCAAATTATTTTCATGACGTTCAGATTCATTAACAGTTCCTGAACATCTGCCATCTTTCACCGATGCAGAAGAAACACAATTCCACTCAGATCATGTTTCCTGCACAATTAAAGCTACAAAAGAAAATCGTTTAAACTTACAGAACTTGCAGTCTGAACTGAATGTGTAAAGACTGTGTACCCTATGAAATATACACTATTGTTTAAAAGTTTGGCGTCTGAAAATATTTTTCTCACGTTTTTGAAATAAGTCTCTTATGCTCACTTTTTTTTTTTTTTTTTTTTTTTTTTTTTAAAATCAAAAACACAGTAAAAATGTAATATTGTGAAATATTATTACAATTTAAAATAACTGTTACATTTTAAAATAAATTAAACTATAATTTATTCCTGTGATGGCAAAGCTGAATTTTCAGCATCATTACTCCAGTCTTCAGTGTCACATGATCCTTCAGAAATCATTCTAATATTCCGATTTGGTGCTCAAGAAACATTTTCTATTATTTTCAATGATGAAAACGGTTGTGTTGCTCAATATTTTTGTGGAAACCATGATACATCTTTTTCAAGATTTCTTGATGAAAAGAACTGATCAAAAGTACAGTATTTATTTGAAATTTAAATTTTTTAGGCCCGGTTTCACAGACAGGGCTTAGACTAAGCCAGGATTAGGTCTTAGTTCAATTAGGGTATTTAAGTAGCTTTTATAAACGTACCCTAGAAAAAAAAAATTTACTGGTGTGCATCTTGAGACACAACAATGGCTCTGACATATTTAAAGATATGTCAGTGCAAGTTCCTTTCAGTTAAAACAGCTCAAACATGCATTTTAGTCTAGGACTAACTTAAGCTTTGTCTGTGAAACCGGGGGTTATAGTATTAATTTCTTTCCAAAAAAAAAAAAAAAAAAATAGCCTGAATCTTGTTCTCAGACACCGTCCTTGCTGGTATCCCCGAACAAACATACAGCAAGACCTGTAGTCAAATTTCTGAAAATATTACTTCTGGTTGTTTATAATGAATCTGTCAAAGCAAATTATAAATAAGCCCAAACAAATCAGCCTAACTGGCTGACTCACTCAATTTATCAGAGTAGTTTTGAATTAACATCTGAATTAACACCATTAAACCACAAGCTATTACTTTCAACTATAAATAAGCTGAGAACTGTTAAGGTGTTATGTTGTACTTAAGGTTCAGAAGACTGTAATCAGTGTAAATAATGACTGATTAATGAGAATGCATGGTTAAAGATAAGCATTTGGATATTTTGTAATAAATGTACTTTAAGAAACAGGAATGGAGATCATGAGGATTTATGTGTTAAAAGAAAAACAAATTATTAAAAATAAAGAAGAGGAAAAAAAGCTGGATATACATTAAAAGAACACCTTGAAACAGGCCACAATTCCAACTTTTGGAAAATAGACAGTACTCAAAATGCTCTCAGTCAGTACCTGTGATGTTATTCAGTAATACAATACTACCCTCTGCTGGTTACTTCAAAAAAGGAACCGAACAAAGATTAAAATCCAACAACATGTGGTCTTAACCACTTCAATTAATTTTTTGCAGCCTTACCTGGACACAATACTGGAGCCATTATAGAGGTCACTAGCGTAAGAGAGGGTGGCCAGAGGCCTCACAGAGTTGTAACGGGTAAATTTTGATAGACACTCCATGAAATCATCCAGCTGGTTAACAGTCCTGCTGTCATCTATTAACAAGAAAAGCGATTGTGTAAAATGTAGCAATAATACAGATTTATAGATTTATAAACAGTATATATTGCTTTGAATCAACCAACCTGTTATTCGAGACATCCTATTGGAGAAATAACACTGCTCTAGATCCTCAAAGTGTGCCGTCAGTCTCTTCCGCCGTGACGCCAGAGTGCTGTTGTACCACGTTTGTCTTTTACCCTAAAAGTAATAACAACATGAAAAAAAGAGAATATCAGCATTACTCAAAGGGATATGACCCAGCTATAACCAAACGGGAACAATTCATTAAGACAAGTTACCTGTGAGCTTCCACCAAAAGGGGGCTGAATGTATTCTGTGGGGTCTATTATGCTACTGCTGTAGACAGAAACAAGATTTTATTTTTTTAAATGGGAACATACTGCATAAATGTCAATTATGTTGGCATCTCATGCGAGTGTAGAAATGCCATTAATTTCTTTGTGTGAAATAATTTTTAATGAGGTAAAAAAAAAAAAAAACACAAAAAAGTGCACCTGCAATATGAAATGTAGTGGGGTCTTACCTGGGTGCAGGTGAGGGAGCTTCAAACTGGGGTACAGTGCTGTCTAAATTGGGGTCCATGTCACTCACTGAGTACACACCGCTCATTTCCTTAAAATAAACATACACATCAGATGTACACTACTGTTCAAAAGTGACTTTCATTCAGAAAAGCATATTAAACTGATCACAACTGACAGTAAAGACAAATATATTACAAAAGATTTCGTATTTCAAATAAATCCGGTTCCTTTGGACTTTCTATTCATCAAAGAAATCTTAAAAATATTGCAATTTCCACAATTATTCAGCAGCACAACTTTTTTTCAACATTGATAAGAAAAGTTTCTCAAGCAGCAAATCAGGATATTACAATGATTTCTGAAGATCATGTGACACTGAAGACTGAAGTAATGATGCTGAAAATTCAGCTTTGCCGTCATAGTAATGAATTACACTTTAAAATATATTCAAATAGAAAAGTTATTTTAAACTGTAATAACATTTCACTTTATTCTTGTTTTTAGTGTTTTAATTGTTATTTTTGAAAAAATACTGAGTACTTCTTTCAAAAGCATTTAAAAAAATATTACCAATCCTAAACTTTTAAACAGCAGTGTTTAATCGTATATGTAAATATATTACATTTCCACACCTGTAGATCATTTTCTTTGTTAAGAAACAGGGACTTAATTTGTTACAATGTTGCATTTTCTTCTTGGTTTGGTTCACTTTCACTAGGCAACATCTTAAAGCGCACCAAAATGTGTTTATGCAAATCACATGCATAACAAGTTCGCTCTGCGGGCTTATTGTGGTTTTATCTGTAGCTGAGGTGACAAGCAAACACTTATATGAAAGTAGCCTTTGTTTCCCACTCTGACTGATAAATTATGTATATATAAAATTTATAATGCAGTTAGAGCAGGAATCAAGGCTTCGTCTGGACAGCATTCTTGCAATGCATGGAGAAGAGCAATTACTCAGATGAAGATGCGCTCTTTGGTTTTCAACCACAAAAACTCACAGAATCAGACACTGCTGCTTTTTATAATACACTTTTCCCGTTATGAATTATGATATGTTTGTCCGTTGGGTCGGATTGCTTTCTCACCTCAACCGAACAGCCACAGAGTTTGTTTTCAGGCAATCTCGAAGCGATTGTTTTGGTGCAGATCCGAGCACGATTGCCACATTCATATATGCCTAAACTAACTGAACTAATGGAGAAAACGGACCTACGGCAACGTCGTGTCCCTGGCCAAAAACAGTCACAGATGGACAGCATAAATCGGTAAAAATATGTAACAGAACATTTCCTAAAAATGCATTCAGATACGTTTGTACATGTGTACAATTCTCTGGGGTTGCATGTATAACTGTTACTTTGACTTTTAGCTACGTGTAGTTCAATATATAACAATTCATTACTTAATTAATAAGATAACGTCAAAGACGTCCGTTCAAATTTCATTTTGGAACTTTTTTTTAACTATGACGGGACATGTCGGAGGGATGTCTTTTCTGAGTCATTAAACATCCAAATGTTTGCTGGGAAATGCTCCAAACGAGCCAGGAAAACTCTTTAAAAATACAAAATAACACTGCTCTATGCTAGACCATTAAAAATAAATAAATAAATAAAATAACCAAGTTCCCATCTCTGACAATTCTGGGTCACCATACTAAACTGACCTCAACTCGTTTGATATCCTCTTCCAAAAAGTTCAGTTCTTTTTGTAACTGCTCCAGTTGCTGTTGAAGTAAAGACAGGGAGACTGAGTTAATGACCTCAAAGCTGTCAACTGTGCATTATTCAGCATTTTAAAAATAGATGTGGAGGCCAAACCTCTCTTTTATTTCTTCTGGCTTCTTTCAGGAATTCCATTAAGATCTGGCGCTGAGCAGCTTGTGATTCCTGTGGACAGAAATCAGTGAGAGATCAGCAAAAGACGAGCAATTGGTCTTTATGAGTCACACAGCAGGAGGTGTTGTGTCCCTTTATAAGACAAATTATTGTGACGTCACACGACAATCAGCAAAGCTTCCAGGCTCTTCACACAAGCAGCTTTTAGAGACAATCAACAGTGCTGCATGTTGATGTCTTAAGCATTATATAATGTAATCATGCTTGTTAATGCTGATTTAAGTTTTAATAAAAGGTTATAAATTGATCACATATGTAACATTTTGAAATTGATCAGATTTTGACCGAGTATTGTAACACATTTTATCAGTATTGTAATTTTTTTTCAGCATTATAAAATTGCATATTCTTTCACAAGAACTCAGTATGTGCCATTCTGTGGTGGTAAAATAGTTGATTGTGGTGTATTTGGCCTTATTTTTGTCACAGCAGTTACGCTTTGAAATTTAAAACCAGTGGTTTGTAACATTAGGGTTTGTGTGATCATAATTTGTCAAATTTGAGTTTGATCCACCTAAAACACAATCTACAGAATAGCAATCTCCACCAATCTTCAGTGTTTAAAACACCATAGGCAGCACTTTTCGGTCAGTTTCAGCTCAATGTGAATGAAATGCTAATATAAATATATCAGAAGAACCCAGAAATGTTGCATCAACAGTAATATAATCTCTAAGAAGTATACCAACCGCCTCCAGTTGTTTCTTTTTTTGCAACAGGTACTCTAATATGTAGTTGACATTGGCTAAATCCATATTCTCTTGATCTGCGCCAAGGACGTCTTGGAAAACCTGCCATTTGGTTCCATTCTATAAACAGCATGTGAAACATGAACAATAAGACATCATTTCATGTGCTACAAACCATCTGCAAAAGTCAATCAAATTTGTTTAAATAGTTTCCACTCATTATACAAATAGTGAGCAGGATGCACTTACAGGATGATCTCGTTTCAGACGCTTCTCTTCAGATCTCTGTTTTTGTTTCAGGATCAGTTCATTCACTGTAAAATAATCAGAGAATCACATCAAAGCAATTCTCAGACTGGAAACAAAAAAATCAACCAAATGTCTTATTTGATATAGAAATATGTACTTTATGTGGAAACAATAAGGTTTGAGGATGTCGAATTAGACAAGTATGCAAAAAATGAATAAATAAATAAACAACTGATATGCATTAGCATACACATACCTAAGAAGTTGGGGTAAAGTTGATCCACATTGTCAATGATATAATTACATTTCGGGCATCTGTTGCTGTCCTCCAAACTCTGTCGTATACATTTATAACTGAATAGAAATGAAGACATGATTGAATGATTGAAACCTATAAATGGTTTAGAAAATGCAACAAAAAAAAGGCAAGAATAAACTCTCGGTTTAGAGAACAAGTGCTTCTCACCAGAAACTGTGGCCACACTTTGTCATGTGAGCTTCCTCAATCATCTCAAAACATATAGGGCTGTTGAGAAAAAACAAAACAAAATCATGACATGCAAGGCTTGCTTCCTTTTTCCAACACATCAACAAAAAGCTGAGACTTGACTGTTTTGAATTATACAGAGGGGCTTAAATGTCTGAGACCACTATTAAAAAATTATTATTATTATTTTTTTTTTTTAACATCACAAATTATATTATCAGCATAATTTGACTGAAAGGATAAAACGTTAAAAATAATTTAATGACAACAGATCTCTATCTCTATACACACAAACGTTTCAAATGACTCTTATTTTGAGTTAGTCAGATATACAATTTCAACCAAAAATCTGTCATCAAACTTGTATGACTTTCTGGCAACTTTTTGACAACAAACTGTCAGTCTCTAACATTATGGCCCAGTTTCACAGAAGCCAGGATTAAGCCTTAGTTCAATTAAGGTATTTAAGTAGCTTTTTATAAACGTACCCTAGAAAAAAAACATTACTGGTGAGCTCTTGAGAGAAAACAATGGCACTGACATATTTTAAGGTATGTCAGTGCAAGTTGCTTTCAGTTAAAACAGCTCAAACATGCATTTTAGTCTAGGACTAACTTAAGCCTTGTCTGTGAAACCGGGGGAAAGTGTAACATCTCCTTTTGTACTCCACAAAAAAAAAAAAAAAAAATATGATGAACAACATGAAACATCAGAACAACATGATGGTGAGCAGTACACAATGACAGACTTTTCCTTTATAGGGGAACTATCCCTTTAACACCATGTTGACAATTATGATTTAGCTTTATCCATGGAATTACAGGATTAAGTGCGGAGTAAATCACAGGATTCGCCAGATATACCTGTAATTAAGCCCGCATGTGGGAAATTGTTCAAAACAAACACAAACTTCATTATCAAGTGAATTTAGACCTCTGCAGGGACGGTAAATGCACTTACCATACAAAATCATTACTCTTGTCCTCATAGGGATTGATCAGACCGTTGTACAGGGGTCTTTTCCTGCTTGACGAGCCCAGTCGAGCACTCTGTCCCTCGGCTACCGAGCCCAGAGTCCGCGAGGACACCCCGTTACCAGAACTGTTCCCGTTCTGAGCGCCGCTACTCCCGCTGTTCGCTACACCGGCGCCGCCGCTGCTGCTCATACTCCCAGAGCTCGTCCCGGGGACGGACCCCGCTGCACCGCCAGACTGCTGCTGTCGAGTGCTTGACATGATTGAAGCCGATCGTGCACGTCGGAAGGCCAGAGCTGAAGCTAAAGCTGCGGGGCTTCACCGCATCCGGGCGGCTGTGGTAGATACGCTAACTAGCTAAAGCGACACAGATAAGAGAAAAGAACCAGAAACTTCCTCCAAGCGCACTGCTAGCACTTAAAGGCGCTTATTTGAGCACAGCTGATACGGTTCTTCCCTATGCAAGAGGTTTGCATTGGGTCAGCTCGATGCTAATTTGGATATGCAGCTCCGCAGAGATTTGTTGACAACTCTGAAAGCTTTAGAAATTTCAATCCACTGTCTGCAGGATGTTCACGCGAGAACTTCCCAGAATGAAACGTTCGAGTGACTCGGAGTTCAGCGGCACCTACTGGCTTGGAGGAAAATTGCAGGTATCAATCAAAACAATCGATCCAAACCACCCACTGGTTGGCTCTCAAGTTATTCAGGACAACAACCTAACCGTCGTAGATTTAGTTAAATCATTCAAGAACATTGAAGTAGTCACAATCGTCCTTATGCAGCACGTTATGTTGTTAAAAACAAAGCGGCTTCAATGTTTCAGGTATGACTTCATGTAATTTATACTGTGTAGGAGCAACACGAACTGTTTCTTTATATAATATTGACCACTGGCCTAGTTTTACTTATAAAAATGTAATAAAAAAATAGGATTATCAACTAAATTGTTTGTGTATAACCTATCCATGGTATATACGCAACTTTATAAAACATTTAAACCGTTACAATGGCTTTGTTTTGGTTTTCCTTAAAACAAACTGAAAAAAAAATCATAAGATTAATCATGATTAGTCATTTTAATCATTTTTCTTTTTTAGGTATTTTTTCTTTTTTTTCTTCTTTAGGTTTAACACTCCATCTTACTAAATAGCCTACAGTGGCTAATTCAAAAGCTTGTTGTGTTAACAATGTCACAATTAGCTGAACAATACGCATAATATATACAATATATGTTATATTGGTGTTCTCCAAGATAGATAGATAAATTGATTGATTGATTGATTGATAAACCAAAAGTAATGGTGGTCTATCAGTTAGTAGCTATATTTGCCTGTGTAAGCAGTGCAGTGAAGGAACAAGTCCTTTACATTCCTCATCAACATTTATTTTTTACCTCTTCACTTAGATCTTGAGCAATGTAGTCAGAATGTTGCCCTGCCTTAAGCTGTGGCTTTAGGAAAACAGAAACAGAGCCCCCCAACCTGTCCCACCTTCTTCATCTACCTCAAAAACAAAGTGGTCAACATCAGTAACCCACAGCCCTATACACAACCCACTCTGATCCAGACTTTTTTGAGACCATGCCAGAGGAGATGCTGCGCAGCTTTCTACCACCCACCGTGTGACCACCTGCCCTCTCTATCCAAAATATCTTCTCTGATCTTGTACCATACTTTCTCTCTGTCATCAGTACATCTTTGACCAGAAGCTCTGTCCCATTGGACTTCATAAAGGGATATTTCATCCAAAAATAAAAATTCTGTCATCATGTACTCACGCTCATGTTGTTTAGAAAACCACATGGCTTTCATTCTTCTTTTACCTGCTTTGATGATGACCAGGCAGGTACTGAATCTTTCAAGATTCAAAAGGACAGAAAAGCACTAAAAGTGTCATAAAAGTAGCCCATATTATTTGTACGATATTCCAAGTCTTCTGAAGCCGTTTCAAAAATGTTTCAGCCATTTTTTTCAAAAAATTCTGAAAATTAAATTATGGTTTCCACAAAAAACATAGCAGCACAACTGTTTTCAACATTGATAAGAATAAGAAATGTTTCTTGAGCGTCAAATCAGCTTATCAGAATGATTTCTGAAGGATCATGTGACACTTTAGACTGGAGTAATGACTCAATGTTCAGTTACAGTGGTTAACAACCCACTTTACGGAAAGATTATCAGTGAATAATGACTAAATCAGTTCAGCCATTTTAGTCTGTATCTCACAGAATGTCTTCAGAAGACTTGGAATATATGAATGAACTACTTTTATTAGCCTACTACTTTTACTTTTTTTTACTAATACATTCATTGTGCTTTTGTGTCCTTTTTTGAAGCATAAAAGCTTTTGTCTCAATTCGGCAGTATTAAAATAGAGCATAGAAAGTAGAAGAGAAGCAAACAAATGTAAAGGTCTGATGTGAAGAATGCAAATGCGATGTAATGACGCAGTGAATATGCTAATTAACGCACGCAGTCATTTAACGACATTTAGCGACTTTTGAATAGGCTTTAGCTACATTACCTTGAAAATAGTTTGCAATAGTGCGTACATTTAGAGACTACAATATTTTCCTCATAGTAATGTTAACCAGGCAATCACCGAAGAGCTTGAGGACATTAGCAAGATTAGCTAATGTCAGCCATGTTCTGTCATTGTACAATTTGCATTAAGTTCTCATAGAGATTGGATGGCAGTGTAACAGCTACGATTAATTAGCTTTCTTTGCTTGTCCGTGTTAATTCCTACAGACACTCATGACTGAAGTTTTCATTTTACACAGCAGGGGGAGTTATTATATCTTCAGAAACACTACAGCTAGATTCAACCAAGAACACTCGCATATCACGGTACTGTCATTATTTTCAAACGCTCAGTTAGACAAATTAAAATCTGCTAAACACTTAGTTAGCACATAATTGAATTGAAATGTTAATCCATTTAATATCTCTGTAACTTGTGTTTCAGGTATATAAAACATTAAAACATTTGTTTTAGATAGTTGTTATTTCTAAGTAATTTATATTTTATTTAAATATATTTAGATAGACATATTAGTTGAATTAGTCACATTGTTATTCATAGATTTTATAAAGGATTTTCACTGTCCATGATATTTGGAATCAACAGTTTTTTTATTCAGTTTATAAACTGGAAAAATTGTAATTTCAGGCTATCGGATTTACTGGATAGCTTGCAGAACATTAATTTGACTGAAGGACATGTGTAGAAATAATCTTATAATATATATTTAACAGGGAACCATATCAAAGATAAGCTTTGCTGATACTATTTTCATTGTACTCTGCTATTATATGTTCTTTTGGCAGTACAGATCATTTTCTTCACATGCAATGAGTTAATTACAGCACTGCTCTCCCTTCCTGACCTCCATAATGGACCACACTTCAAAGCTCTCCAACACTTACTTTTGTTGATTCAGATGTTCTTTACTTATATCTCATAGGAAATTAAGCTCTAATAGCTGGCGTTGTTAACACAGTTAACAGAAGAGTTTAAAGCCAACTTAAATTCCAAATGGATAAGTCCTCAAAGGAGGGGATCGGGCAAAACGTCTGGATGAGTTGTGTTGGCTCACATTGGCCAGCGCGGTGTCTCAATTACAAATGGGCTAACTGTGGTTGCCATTTCAAACATTTATATATCTCTAGTGCTTCTGTTATGGCTCTAAAGGGAGAAATAAAGCCCTTTTAATTGATAATATACTTCAAACATATTGGAGATACTTGACTGATCTGCCACTGTTGAGTACAATGTGTCTTTTGGAAGGAAAGTGGTAAATTACGCCACGCAAAAAAAAAAAAAAAAAAAAGTTAGTTTGCTATTATCATGCTGAATTCATGTCTTTGTTCTTATAAAGCAAAAGAATTATGAGTTCTGTTGTTAATCTCTGGATAAAAGCATAGCCTGGATTGATTTTACGACTTTATGTGACTGTCTTTCTTACTGTGGTTAAAAACGTATCATTTAATTTGAGACACACCTATCATTTGCTTGGAGTGAAGATCCAATGATCCTAAAAACAATAACAAAATTAAATCTTTTAAAACATTAGGCACTTTAATTGGATCAGATGTCTGCTTTTAATGTTAATGGGCAATGCAGGAAAATGAGTAACAATTCCCAGCTGTCCGCCTCCCACCTGCCAACACACATGCAAACACACTTTCATATGGATAAAAGCATATAAAACAGATATATGATGCACTTACAGGCAGTGTTGGGGGTAAAGCATTACAAGTAACTTGAGTTACGTAATCAGAATAGTTAGTAACTAGTAGTAAAGTAGTAAGTAACTAGTAAAGTAACGGATTACTTTTTCAATTTACAACAGAATATCTAAGTTACTTTTTCAAATAAGTAATGCAAGTTACTTTTTCACACTTATTGACTGACAGCTCTCCTGTCCCCATGTTGAGAGAAATATGGTAAGTGCAGACTAGCGTTGTGTGTAAATATGATGGATATTGTAGTTTTATACTAAATGTGAACATGCATTTACTCATCACACTTGCACGAAAACATTCAGTATGTAGTAAATGAATAAAAACAGTAAAACGCAATCTCAGAATTTTAAACAAACCTGTAATAATTAAATATATTAAATTACACAAAGATACTTGGTATACTTTTCTTTTTACGCGTACGTTAGTGTACGCGCACAGTCGAACGCACAGCCACGAGTTAAGGTGCGGTCACTTTTCGTCCCATTTACTTACATTCATACGCATACGAATGTGTCAGACCGGAAACGGAAAGCTCGTGCGAAAAGTTTCCCATTTCGCTGCATTCTAAAGTTCAAATTTGTGAAGACGTGCGACCAGTAAAAGATCGATTCGTCACGGCATGACCTCTTGGCTGAATTAAAGGAATGATATTTTTGCAGTAAAGTCGAGTAGGTTGTATATTTTTTACATTTTGAATGTATTAATATATGTTATATGTTGAATTCTTGTTTATAAAAAAACTGGATATAGACCGTGACGTCATATCACAACCGTTGCAGCATCTGATGAAATTTCGCACGTTCAAAGTCTAGTGTGACCGCGGCTTTACAAGTATGCACGGTTACAAAATCCGCGTACAGTACACGCGTACTCTTCTGATGACGAAATTCGCGTCGCGCACTGTGCGCTGACCCTCACGTACGCGTAAAAAGTGAACTATACTTTGGGCTTGAGGCTTATTTATTTCACTTTTGGTGTGAAAGGGCCTTAACATTTGCCAAAAATAGAACTTTTTTGTTGTTATTAAAAAAACAAACAAGCAAGCACAGCCCAGGTGAGAAAAAGTAACGCAAAAGTAACGTAACGCAATATTGTAATGCATTACTTTTAAAAGTAACTTTCCCCAACACTGCTTACGGGTATTATGCCATTAAAGTGCTTTTATGAGACAATACTAAAGGCAGTACTATGAGACAATACCACTTTATTTAAAGGGTCACAGAATCTTTTGAAATGTTAACACTGTTGAAACACACAAAACTTTTTTTATTTGTTTTCACAGCATCCAGAAAAGTGGTTAGAAAAACTTATAGAGTCCTGGCTTGTTGAAGATGAACAGCGACTCCATCTGCAAAGCAGTCAAATCCACTGAGATGTGTTTTTGAGGTATATCTAGAACATAAGGAAGGGAAATAAAGAGAAAAAAAATGCCGTCAGATGCTCACTCAGAATAATCCAGTCTTAAAGCCAAGCCAGCCATGACTAACTAGGAAATGACGTTATAGTTCACACAGTGCACACCTGCTTCCCTCACTGTATCTTTTCAAATATCTATTCTGTGGAATTATTTGCTCCCTGTGGAAGTTAGTTGTGTCTCCCAAGTGATAGAATAACAGTTTTGTCACTGGTTGAAAATGTAGTAAATATCTGCAACAGATTTATAGTGTCTATTTTTGATTCTACCTCTGCTGATAAAGGAAGGGGGTTGCCTTTGAACTTCGCTAGGCTTCTTGTTATTTGTCCAGCACATCAGGTTGGATTTTCCCATTGCGTTTCTGGTCATTTAGAATTGGGCTGGGGTAGGGCAGTCTCAAATGAAGGATAATCTCTTAGAGGTCCTTTGCAGTGGGGGGTGAGGCCCGGGAGCGACCATTCACTTTTTTTTTTTTTTTTTTTTTTTACACAGTTGCAGCTGTCTCAAAGCACTTTGATACAAAAAAGCTGAATGTTTTGCGGGCAGATCCTTGGGCTGGTTGCGGAATTCTTACCTCCCACTGTTAGGGCCCTTTCTAACCCCGAAGGGGCCCCTGCCGTAACTGCCAGTTACCCCAAGTCGGGGCCATTTGCAAATTGAGCCTGACAAAAACGGTGAGGCGAAAACTGGTGCATTTCGGAAATTAAACAGCGGCATGTCTAACTTTTTGACCATTGTGGTGTGAGATGTTGTGCGTGGTTGCTGAGTTGTTGTGGGTCACAAATCTACTCATTTGCAAGTCACATCACTCTATATGCACCTGTGGTGCTGAATGCCGTTCAGGGCTATTATTCACTGTACAAAACAGTAAAGATACTCTGACCACATATTTAAAATGTGGCAGGCAAACACTGATATGTTTGAACTCTCAGCTGAAAGTGTGAATATTTTTGTAAAAAATATGGCACACTAACATTAATGTTCAAAGTAGTTCAAAGTGCTTATACAATGGCACTTTATGATTCTGAATAGATTGAGATTGCTATATAAGCTTTTCTGTATCCTTTTAGATTCTTTACATGAGAGGAAATAGGACAGAATTGCCTTTGAAAAGAATTTTGCTTAGAAAAGAATTGGCACATTAAATCGTAATGTGCAGTATATTCACAACCATAATCAGAAACATGATTCATTTTAAATCATTAATAATATCTGGGTCTTTTGATCAAGATTTTACACAAATGACAAGATAAAGAAGTCTCCAATTAAAGTCATTATAATGATAAGGGGAACCACTACGGCTTTCCCTAGCTGCACGTCTTCATATGACTGGAGCATAGCCCAATACTGAAGTAACTACACAATTCATATATAGGAAAAAAAAAAAAAAATTAAGTTTACTTGTATTATGAATTCACTTGATGATAAAACTCAGACCGAGAAAGAGTAACAAGAACAAAAGACTCTCTTAGATTTTATTAGTAAACTCTCATAGGATGCACTGCAAGGAAAAAGCATGGGAATAAGGCAAACTTCCACACAGAAAATTGCGGCACATCATAGACATTTTAATAATCAGAAATACACTGAACAAAATTATAAACGCAACACTTTTGTTTTTGCCCCCATTTTTCATGAGCTGAACTCAAAGATCTAAGACTTTTTCTATGTACACAAAAGGCCTATTTCTCTCAAATATTGTTCACAAATCTGTCTAAGTCTGTGTTAGTGAGCACTTCTCCTTTGCCGAGATAATCCATCCACCTCACAAGTGTGGCATATCAAGATGCTGATTAAACAGCATGATTATTGCACAGGTGTGCCTTAGGTTGGCCACAATAAAAGGCCACTCTAAAATGTGCAGTTTTACTGTATTGGGGGGTTCTGGGGGGGGTCCGAAAACCAGTCGGTATCTGGTGTGACCACCATTTGCCTCACGCAGTGCAACACATCTCGTTCGCATAGAACTGATCAGGTTGTTGATTGTGGCCTGTGGAATATTGGTCCACTCCTCTTCAATGGCTGTGCGAAGTTGCTGGATATTGGCAGGAACTGGAACACGCTGTCGTATACACCGATCCAGAGCATCCCAAACATGCTCAATGGGTGACATGTCCGGTGAGTATGCTGGCCATACAAGAACTAGGATGTTTTCAGCTTCCTGGAATTGTGTACAGATCCTTGGGGCCGTGCATTATCATGCTGCAACATGAGGTGATGGCCGTGGATGAATGGCACAACAATGGGCCTCAGGATCTCGTCACGGTATCTCTGTGCATTCAAAGTGCCATCAATAAAATGCACCTGTGTTCGTTGTCCATAACATACGCCTGCCTTTCCATAACCCCACCGCCACCATCGGCCACTCGATCCACAACGTTGACATCAGCAAACCGCTCACCCACACGACGCCATACACGCTGTCTGCCATCTGCCCTGTACAGTGAAAACCGGGATTCATCCGTGAAGAGAACACCTCTCCGAAGTGCCAGACGCCATCGAATGTGAGCATTTGCCCACTCACGTCAGTTACGACGACAAACTGCAGTCAGGTCGAGACCCCGATGAGGACGACGAGCATGCAGATGAGCTTCCCTGAGACGGTTTCTGACAGTTTGTGCAGAAATTCTTTGGTTATGCAAACTGATTGTTGCAGCAGCTGTCCGGGTGGCTGGTCTCAGACGATCTTGGAGGTGAAGATGCTGGATGTGGAGGTCCTGGGCTGGTGTGGTTACACGTGGTCTGCGGTTGTGAGGCCGGTTGGATGTACTGCCAAATTCTCTGAAAAACCTTTGGAGACGGCTTATGGTAGAGAAATGAACATTCAATTCATGGGCAACAGCTCTGGTGGACATTCCTGCAGTCAGCATGCCAATTGCACAATCCCTCAAAACTTGCGACATCTGTGGCATTGTGCTGTGTGATAAAACCACACATTTTAGAGTGGCCTTTTATTGTGGCCAGGCTAAGGCACACCTGTGCAATAATCATGCTGTCTAATCAGCATCTTGATATGCCACACCTCTGAGGTGGATGGATTATCTCGGCAAAGGAGAACCAGAGATTGTATATTATAAGGAGATGAAAGGGTCTGTATCTCTTACCATTGGAGAAAGCGTAACGGCTAACTTAATCACATGCTCACCTCTCAGCCTGTCGTGTAATGGCAGTGACATCAGTGCCCGCCGTTCAAAACTCCTTCCCTGCATACCGTCAGAGCCGGAGCGTTAGCATTAGCCGTTACGCTTTTTTGGCTAAGGGTTGCAGGCTTGCCTTCCAGTAGCTTTGGGAGAAGTGCTCACTAACACAGATTTAGACAGATTTGTGAACAATATTTGAAAGAAATAGGCCTTTTGTGTACATAGAAAAAGTCTTAGATCTTTGAGTTCAGCTCATGAAAAATGGGGGCAAAAACAAAAGTGTTGCGTTTATAATTTTGTTCGGTGTAGTTACTGTACATTTATATGATGCAGTCGTCTCTCTCCAACCGTTTCACAACTGAACACCATTGTAAGGAAATTCAGGAAAAATGTGTTTGGTAGTAACAGACTGCATCTCAGGTATTATAAATGCACAGAAATAAATTATAGATATTGAATTAGTCTGTGATACATTACATTTTACCTAGAGGGTAAATTGTGTTCACAGGCCTTCATTTTTTTTTTTTTTTTTTTGTAGAAAGGGAGAATTCCTTCCAAATATTAATGTTTTATATCCACAAGAAAATTGTACTCGTTAACAGCTATTAATCTCTGGTTAACTAGTTTACTCGTGTTTATTGAAATGAGATTTTACTGGTACTTTATTGCAGTTAAAATTAATGATGCAGTAAGTTAACTATCTTAGTACAGAAAAGCTCTTTGTGTTGATGAGAGATTTTGGCAGATTAAAAGCGTAATCTACAAGATAATTATTAATGATTAATTTTAGTCTTTACTGTATGAAAATTAATCTTATAACTATTTTATTTTAATATAAAAATACAAATTGCTCAATTTGGCAGCTGTCCTGAATATTTATTTATTTGAACTTTTTTAAATTATTTTATTTATTTATATTTATCTACTATATATATATTAACATTTTACAAAATTTGTAAATGCATTTTAAGATGCAGGTAGAAACAGGATTGACAGTAATATTATTATTATTATTATTAAATAAATCAATTTTAATTAAATAAATGTTCTAAGAAAAAAAAACTCAAAACAGATCCACCTGACTATTTGCCTTTTTTCCCCCTCAGCATTTTCCCCCTAACTTCTCTCTAAGAGAGAGTGTTCTGGAATTGGCCATTGGTCCATCCTTGTTTTTCAGTGTTTACACATCCCTCACTTGTCTTTTCCTACATGTGCAGCGTCTCAGCCCTGCTTCACATGTCAGGCAGATGTGCTGTCTCTTGCATTACAATACAGAAGAAGGTGTAGATGTCAATGGCACTGGGGGAGAAAGTGAGAGTAGATGCATGCATGCAGGGGCTGGGTTGGACCTGGGTGAAGTTTTCTTTCCTAATGGTTGGGTTAGGGGCTGGGTTTGTGATGTCAGGCTGGAGGAAACAGATAAAACGTTTAGCGCGTTAGTTTGATCTGATGTGGAGATGTGGAGAGCGCGTGGAGCGGGACTGAGCATAGGAATATAGACACACACGAAGCGCAAGAGGAGTCTCCGCACCATCTCAAGGTGATCCAAAGAGTCGTTTTCACTTGGAACAGCATGGCAAAAAGACAAATCTCCTTTCAGTACCTTCACATTATTGGATATTGATCCATATTTTGTGAAAATAAAATCTTTTTAAGCGGACTTTCACAGCTCCCTGAAACACTCCACTGTTAGAATAAACCTCGACAGACTTTTTATTTTAAAATTTTGGCGGTTTGTTCGCAGGACGAAGCGTGACCGCGATCATTTGGACGCGACCCATTGCGCGCCGGTGAAAGGTGGCAACCTCACATAACCTTTATCCAGCGTCACATCTCTCCAAACAACCTTACACTGTACAGACAGCAAGCTATGTAAGTCTGCAATCAAACGCGATACTATCACTTTAATTCGACCACAATGAGGATACATTATTGCGTAAATGAACTATAAGTGAATGACAATTAGACTCAGAGCGCGCTACAGACAGCTTTGAGGAGATCCACGAGACACGAGATGTTGTTTTTGGAGCTAAGCACTTAAAGTAGACTGTTTGCTGTCAGTTAGGGTACTCATTCAGTTACATAAATGGTAAATTAGTTGAGGAACAGACTATCCACCTTGATGCACTGACAATTTCGACTTCCATTGTCTTTACAATTTCTTTTTAAACAGTAAAAAGATACACATTACTACTGTAACTTAAAGACAGTATATGCTATCATTGATAAAGAAAAGGCACCCAAAACAATTTAAGCAAAGCAACCATTAGTTCCCTTCCCAAGTGCAATTCAAAACAAACAAACAAACAAATGTCCATGCTTTAAAAGCTACACCTTCTCCTCAATAAAATGATGATTTTTAGACTATTAGCTATTATTCTTGCAGTATTACACGCTTGGCCGCTGAACAGCGCTCAGTCAGATCATATCCAGAAGTATAAGCGGACACTGGCACAGAAAGCGGACCGAGCGCTAGATGGTGAGCAGTGCGGCTCAATCAGCCGAAAGCGGCCGCCGCGCTCCACGGCGCAGCAGTACCCCCTAGTGGGCATGACTGGAAAGTACGCTCGCTTGATAGACTTGCACTTTAGGAAAACTAAAACCGTGAGGTCGTGTTCAGGTGAGTGCAGCTCTAGTGACACAAATGCGGTTGAATTAACTAACTGGACTAGTAATGAGAAGAAAAAATATGAAGACGAGACTTTCATATGGAAGAAAGAAGGCAAACAGTCACAGGGGGTCACTGCTCCTGGATCTACTAAATCACACAAACCCCTTAAATCTATATCAAAAGGACACCCTTTACAGACAGATCAGGGTGGTGATTTGATAGACAGCTTGTCCTCATCAAGAAGGGTTGCACGGAGCCTTCCAGAGTTCAACAAAGAAAAAGACATCCCAGACACCCATATGCACCACATCAACTACTCAACAGATAGTGATGGGTACTCCGGGGAGCAAGAGGGGCTGCAGAGCACTGCTGGGGAGCTATGGAGGGCCGACGTACGCGATGTGCCCGCAAAGTGGATGACAGCTGTGTATTTCAGCGGTCAGGCGGAGCAACTAAAGGTGAACCCTGCATTTGGCATAGAACTTCCTCGTTCCAGGTTCACGTTAGAGCTGTGGGTCAAGCCGGAAGGGGGTCAGAATAATCCTGCCATCATTGCAGGTGGGTGTTCATTCATACATCATTCTCATATTCTGAAATCACTCTTTTCATGTTGGAAGCTGAGATGCAGCTTTTCTCTTTTTTTTCTTTTTTTTTTTTCAAAATTGGTTTTCTAGGAATTGGAATTGTCATAGGCTATTACTTAAAGCAGCAGTTATTACTTGAAGGATACATAATTCACAATTAGCAAATGTCTAATCAGAATAAATACTGCTGTAAGGCATAGAGCCATGCAGACCAAAATGATTATGGGAAGTCAGATTCATTCCTCGAACTCGCCTCAGTTCATCAAGTGCATCAAATGTGTGCGGTGGAATCTGTGTTGTGTCACACGTTGACACATTGTTGTTTCATTTAAGAGGCCTTTGTTTGAGGATATCAGCTGACAAGCAGATGAAAGGAGAATGGGGAAATCAGCTGCTTACGAGGTGCAAACGATGAGTAGTGCTGCTAAGGGCGGAGGGTTAGAGGAACAAGTGGCCACCACCTGCTCAGTCTCAGTGTGTCCTGTCTGCCGTATTTAATCACTTGTTTAGTGCATGTGGCCCATTGCGTTTCAAAGATTTGATTCATAAGCGGAATGTTCTGGACACCGTACTCCTCACATTGACAGCTACCTTAATCCAGCTCAATAGTGTGATATATTTAAAACATTTAATTTGCAGCAGAAGTGGGTGTTTTTTCACATGCAAAGCTGATATGCGATTAATGTTTTGTAATATATATTTTATTTTATGTAAAATAAGGAAAATATATAATTTATTTATATTTATTTTTTATTTGTTATTGCAAACCCACCACTAAAATGATTTAATTTCTATAGAGGACCTTATTTTAGGGCTTACGGCAGCATTCCAGGTTTTCCCTAACTGTTAGTCGCTAGGTTTTTGATGTACGGTTTTGACTGAGTTGACTTTCGATGCACATATGATGATTACAAAAACAAAATAAGGTGTGGAACATCACAGAAGGTGCCGGATCCCTCAAGGGAGTTTTCATAATCAGGTAAATGTGCATTTTTGAATGGCTGCTGAGGAGGGTCAATGTGGAAATGATTATATCTGGAAGTGCTTCTGAGACCAGTTCCCAGTAAGGAGAACAAAGCCCAGAGTTCTCTGGTTGTAACCTGCATGAGGCTTTTCCTCTACCATGGATGCCAAAATACATGCTTTTAGGCGAAAGGGGGTGCAAATATTATTCATCTGTTTCTAACACTGATGAGTCATCCGTCAGACCTCAAAGAGAGCATTAGATATTCCATTTTAAAATTATCCACCACTTGGATAAAATCAGTTTTCCCCAATGATATGAAATCTCACAAACCTCTTAAATAAATGAGGGGTTCTACCATCTTGCTATTGTTAAGATTGTATTATTTCACTTTGACGTATTCGTCATCACTAAAATCGTGTGAACATTCACTCCAGCTCCTTCTGAGGTCAATAACTTTCTTTTAACAATCAGTGGACGAATCTATTGTTATAAAGCCAGTTAAAAAAAAATAAATAAAAAAAATAAAAAATCACCCACTCTGCCAAATGAGCGTTCAAACGTTTTACTGGAAGTGGTCTTTTCAGTGCTAACTTTTCTTTCGCTAATAAGTGATGCTATTCAAAAATATTCCCTTTCTCTCAGAAACACTTATCATATCGAAGCCATCACTCATACAACCTTACAAATAAAGTATTTCTTTAGCGCACTTCGTCTCGAGCCAAATTTAGCACTCCGGGCCAGTCTGAGGTACTACTACTTTATTTAGTCGGAGACAGACACTATAAAAACAGTAAGATAAGAACCCGAGCATTGAAAATGTAGTACCATCCAAGTGGATCATACTCTGGAAAGGTTTATCTTCAAATTCATGACTTCAGGGCTGATACACACAGAAATTAGTAGATGTTGTCACACGCAGGAGCCCCGCACACACATCGGCAGGCTTTTCCAATGAATGAAATTTCAGTGTGGTCCGCGTCCCTCAAGATATTTTGTTTAAAGCTGCCCATCGCTCGTTCTCCCGTTTGCAGGCAATAATGCACCCGAGTGTGTATGTGCTCGCATGTGTGTGTGTTGTTGGGAGGGTGAAGGGGTTCCCTGACCTCTCTCTGTCCTTCGACGGTAACATCTGGCTGCCAGATGTGACTGCTCCGTACGAAAGGCAGCTGGGAATATCAGTGAATTTGTTGAATGGAAATGACTTAAACTCTTAAACTCTTCAGATAATTAAATGACAATTACTCTGTGCTTGATGAAGCTACATTTCTGTTCATTGACTTTTTTTTCTAGGCGTGTTTGACAACTGCTCGTATCCCTTGAGCGAGAAAGGCTGGTCTGTCGGTATTCGAGCGGCAGACCCTACAGGAAGAAAAGATGGCAGGTTTTTCTTCTCCCTTCGCACGGATCGTGCGCTCAAATCCACCACTATCGTCGGACACCAGCGCTACCAGCCCAACAGCTGGACTCATGTGGTGGCCAGTTATGATGGCCACAAGATGGCGCTATACGTAGACAACGCCAAGGTCGGCGAGAGCAGCGAACAGTCAGGTGACTTGTACAGCCCCTACATCAAGGCCTGTCGGTTGCTTCTGCTCGGCGGACACCAGTCTGATCATGAACACAGTTTTCGCGGGCATTTGGGAGGCGTCACGCTTTGGGGTTATGCGCACACTCACGAAGCACTTTTTAAAGGTCACCAACCCCATGCAGAGAGACAATCTCCCCTCCTGTCCCAGTGGGCAGATTTCTCAGAGGTCGAGAATCAGTGGGCGCCCTACAAAGACCGTCACAACCCAGTCATTGTGGCTCTTCCCATCCCAGAAAGACAGCTTATGTCTCCATTTCTGCCGCCTCCATGCGGCGTGACTGTGTGTGACAATGCCGACATCGCCCTCAGTTATAACCAGCATTGGCAACTGAGAGCCGATAGGCGCCTACGTTACCGCATCGTGAACATCTGTAAGGATGACGGCGCTGACCCAACAGTCTCTCTGCAGCAAATCCAGCTCCAACACCAAGCCTTGGAAGATGCCTTCCGTCCTTACAATATCACACTGGAGCTCAGCATTCACAGCGTCTACAACTCTTCCCTCCAACGGCGCTTCGTCCTCAGCAACTGCCACATTGCAAAGGTGGGGAACCGCCAATGTGATCCCGAGTGCGACCATCCTCTCACGGGCCACGATGGGGGCGACTGTTTGCGCATGGGGCCCTGCTACAACTGGAAGCGGAGAGATGGAGTCTGCAACCCAGAGTGCAACAGCATTCACTATGATTACGATGACGGTGATTGCTGTGACCCCGAGGTCACAGATGTCGCAAAGACCTGCTTTGATCCAGAGTCTCCTCAGAGGTAAGCTTATGCTTCAATATGGTTCCACTTTGGCAACTAACTTGAACCCAGGCTTAATTTTAGTGGGATGTGCAAGGGGGTTCTTGTTTTGGTCCTAACTCAAAGATTGCAAAATCTTTCTAGCAAAAAACCTTCAGGATGATATTTGGCTGACTGCTTGCTTCTATTGAAATCGATGCAGGTACCATAGTCGACTACCATATCATTACATCAGCTTCGTACATTTATATCCTCAGCAGATGCATTCCTACCAAAACTGTGTGCATTAAAGTGCTAGGTCTTAAAGGCCAAGACAAAATGATTGAAAGCATTCCCTATCCCTCGCTGAGGATATCTACAAACTTTTTTTTTTTTTTTTTTTTTTTTTTTTTTTTTTGAGTTCAAGAAATTGACAAAAGTTATGTGCTTGTTAAATGTTCTCACAGCAGCATCAGGAAAAAGGAAACCATAGTGTCTTATTGTGAAATAGTGTTCACTTTTTTTTGTCCTTCCAAGATTGTCAGAGCATTTTGTATTACTCAACATGCAAAGCATACAAATCAGCCTTCTGGAATAGCTTTAAAAAGCATGCAAAACTTGGATGTAGAATTGAGCCAAAGTATACACTTAATGTGGCTAAACAACAAAACCAGAGGTCTCGGCTCTATTCATTGTTAAAGGCAGGACAGTTTTGCTCCCGTACAGATTGTTTGATGGCTTGTCATAGATTCTTTCATTTTTCTAATGCTACATATATATAAGTAGACACTCACAAAGTCGTACTAATACTAGTCGTACGTAAGATATATGGTGATAAAAGCATCGTTTTAACTTCCTACCTTTTTGCTAGCAATTCAGACTGCACTTATTGCATATATACATGTTCACATAAATGTTTAATCATATTCAGTCTGAATCTTATAGCAGGATAAAATTGCTTTTATGTCAAAATTCCAGATGCAGTCTGGGAAGTGTTGTTCCAGACTCAGCGTGCAGTGAGACCTTGTGTCTCAGCCACCAGCTGTTGTCATTTTATGGTTGCTTGAGAACAAGCTTTCTTCAAGATACGCCTATCTGTTCCTAAAGGGCTCCTATAGAGATTAATAGGGCCCCAATGATACCATTGGATGGTGGTCTACACTCTTTTGGTAGTTTTGCCCTGGGACACTTTTAAAGTGGACAACAGCAAGTTTATAGCCAAAATCCACATGCAAAGGTTTTTTTTCTTTTTCTGTTCAACATTGGTGGATAATAAATCAGTTGAACGCCATTTCAACGCTGTTTCTACAAGGTTTGACTGCTTATCATGGCCTGTTAGCCTCTGGTGGTAGATGATGTAACTACACATTTTGCAGACAACAATCTTTCAGCCATTCAAAAGTAGTTGATAAATAGTTATATTATTAATAATAATAAGCAACATACACTACCATTCAAAAGTTTGGAGTCAATAAGATTTTTTTTATTAATTAATACATTTAGACTGGAGTAATGGCTGCTGAAAATTCAGATTGGGCATCACAATAATAAATTTCAAATTGTAATAATATTTCACAATATTACTGTTTTTACTTTATTTTTGATTAAATAAATGCAGCCTTGGCGGGCATAAGAAATTTTTTTCAAAATAAATAAATAAAAATCTTACCGACCCCAAACTTTTGAATTATAGTTGATTTGTTGCTAATATTTTATTGTTTTACCATTTCCCAGTTTGAAAGGCTCTTAAAAGTGTGAAATGGATATTTCTCACTTTCACACAGATCAGGATAGTCACTAGTGAAGGGCTTGGGACATTGTCATGATGTAATTTCCCTGCGATCCTGTGCCAGCCGAGCAACTGCCATTGAGATGAATGGGAATGCTAAAAGATAGCTTTCTTCAGGGAATTTCAGACCTCCTTAATTCTGTCAAGGCCAACAGTTTGTAGTAGTGGTGACCTAGAGGAGCATGCTGTCCTTGGCAATCCATATTCAATAAGCTATCCAAAGGTAACCCAAAGGTTCTTTCACTGGACTTGTTTTTCTCTAAATATGATGTGTCAATAAGCAGAAATGCTAATAGCCAATGGGACCGGATTAACCTTGGGCTTATAGACTAAGAGGACTTTCCTTACCATGCTTGTGCGTATCTCTTAAGGCAACGGTTCAGAGTTTGCAGAGAATTAATGCAGGGATGACATTTTGATGGCAATTGTATAGCGTGCTTTTTATGTGGAGGTCTGGGATTTTAATGTTTTGCTGTGTGAGTTATAGCCCAGGTATCTGCTGTTGGGCAGTGAAGCTCGAGGACCTGCCAATGGCTGTCACTACTCAAATTTGTTGTTGAAACAGAGAGAAACAGCACAGGGGAACCACCAGGTGCTTTTTTGGCAAGCTCCAGAAATGGAACGAGAAGAAAGCAAAGACATTTTAGTCCAGACATTTAAGCCAGTAGAACTGAACTACCTGATATCTCTTCTCTTTAGTAATTAACTTTGATAGATGCTTAGCAATTTTAGTGATTTATGATTTATTTATTTCTTTATTCATTCTGCTGCAAGATATGTGGATCGGTGGTTTTGAAACTACCGGTTTCAATACTTTTTTTTTTCCTGTGTTATTCAAAAGGATTGTTTCCTCCTGAAAGGTGAAGTGTGTCATTTTTTTTTTTTTTCATAAAAATACTTCATTCTATCCCAGTTTCATGCACAGGGAAAACCACTTTGTGTTAACATCCGGGGTGTATTCCAGAAAGCAAGGTTAACTTATTCTGTTGATTAACCCAAACCTTGCTTACTCGAGGTATGCTGGTTCCAAAAACGCGTCCAGGAGTAACTTCAGCCAACCCAGAGTATGTTCCCAGTTAACACACCAGACATTCTCAACAGAGCAACAAATCGATGATTCACCATGTAAACAGACGCTAAGAAATAGCGCGCCATTCTACAAGAGATTGTATTATTATAGGGAGATGAGAGGGTCTGTATCTCTTACCATTGGAGAAAGCGTAACGGCTAACTTAAAGGATTAGTCCACTTTCAAATAAAATTTTCCTGATAATTTACTCACCCCCATGTCATCCAAGATGTTCATGTCTTTCTTTCTTCAGTTGAAAAGAAATTAAGGTTTTTGATGAAAACATTCCAGGATTATTCTCCTTATAACGGACTTCAATGGCCTCCAAACGGCTGAAGGTCAAAATTATAGTTTCAGTGCAGCTTCAAAGGGCTTTAAACGATACCAGACGAGGAATAAGGGTCTTATCTAGCGAAACGATCAGTCATTTTCGAAAAAAATGTAAATGTATATGCTTTATATAAACAAATGATCGCCTTTGTAAGGGCTTCCGCCAAAACCGCATTTCCGTATTCTTCAAAAAGCTTACGCTGTATGTCCTACGCCTTCCCTATTCAACTTACGGAAAAAACGAAACTGGCGCTGCGTTCGTTCCATAAGTTGAATAGGGAAGGCGTACTTTTTGAAGAATACAAAAGTGCAGTTTTGGCGGAAGCACTTGGAAGGCGATCATTTGTTTATATAAAGCATATACATTTACATTTTTTTCGAAAATGACCGATCGTTTCGCTAGATAAGACCCTTATTCCTCGTCTGGTATCGTTTAAAGCCCTTTGAAGCTGCACTGAAACTGTAATTTTGACCTTCAACCGTTTGGAGACCATTGAAGTCCATTATAAGGAGAATAATCCTGGAATGTTTTCATTAAAAACCTTAATTTCTTTTCGACTGAAGAAAGAAAGACATGGACATCTTGGATGACATGGGGGTGAGTAAATTATCAGGAAAATTTTATTTGAAAGTGAACTAATCCTTTAATCACGTGCGGCACCTCTCAGCCTATCGTGTAATGGCCTCTGGTCTCCTTCCCTGCGTACTGCCACAGCCGGAGCGTTAGCATTAGCCGATATTTAATAAGATATCACATATGTATTTTATTATAGAAATCATAGCATAGAAAACATCCTGTTATAAAAAAGAAAAAAAGCAGATCCATGTGTGAGATGATATTAAATATCTCTTAAGCAAACTAACCCTGGAACATAACCTGCTCCGGAGCAGGTTATGTTCAGAGAGTAAGTTCCTATGGCTACTTACATACCCTGAAAGTTACCTCAGTTTTTGGAAACGAAAGTTGAGTTTATCCACTTACTTATTCTTAAACATACCCAGGTACTGTATGTCACATAACCTGCTTTAAGGAATACCCCCCAGGAAACACTCAGAAAGTGTAAACACCTGTTTTTAAACTTTGTTTAAAGTAAAAATATATACAGTAAGTAAAATTATACAGTATAAAATGATTATACAAGTACAATTATGTATGTATAGTATTAAAATGATTATACAAGTACAATTATGTATGTATAGTATTAAAATGATTATACAAGTACAATTATGTATGTATAGTATTATTCCAAAGTTTGGGGTCAGTGAGGTTAAATAAATAAATACATTTATTCTGCAAGGACACATTCAGTTCATTAAAAGTGACAATAAAGGCTTTTATTGTTACAATGTTACAATATAATGTTACCTCACTAGGTTTTGACCTTGTAATGTCTCAAATGAGTGAAGGTTAAGAGGGCAAATATTGAGTTTGTTTTCAATTTTCATTTTTGTGGCAGAACCCACTTCAGTCTCAGAATTACACCCTGTGCCAGTCAAACCGTGGTGCCGAGTGCCGACCAACCCGAGTCTCCCTGACACATGTGATTGCTCTGATTAGATTAGAGGACTGTGCTGACATTTTCATTTGCTGTTGTTTTTTTCATATTGTGTTTGTTCCCTGAATAAGCATTTTTGTGGCATCAGTTGGTTTGTGGTTAGTATTATATTCTCCTGTGTGAAAGCTTAGGAAGAAACGGACAACATGTTTTTTGGGGGTTTTTTGGGATAATTGATTTGATTGATCTGTATAGAAATATGCTTTTTCTTAAACATATTCAAAAGCTGGACTGGTAAATGTCTGCACTCGCAGCTTACAGTTATTAGTTAACCACTAATGTCCGGGCATGAAGGAAGTGTTTATTTAAGGCTTGAGTCTGAGTGTTGTTTGGAAAAAAAAAACTACTGATTATTGAATCCAGCCGAAATATTATTTGATTTGGCCTCTTACACTGTAAAATGTGTTTTGTTGCTTAAAAAGTACAAAATTGTGTAACTTAGATGCATTGATTTGATTTAAAATGTTTGGTAATGTATTATTTGTTGAGAAATTACACACTTAACTTGACTCATTTAGTTAAGTGACTTTGGATAATTGCAGTGAACTCTAGGTGCATTTTGTTTCCTGTTTTACCCAATTCATCGTCTTTCCATGAGGAATGTTAATTCAACACATCAAGTCAATACATCTATGTTACAAATTTTTGTACTTTTAATAGGGTCATTCCATGTCAAATCAACCAAATTTCGGAAACTTCCCCAGCTCAAATTTTTTGATTTATTAATATTTTTAGAAAGATGGCAGCATCATTATTTTATTTTTACACAGAGATTAGTAGGTCTATTAGTAAAATCTGTCGACTTTAGCAATCTTTGTTTCATTATATGCCAACAGTGACCGTTCAAAAATGACCGTTATTGCTTTCCAGTGAATAAACAAGATAAAATTTCTTGAGAAGATAAATTGCTAATAAAACAAATAAGTAATACTAAAACATAACATAACTTGTTTTCAGAGAATATATTTCAGAGAATCTTAACTGATTTGTTTTACCCCTTTGACAACTATTATATTTAACTATATTTTATTTAAGCATAAATTTAACATAATTTTATGACTAATTTTAAGTATATGATTAAAAAGGAAAGACAAAATACTGATTAAGAACATTATTTATTTTGCAGAGTTTAGTGATTGTGACTAAGGAAAAAAAAAAAAAAAAAAAACGGTAAATTAAAATCACCTGTCATAATGTGCAACCTTCACTTTTTCTAAACGCGTTTTATTGCCAGTATTCTGCGTCTGATTGACTTTCCTTGTCTATCAGCAATAATTCACTATACAAAAAATTATGGTCCAAAACACTTATTTTCCAGAACACATCTGGAAAAGAACATTGTTCACCTCATGTGAATATAAATTGTTAAATCATTTGAAATATTTTACTGAATTAGCCATATAGGAGAGATTTAGGCAACTTGAGCACTCAAAAAGATTGGCTCAGCCTTTGCTTGTTTAATAAAAAACGACGTCAAAAGTACGATGCTTGGTTTATTCTCGCATGGAACGGGTCCAAAAAACAGTAGGTGGTTCAGCTAATGGGCTCGACCCCTTTGGCATGATCCAAAGGGCATTAAGAACCGGACCTCTTCAAACCAACAGGCCAATGATATGAGGTGCAAAGGCTTAAGCAGCTATGAAAGCAAATGAGAAAAATTACATATTCATACGTGACATATTCCAAAGTATAAATAAGTTAACATCACACTTCAAAGCACCTCTATGGCTATTCATCACAGCTGGGAGTGGAATAAAAAAGTGGGTAGTCGTTTCATTCAACCATTTCGAACAATTATAATCTCTAATCATTGTGACATAAAGTGATTTTTTTTTATGACTGTTGTTATTAAAACTGCTAATAAAAGTTGAGGCAAATTTAGAAACACTTTATATGACATTGTACCACAGTAAATTTTATGTTAGTTCTCTTACAAATTCCAGTTGCTTACTTCTGATGGCATCTACCATCATATAAGTGTCATTTTAAACCGTTAATTTAGTAAAATTTGAAATTGTCAATCCCTTTTAAATCTTGATTTGACAGTCTCAATCCATCAAAGAAAAAGTGAATAACCTTGATCTTTGAATAACTTTGAAATAATGATCAATGATTCAAACAGAATTTAATTCTGCTGTAAAGCAGCTCTAAAAAAGACAGTTCACTGTTGATTTAGTTCAGTTCAATAACTGTGTATTAATCATTAATTATGAAATGAGTTCACTTCAGCTTGAGCAGCTCTGCAGAAAATGGTTGTCATCTTCCTGCTCAATTCAGATCATGTTTGGCTCTCATCCAATAGTGTCAGTGCAGTCAAATCAATAATATTACTGAATATTAAGTGCCCCCAACTAAGCAAGGCAAAGGCGATAGTGGCAAGCAGGGCTTGACATTAACTTTTTTGCTCACCAGGCACTGTGGCTAGTGGTTTTCCAAAGTTACTAGCCACTCAGCATTTTCACTGGCCATAATTTTGACATCAATACCATGGGAAAAACTGCCATATAGATATTTTTAATATCATCTCATAATTTGGCAGGTAAATTAGGCTGCTGTCACTTTAAGTTCTGACGCATGGATCCATTATACTGTTACACATGAGTTTACGTTCACTTAAAACATAACTTTACATTACTACTCGCCAAGACCGGCACTTCGGTGTGAGCACAAAGTCTGCTGGAATGAGTAAAATTATGCACAATACACGCAATCCCACTCCGAAATTCAAGCTCTGTAACACCAACAATATTCATCTGGAGCAAATGAAACGAGTGAGTGAGGGGAGGCGGGTTTGTGTGTCAACTCGCTGTCGGAGAGATGAGAGAGCGAGAAAGGGCAGCTGGTATCATGTATCTATTCTGCGGAAAATGAGTATTGGAAGCGTTATTTTTCAGTATCGATATGTATCGAAAAATCGATATTTTTGACAACATTACATTGCACACAGTTTATTATTTCAGATGCCTTTTTTAAAAGACTACAATTGAAAAATGTATAGCCTATATTATATATAAAATTCAGCCAAAGTGGCTCGTATGAGTGACCGTGTTTGGCGGGTTGGTGGGTGTTAATGTCAAGCCCTGGTGGCAAGAAACCCAAACTCTACCAGGAGACTGAAATGGAGAAAAAAGGAAGAAAAAAAAAAAAAGAAAAACTTGGGAGAAACCAGGCTTAGTCGGTGACCAGTTCTCCTTTGGCCAATGGTTTTTATGCTGTTTATTCATGTTTATAAAACGGTTAGTTCCTGTCCTTGATTCTGATTGGTCAATAGCTGTGTTTTATTCACGATAAAACATGGCTATGACTGCTTCACCCAACACCCTTAGCAACCACTCTTAGCAACGTAAACTGTATGTTCTCAATTGATATTGTTCATTTAAGCTTACTGTATTATGTAGAAGAGTATTGTGAGAAAAAGATCGAGTTTATTACCTGCATTCAGATTTAGCATTTTCCTTCAGGTCAGTCCTATGTTCATAATAAAAAATCTGTTTAAATGTCCGATGTATTATCCTGTCTTTTTAACAGTTAAGGGGTTTTCCCGTGACTGACAGCGCTAGTCAAAGCATTTGTCAGTTGCATCTTGTTCCGTGTTCACAACAATTCAGTCTTTTCAATGTAAAAGTCTTCGCTACTGACTGACACACTCATAAAGACAGTATTTGCCGCCATCTAATGGCGTAATAATGTAACTTCTGTTGCTGTTCACGGTCAGGGACTATTTTTTCCGGTGGAAGGAATGCTTTAGTGAAAGTTTACTTCATGAAAGTTGTATTAATACATATTTTTGGCTTTAATATTTGCCTGACTTATACAGCACAGCCTCTCGTACCTTATTGCTTACTTATGGCACTCCCCTTAATAATAACTTATTTTCTATGCAAAGTGCTTGACTGTGTGTCAATATCTCTGCTGCAGGGCTTATCTGAGCATAAAGGAACTGAAGGAGCTGCTTCATCTGAGCAGTTCAGACATTCTCAACGTGTTCTTCGCTAATAATTCAGCACGTGAGGAGCTTGCTGGGGTCGCCACCTGGCCATGGGCAAAAGAAGCTCTTACTCATCAAGGTAAGATGTCCACTCAAATGTAACGCAAGAGACTTGTAAACACTGGGTCGGTACTTCCGCCTACGCCACGTGTGACCTTTCCAACGTGATTATGATTATTAGAGCTAGTGCAAGATGAGCATTTGTGGTTAAAAAGTATATAAAAGCGACTCTCACAGTGCTTTATGGGCTCTCTCTAGCCACTGAGTGTACATCGGTTGCACACTCGTTGTTGCGGTGCATTGTGGGATTGAATGAGTGCACTCGGTAACGTCGGACACCACTACAAATGTCTGTCCCCTCAAATAGTGCCCTATTTAGGGGAATAGGGCGTCATTTTGGACACAGTTTTGCTCCAGCTCTAATCAAACACACCTGAACCAGCTTCAGGATTACTAGAATGTTAAAGGCAGGTGAGTTTGGATAAAGTTTGGAGCTAAACTCTGCAGGAAAGTGGACCTCGAGCGCCAGAGTTGAGAACCCCTGATCTAGACTAGACTAAAAAATACCAAAACTATGACATGCCTTGAAGACTTAACTATGAAAACTATATATAAACGTGATGTGATTTGACTAGACTAGACTAGACTGAACTACACTAGACTAGACTTGAGTGGAGAACTCGCCCAAGGTTTGGCTGGTTAGCATTAGTCAGCCCCTGCTATTAGATGTCGCAACTACACCATTTGGTTTTAAAAAGCATCTTTTTCTATTGATGGCCTTTCAAAAGGCAAGTAACCTATAAATCACAAATATTTTACCACATTATATCAGATGTTTTATTGCTTGTTTTTTTAAATGCTCTTAAAAGCGTGAAATGGATTTATATTTTCCCACACATTTGGCGTCATAGCTCAGCATAGTCGCTAGTGAAGAGGTTGGTACTATGCCTGTTTTTAGAAGGGATAAGAAATAGAAGATAACTTTAAAATAAAAGACAAATTAATATTTCCAAATAAAAGACCAGGGACTTGACTTAACGTTTCATTAGATCTGCCTCTTGGCCTCCATTCCCAACTGGGTTCATTCTACCATGGACAATGTCAAGTTAAGACCTCAGTTGTTTCCAGTCACTACATTCCCCACTGCACATGTGTTTTTTGTACCTAATGCCATACATCTTGTTCCTGACTTGCTTTTTTTCCCCGATCGCCTTAAATCTTTTCTTTAAAGAAACAAATTCTTGTCTCTTCCTCCTTGTTGTCTGTGTTTGCCTTTACGAGATTAATGTGCCGTAATCTCAAGCATAAAAGAAAACACTTGCAGCACGCATAGATTTCCCTGTAGATTGCCCCTTAATCATTAAGGCTGTCCACCGGGAGAGAAGAAAAGGAACTCGACAACAACCAAACAAAAACAAAAGGAAGGTATTACCCTGTTGCCATCTCCATCCAACTGCCAGCTGATTTTATAGTACCCGTCGTTGTTGTGTTTTAGAGCTCATTAAAATGGTCTCGGTTAAGTCCAGCTCCTTTAAAAAGGAGATTTCTCTCAAGCAGGAAGGTTTCTTATATAAGTCCCCCGCCCATTGGTTCAGGATACATGATCAGGTCTTGGCTTTTTGGGTTATAGCTTTTGTTAATGAGATGATTTTGGCCTGTGTGTAGAATGTGAACTTTTAAACCGATATTAGCATGAGTAATTAGCGCCAACTTGTTTTTTGTTAGCTTGAATGTGGTTACAGTCTGTTTCTAAAGTATAAGTGATAACAATTTACATTAATGTTCAATTTGTTAACATTTAGTTAATTTATTAGGTATCAAACCAACATTTTCACAGCATTTATTTATCTAGATGCTACTTTATTAATATATTATTGTTTCATTAATTGTTTTTAATTTATACAACTTGTAAATGTAAAAATGTATTAGAACATGTAGAAATTATCATTAACCAAGATTAATAAATGCTGTAAAAGTATTGTTTGTTGGTATTTCATGTTGCATTAACTAATGTTAACATACTGAGCCTTATTGCAAAGTGTATAACAGGCGATTTTATATTTCATATATTAATACAATTAATTTGATTTTATATGTTATATTTGAATTGCATACACAGCAAAATCCCCAGAGTTAAATCAACTCTGCTCAGATTGCATATGGTCTCTCTCTATATAGTGTTAAAGTAACACTGAAGCAGAGTTAAAGTTAATGAGATTAATTAAGTTATGATGAACACCTGCTGTTAACAAGCAGAATCACTGAAGAGAAACACAATAACTACAAACGACTTCCAGCCACAGCCTTAGATGAAATCAACTGAAGATAAAAGACATTAAATCCCTCAAGATCTGATTAAACAACTCCACAAACAGCATATTTTCTCATTAACTTTAACTCTGCTTCAGTGTTATTTTAACTCTATGTAGGGAGGGACCATATGTTCTTTGAGCAGAGTTGATTTAACTCTGGGGATTTTGCTCTGTATTATATTTGTACTCCCTTGAAGATTTATTTTAAGAGCCCCAAATTTGGCTTATTTCATGATTCTCTTGATTACTTGACTCTGGATACTTATTTGTCAAATATTTGTGACCGCTAAATTGTATAATTGCACTAATATTGTCTTATTTGGTATCCATGTAATAAACAGGATCATCCAGCCAGCCTGTCATAATTACAAAATTAACCTGTCATGTTTTATTTGCTCTCAATTGTCTCTTTAATGATCTAAACAGACCCGAGAAGAATTGTATCCCAGTAACCATGGCAGATCAAGTTAAGAAGGAAAACTGAGCCATGAAATGTTCATAAAAATGATTGACCAGAGTGTTGAGTCTTAAATTCAAAAAGTTAGTTTTGTTTTGTTATTCAGCTTGGATGGTTAATACTGATTCCAGAGGTGGTCTGAGACATGAAAGGTAACATAAAATTCATGAATGACTGACCACACTGCTTTGAATCACACAGAGATATGGCTCCATTCTTATAATGCTCATAATCCACCTCCGCTTTTGATTTACCGTCTTTGGTGCAAGACAGTCTTTGTCCACAAATGTTTCGGTGTACTTGCATGGAGGTTAAAACGCAAGATTAGTTTCTCATAAATTAGGGGGCTCGGGTTTATGGAATGGGTTTGGGCGACGGCCTGCCCTGGTTTAATTCCACATAAATCATGAGCTTATTTGCGAGAGTACCTTGATGTCTGTTGAGGAACAAGGTCAAACTACTGCTCTGAATGCTCTAAGTGAAATCAGACTATAGCATGAACTGCTGATCTTGTGGTGTAACTGTAAATGAGCTGTGTCTGTCAGATGTGTCTAGCCAAGCTCTGTACGTTTGGCTGAACTCCCATAAAACATGGATATTTCCTAAATAAAAAGGTCGTAATGGCCTGTCTGTGGTGGAGCACAAATCTAGAAGAGAAAGCTTTTCACAGATGGCCAGATGAACCAACTTCTGTTTTTAATTAGTAAACAAATTCTTTTTCTGCTTTAAAACCTAATAACATGTATAAACTATAAGTTCTATACAACAAAAAATATTCAAATTATTCTCACAATGTCATTTCATATTTGCTGTTAAACAGCTGAACATCTGCATGGATTTTAAGCAGATATAAATGTCACACTGTTTTAAGATATCTATTATATTATTTGGATATAAAACCAGATGCCAATGTGGTACCATTCAGCAGGTGTGGGATCTTAAATTTATTGTAATGTTCTGAAAGTAGTTAGAATATTGTACTGTTCTTTATGGTAATCCTAGCTGCGGTGGTCCTGTTTACAGGATAGATTTTATGCAGCAGTATTTCAGAACAAATTAGTTTGATATACTCACAGACTTCTGGCTTTGAGATTAAAGTTAAACTTGAGAATCTACACCTCAGTGTTCTTTCAGGTTAAAGTTTATATTGTTTCATCAACTGCAGAGATGTCAATTTGTGTCATTTTTCAGGTGGAATGATTCTTAACCCCTCCTACTTTGGCACCAAAGGACACAACAACACCATGATCCATGAGATGGGTCATATTTTGGGACTGTACCATGTGTTTAAGGGTGTGAGTGAACGCGAGTCATGTGATGACCCCTGTCAAGAGACCACCGCATCCATGGAGACTGGAGATCTGTGTGCCGATACAGCACCGACGCCAAAATCTAAAGCTTGTCACGACCCTGATCCAGTCAATGACACTTGTGGCCTTACCCAATACAAAAACACACCGTACAACAACTACATGAGTTACACAGGTAGTCACGATCAGTTTACTGCTTCTGTTTGCCCAACAAGATGAACCAGTTTCATTTTAAAAATACTGATGTTAGTGTTTAACTTAGTGGTGCAAGTTACACATGTTAGTGTATATGCGCTACACGTTCAAAAGTTTGGCATCAGTATGATTTTATATATTACATATTATATTATATGATTATACAGTATCTCACAAAAGTGAGTACACCCCTCACATTTCAGCAACCATTTCATTATATGTGATCAAGGGACAATACTATAGAAATGAAAATTGGATATACTTTAGAGTAGTCAATGTGCAGCTTGTATAGCAGTACAGATTTACTGTCCTCTGAAAATAACTCAACATACAGCCATTATTGTCTAAATAACTGGCAACAAAAGTGAGTACACCCTAAGTGAACATGTGAAAACTGTGTCCAAAGTGTGAGCACCATTGTTATCTAGCACTGCCTTAATCCTCCTGGGCATGGAATTCACCAGAGCTGCACAGGTTGTAGTTGGGATCCTCTTCAACACCTCCATAATGACATCACAGATCTGCTGGATGTTAAACGCATGGCGCTTCTTCACCTTCCGCTTGAGGATGCCCCACAGGTGCTCAATAGGGTTCAGGTCTGGAGACATACTTGGCCACTCCATCACCTTCACCTTCATCTTCCTCAGCAAGGCAGTTGTCATCTTGGCGGTGTGTTTGGGATCGTTATCATGTTGGAAAACTGCCATTCGGCCCAGTTTCTGAAGGGAGGGCATCATGTTCTGCTTCAGAATGTCACAGTACATGTTGAAATCCATGTTTCCCTCAATGAAGCAGAGCTCCCCAGTACCAGCAGCACTCATGCAGCCCCAGACCATGATGCTACCACCACCATGCTTGACTGTAGGCAAGACACAATTTTCTTGGTACTCCTTACCAGGGTGTCGCCACACATGCTGGACACCATCTGAGCCAAACAAGTTTATCTTAGTCTCATCAGACAACAGGACATGGTTCCAGTAATTCATGCTCTTGAACAGATTGTCTTCAGCAAACTGTTTGCTCAGAGAGTTCTTTGCCATGAGGTGCCATGTTGAACATCCAGTGGTCAGTATGAGAGGATTGTACTCAAAGCACCAAATTTTAACTGCTCTAATACAAGATACAAAAATCTGGATGGTCCTGTCAAGCAGACAAAAACATGAACATGATGAATAGGACATGTGGCTTTGCATGGTTAAATGGCGTACAGCTTTTATCACTTAGGGTGTATTCACTTTTGTTGCCAGTTATTTAGACAATAATGGCTGTGTGTTGAGTTATTTTCAGAGGACAGTAAGTATGTACTGCTATACAAGCAGCACATTGACTACTCTAAAATATATCCAAGTTTCATTTCTATAGTATTGTCTCTTGAGAAGATATACTAAAATGGTTGCTGAAATGTGGGGGGTGTACTCACTTTTGTGAGATACTGTAGCCTTCACCTTTCTGGTGTAAAGAAATTATTTTCTTTCTCAGGTCTTGTGACATTTCTCTTCCATGTGGTGCCATTGCTGACAGCATGAAATGGGATGGGGTTTTAACACCCTTTTATAGTCAGCTGTCTGCTGGACACCTGTGTAATGAATAATTAGACTCACCTGTGGATGAATTCTTGTTAAATTACACATTTGTAGTCTAAAATTTAGCTTTGCTCCAGAGACTTTCAGTGGGGTGTACTCATTTTTGCATCACCCTAATTTGAGTAAAACTGAAAATTTTGTTCTCTAAGTTATATTATTAACCTTACTTTCATGTTATAAGTTAAACAGATGCTATATAAAACTTAGTCTTGTCAACATTTTGGAAATTGTTTTTGTGTTCATTGAGATACTGTTTAAAATGTTACTTTTCAAAGGGGGTGTACTCATTTACGCTGAGCACTGTATTATTATATTATTATTATTATATTATATATATATATATATATGTATGTATATATAAAATTCAAATCCATTTATTTGATCAAGAATAGTCAAAAACAATAATATTGTGAAATGTTATTACAATTTAATATAACGTTTTTTCCCTGTTTCATTATATTTTATAATGTAATATATTCCTGTGATGCAAAGCTGAATTTTCAGCATCATTACTCCAGTCTTCAGTGTCACATGATCCTTCAGAAATCATTCTAATATGCTGATTTGGTGCTCAATAAACATTTCTTATTAGTATCATTAGTGCTGCTTAATGAAGTATCCTTTTTAGGATTCTTTGATAAATAGAAAGTTTGAAGAACAGCCTTTATTTGAAGTAGAAATCTTTTTAACATTATGAATGTCTTTACTGTGATTTTTAAGCAATTTCATCTTTGCTGAATAAAGTAGCAATTTCTTTCGAAAGAAAAATAGTAGTATATACACAAAGACCTCAATGGTAATATTTTACATAATTTGATTTCATTCAGTCAAATTAATCACACATGTGTATAAACCATGGAAATATCAAATTTAAAAAAAATTCAACCTTTTTTTATTACAGATGATGACTGTACAAACCATTTTACACCCAATCAAGTAGCTCGGATGCACTGCTATATTGATTTGGTCTACAAAGCCTGGCTCCATGACAGAAAGCCCACCCCCGTTCCTCTTGCACCAGTGGTTATTGGTCAAGGATCAGATTCCGTCTCAATTCATTGGCTGTATCCAGTCAGTGGGCCACTTGCCCACAGGTAAAGTAAGGAGAGTACATACAGCAAACAAAGAGGAAATAAATATTTCTCAATATAAATGTTTATGCATTCATGTTACATTATTTCTTGTCTTACTTCTTATTTTTGAGAAATTCACTTTGCATTTACTAAGGCCAGCAATGCAGTTTTACTAGATGTTAAAGGTTTAGTTCAACCAAAAAAGAAATTTCTGTCATTAATTACTCACCCTCATGTAGTTCCACACCCGTAAGACCATTGTTCATCTTCATAACACAAATTAAGATATTTTTGATGAAATCCAAGAGGTATATGACTCCATAGACAGCAATATAACCACCACTGTCAAGGTCCAGAAAGGTACTAGAGACATTGTTAAAACAGTCGATGTGACGGCAGTGGTTCAACCTTAATGTTATGAAGAGACGAGAATACTTTTTGTGCGCAAAAACAAAACAGAAATAAAGACTTTATTCAACAATCTGTTCTCTTCCCTGTCATTATCCTTGCGCAGGTGCCGCAGTAAGCACAGTGATGGCTTCCGTATTTACGTCCGAATGCCGGCTCAATATTGGCCAAAGCTGATCACATGAGCAGCATGATGCATGCATGTGATGCTGATGCAGGAGCCGGCCAATAATGAGTCAGCATTCTGACGTAGAACCTGGATGCGCTGGACGTAAACAATGTATGAGAATGACACAGAAGAGAAGATATTGTTGAATAAAGTTATTTTTGTTTTGCGCACAAACAGTATTCTCGTCACTTTATAACATTAAGGTTGAACCACTGCAGTCACGTCGACGATGTCTTTAGTACCTTTCTGGACCTTGACAGTGGTGGATTTCATAAAAGAGGTCTTCATTTGTGTTCCGAAGATGAACGAAGGTCTTACGGGTGTGGAACGACATGAGAGTGAGTAATAAATGACAGAATTTTCATTTTTGGGTGAACTAACCCTTTAAATGTGCTGAAATTCCACAGCTATAAGTAGTAATTAGTAATTTCAGTAATTATTTGAAAACACATGGAAATAGATGGATGTACTTTTTCCATGTTTTGTATGTGCTATCCAAATGTGTTTTGGAGGCCTTTTACACTTATTCTTTTCATCATCAAATAGCTCACTATCAATAAATGCACATAAAGTGATCTAGTGCAAATGGCACTTCAAAGCAGGATGAAAAAATTTTTTAGCCCCCCATTTTTTGATATATCACTGACTTTGTGCACTATTTAAAAGCTATTCTCTGTGTCTCTGTAGGGAGGGTGGCATAAACTGCCATCTCTGTGATGAGAATGGAGCGCTCCATCAGTACGCCCATGAGGCCACTTCTCCTCACGCCTGTGATTCCACTGGATACTGGACACCGGAGGAAGCAGTGGGTTAGTACTCAGTCATTCTTTATTATAACATTAGTAACATTAGTGATTGTGCAAATACAAACAGTAAAAAAAAGCCCACTGCTGTTGGGCTGTATATTAACACCCTTGAAAAGGCAATCAAATCAGAAGACTGGAACTAACTGCTGTATTATAGTCTTTATATCGGGAACCAACAAAGTTCTTCAACAAGCATATGACATGAATTGTAAGATGGTGAGCGCATGACTGAATGCCGTCTCTGACATAAATGCTGTTGGACGTGTGCTTGATCCTCAACACACCACTGAATATGTCACGAATGATCGTCAATGTAAAAAGCAATACCTGCTCTTTGATTAATGAGGATAGAGAGAGTTTAGCCCTGGCTTCTTTCTCCGAGCTTGTGCGTTCATATTCAGGTGGATCGTTCAGTCGCATGCGGGCCAGGTGCATGCAAGTCTGGAAAAATTTAGGGAATAAATCATTAAATCATAATTGCCAGGATAAAGAACACTCTCTTTGCCATCAATGAATAAAAAAGGCCCTTGGCACAGCGTCAAGTTTTGGTAATATTGGGTGGCGTCCAGAAGCGGCCCGTCATAAAAAGCGATGTGTATCCTGTGCAGCTTTTCAACTTTATTCCTCACCTAACAGATGTTACTGATTATTCTAATCAGGAATCTCTTAGCATCTGGTCTGCCCACTCACTGACGTGTCACGGATAAGATTGTGCTTTGCAAAGTCCACCCAAAATGTATGCAGTCGAGTATCATGAGGGAGGTCAAACATAAAATCATCCAGTTAGGTGGTAGTGGAGAGTGATTTTTGGCCTGGAGGCTTGTTTTGAGAAACAGATTGATGAGAAATGAAGCCTTAAATTTGAAAATAAAAATATATATCTCTAAGAAAACAGTATCTTTGTGATATTAATGATGAATGAGATTTACTACCATCGGTTCAGGTCTATAATAAATTACGGTAACCTATTGTTTTTGGTTTATTTTTAAAAACATGATGAAGTGCATGATGACTACCTAATGTGAATTATTTTGTCGGTCAGTTAATCACGTCAGAAAGACTTTAAGAGCAATTTGACAACACTATTTGTGTAGTATGAAATAATGCTCATGGTAATACCACTGTGAATCATTTGATATCTATATCAGCGCAGGCCAATTTATTACCAACAAATCATACTTGGATCTCAGATCTCACATCTTGTAACACTTGCCCCTGCTCACCTGTACCGTAGCCTCAGTATGTACCATAAGGCAGCTTTCTGAGAAATAAGAGTTGAGTCAGAGCGAAGCAGAGACCTGGTTAAAGTTGCTGAAAGAAGGAAGGATGACACGCTCACAGATCTTGCCGCATTGCTTCTCCCTGCGGGAGCATTACACCACATCTGATACAGTCATTAATTCTACCGTGTGTGGAGGCCCTCGCTCTGTTTATCTGACCAATTGAGTTTTATGGTTTGCCTTGGCCTGCTGCTGTTTACCCTGTACACATCCACACATGTGAGGCCACGCTGGGTGCAAAAGAGCGCTCTGTGACTCAAGGCCTTCTGCCTGTCTATCTGTTTCTCTCTCGACCTGGAGTGCAGTTTAATCTATCATTGTAAAACCTTTTGGAGGCAGGGAGTTCACATGGCCTGATAGTAACACTTGTGCTCTTCACATTAATACCCAATGGGGTGAGTTCACTTTTGCCGCAAGAGTGCCTGGCTTATTAATTAACCCCCTGCAGTCCAGTTTAACCCGGCTGTGTCATCTCCTTTCTATGTAAATGATATTTGTTATAGATTATTTATTGGTTTATTTAAAAAAAAATCAACACTAATTGCCTGGAGCAATTAACAACACTGTTTTTGGAGGCAGAGAGCAGGCTGAGACTTTTGAGTAAATTTTCCGCTAAAAACAAACAAATCAGTATAAACAAGCTTGACGTGATGTAGACAAGCATGCTTTCAGTCTTTGATTTTACTAATTTTAACCTATTTTACTATGTTTTCTGGTGTGGATTTTAGGTTTTTCCTCATAAAGTTTAATGTTTATTTATTTCTTTGTTTATAAAGAGCTGATTATATTACTGTTCAAAAGTTTGGGTTAAGTACGTTTTTTTTTTTTTAAAGAAATTGATACATTTATTCAGCAAGGGTGCATTAAATTGATCAAAAGTGACAATCCATCTATAATGTTACAAAAGTATAATATAAAATATAATTTTCAAACATTATTAAAGACAAACAGTCTAATAAAATAAGAACAAATTATAAAACTACAATGTATTGCACAAATAAACACTAACAAAGATACAAATTGAATAAACAGTACTTTTCAGGTTTCTCGGGTATATCTAACAGTAGTTAGATACAGATTACGTAGATTAGGTGCAGAAATTGAATAAAGTAATCAAATGTAAAATAACTGCATAGTCTTTCACTGTATAAATTAAATATATATGTGAATCCTTATTAAAGTTACAAATGTTATTCAGTCAAGAGCAGTGCATGTTTTTTGTTAGTTTTTTTTTTTTTAATTAACATTAAAAACACAGAAAGCAGCAGGAATATTAGGCTGTTGTCACTTTAAGACATAATGCACGGATCCAATATACTGATACTGTACACGTGTTGTCTTTCTCAAATATTTGCATTCACTTAAGTAGAGTTGTCAAAAGTACCGACTTCGGTACCTATTGGTACTGAAATTTTAAAAATGTGATGCTTTGAGCGCTGTTGAGCGGATTCGTAAACACCTCTGTGATTGGCTACAATGATCAACGCACGGCAGCGTTTGAAAGCACATGAAGTGTTTGAATTTGAAAGCGTTTTGAAAGCAGGCATCTATCAGAGGACTGGTCAGCGATAGATGCCTGCTTTCAAACGCTCCCGTGTGTATCTGTGTAAGCGCTTTGTGGAAAGCTTCATTGATGATTATTTACAACGTTTTTACAGCGTTGATCATTGTAGCCAATCACAGACATATCCGATGAGCCGTGAACACAATGGCCAATCAGAGGTGTTTACGAATCCGCTTAACAGCGCTCAAAGCGTCACATTTTTAAAATTTCAGTACCGAAGTCGGTACTTTTGACAACTCTACACTTAAGACATAACCGACTATTTACTAGAATACTTGCCAAGACAAGCATTTTGACAATTTTGTAAGCGCAAGATGACATGAAAGAGGACTCAATTCAGTGTTCGAGGCTTTCTTGGTGCACGCTTCGAATGTGTGTGCACAAAACTTCTCACACAGTGCGCGAGTACTGAATTGAGTTCTCTTTCGTGTCTTCTTGTGCTTGAATGTTTAGATTGGCAAGGCTTAAAAACTTGTGCAAATGATAAACTTGATGTAGCTCTGCCAGTTCCGTCAACTCTTGGCCATCAGGCGGTCCTTATTGTCGAACCCTGCATTTAAATCTAGCTCCTCAATTATCTTTACATTGCATGTAAGCCTCTCTCTTTGAGTGGGTGTGTGAGAGAAAGCAACAGAGATGGTGCGTAAAGCTCAGCAGGTAATGAAATTTTATGTGCTAAACTTATCTTTTGCCTCTAACTCAATCACAGGTGAGTGAAACCGTACAATTTACTAGCCATTGGATCATTAAAAACACTTTTTAGTCCCCAGTGTGAAATTTGGTTGCATATGCAAGTGATTTACTCGCATTGTAAAGGGTTGGTGAGCGAACATTAAAAAAATCTATGAAAAACATTAAAAAGTTGTTTAGCGATGCTGTACACTCCCAGAAAACTGTGCCAGATTGCAGTAGTCTGCTGCATTCACCATATCTGAACACTGGCATATAAACCAAGGTGGCGTTGATCATGCGTGCAATAAATGTCGCTATCAGTGGGTGCAGTTGATTCTTAGTGAAGTCCCACAATGTGTTTCTGTGAGTGCTGCCCCAGGGCTCCTGGGATCACTTTCCCCTGCCTTGCTTCTGTTCTTCAGGCCACCGAGGACATTAACTCTTAGTTTAATAAATTATTTTGTGAGCCCTGTCTGTCCCAATTAAGGTGCCAATCTGTCTCCTTTGCCAAGTTGCACCTGGGTCTTACGGTTGATTGAGGTCTGGGGAAATGTGCTTCACATCCATTGCCAAGAAATGTGTTTTTTCCCAGACACACTCTCTCTCTCTCTGTTTTCCCTTTCACTCGGTTTCTCCCTCTTTGCCTCCCATCCTGTCTTTTTGTGAAAAATGTCATAACAAGATGGAAGATTCAAGAGATTAAATGGTTGTTCATAATAAACACACAGAATTGCTTGGTTCCAAAACCTAGTGAACTGCCTGTGGAGGCAGCATTTTAAGGTGAGCTCCTCAAGCAAATACTGTTATAAAAAGGTTTGCAACTTAATTATGCTGTCTCCCTTGTTTTAAAGGGGACCTCTAATGCCCCTTACACAAGTATCTGGTGTCCCCAGAATGCGTCTGTGAAGTTTCAGCTTAAAATACCCCACATATCATTTATTATAGCTTGTCAAATTTGCCCCTATTTGGGTGTGAGCAAAAATACGCAGTTTTTGTGTGTGTCCCTTTAAATGCAAATGAGCTGCTGCTCCCGGCCTGCTTTCCAGAAGAGGGCGGAGCTTTAACAGCTTGTGCTTCATTTGCTCAACAACAACAAAGCTGGAGAATCTCACGCAGCCAAAATGATGATTGTCAACACTGACTGAGAGACTCAGGAAGAAGTATACACTCTAGTGTATATAATGCATCTGGATGTTTCTGAATGGTTAGTGGATAAATTTATGTAGTTGCTGTGGACTTGATTCAACTCATCGACTAGCATGTACCGTCAAGTTAATTGACCCTCGTTTGTGAAGCAGTCCAGCGTAAAATGATGGCATGGTAACAACACTCTACTACAACAACTCTTCCTCTTCTCTAAAGCAGCCCAACATGGCCTCGCCCCCTTTGTTGCGTGTTCTCGGGGGCAGGGTTTATGTTAATTTTAGGGTTAGTGATGTCACTAACCCGGGAAGAAGCTCGTTGTAGTACCTACTAGCCATTTGTTGTAGTCCTTAAACAGCAAATTATTTAAAAGAAAATATCACCATTTGCATTGAAGTTTGAGCGTTGTAACTTTGCAAATGTTGTTTATGCTCTAACAGCAACATTACACACTAACTAAAGTTAAAAAAGTGAAATCATAATCAAGGACTGCTTTATTCTAAGGCATCATTGCATATCCTTCACAAAGGCAATCCCAGAATACATTTTGATGAGCACAATTTACATTTACAATAATAATAAAAAAAAAAAAAACAATAAATCCAAGAGGATGAAAAAAGCAAGATAGATTTATTTAACAATTTAATATATTTTAAATTAATTACATTTAATTCACTACTGAAAATTATCAATAAAAATGAATGACTTTTACTCAATTACTCAATTTAATTTTTGTGTACTACCCAAGCGGCAACCTCCCCCAGTTTCGCTTGAAGCCAATACGGAAGTGACTTAAATTAAACTGCAATTCAATGACTAGCTGCTAGGGACAGGCTCCAAAAGAGAGCAGAATCTCATTGAGCCCCATGTTAAAGTGGCCAACTTTACAGCAGAAAAAAAACATGTTTACAGGCACCTCAGTTCCAACCACGTCCCACCTCTTTGCCCATTTTCAGTTATCTGGGAGTGATGCGCTGCCATGATGGCGACGGCCCACTTTAGGCTTCAAAAATGCTCTTCAGAAACCTGCGGGTGACGTCACGGACACTACGTCCACATTTTTTTACAGTCTATGGTACTACCCCATTGTTAGCTTAGCAACATGCTAACATCCATATCTATTGGAATCCTTTGTGGGAGCGCAATATGTGTATCATGCGAATTTGCTGCATGCTATATGCCAAATCATTCCAAATCCGTCATTTATGAGTTTTCATGACAGTATGCTGCCTTAGAAGAAAGTAGCTATGTAGGCAGTATGGCAGCTCACTAGGTTTTTACACAGAGATAGTGAGTGCACATGTAAGTGCACTGTGCAAAGCAGTCAACTATTTTGTCAGGTTTTTGAATGCATTGCTATGGAAATGCTGTTTTAGGTCTAATATGCCAGTTTTATTGCAATGAGTTATTTCATTCTTCCAGGTGTATGTCCCAGTTGCCAAAAAGATCCTTCATCTTTTGATGGCAAGTTACAGTATTTTCTTTTTGGCTTTGGATGAGGTTTGCATGTGTGTTTTTGCAGGGGCCCCTGATGTGTACCAGCCATGTGAGCCCAGCATGCAAGCCTGGAGTCCTGAAGTCAACCTGTATGAGCCCAACATGACTACGCCGTGCCCTCACACTGAGGGCTGCGTGTTGGAATTGCACTTCCTTCACCCGGTTGTCCCTGACAGCTTGACCGTCTGGATCACCTACACCTCAGCCAGTGAGTACGGTCTGAACATATAAAACACCTGGCATTATGGAAATATACACTACCGTTCAAAAGTTTTGGGTCAGTAAGATTTTTATTTTTTGAATACTTTTATTCCACATTTTTTCCACAGATCAAAAAGCAATTGCTAATATCATGTTCATAACGGAGAATGACGAGTCAGTCAACACAGGTCCCAAGCATGCTTTCTGTGATATTCCATTGACACTCCATTTACACACTAATAAGAAGGTCAAGGCCATTAAAATCTCCACCTTTGACAAGAAGCTTGAGATTGATGCTGTTTTGCTGACCTCGCGACCCCAAAATCCTCTGTGCTCTGGCTGCCATCCCCTTCTCTACAGAGTGATCAGAGAGCCACCAATCAGAGAGGACCAGAGTCCCGTCATCGTCACACAGCCCACGTACACTGACAGGTAGGAACTTGTGTCTGTGTGATTAATAATAGCACTTTATTTTGTATGTAGACACTATATTAAAGTTTATATTTTTAAATATTTATTTGAAATTGGTGAGCCATTAGTAATGCTGTCAAGCGTTTTCAAATAATGATGTCTTTGTCCTGTTTTCATTGTGTTTCTGGTTGATTTACAGTATTTCTGGGAGTATTATTTTTAGGTCTGGCTTAAGTATAAATGCTGAATATGTTGCGTTTCTAAATCTGTCATCAAATTGTATCTTCAGCGTATAACTGTTCAAGTATTGTGCAACGGTTTTCGAAGAATAACAATATCATAGATTTGACTTTGTCATTTTATTAGCCATTAATTTTACAAGTATCAACGCATAGCCAATTTCTGTTCTGTTCCTGTCACATTTTATTCTGCTTGTTCCAATAGAAATTCATCAACGGGGCACTGGATTGTTGTTCAAGTACTTGCAATAGGTCAAAATGTCCAGAGATTAATAGTGTGGATCAGAGAATGTAACATATCCAGAAAAGTTCCTTCCACAAGTCCTGTAAGCTCTGAAAGATGGAAAATCTACTGGGAATTGAGCTATGTGAATAGGGAAAGGAAAGAAAGACGGATTGTATCAGAGAGAGAAAGAGAGAGAATGGTACAATGAAACCCTAGAATATAAACCAAATGTGACCGCTTTACCCGTAGAAACAGTAAACACCCGTGGCTGTTTGTAGCTGCTCTAAAATTGTTTCCAATCTCTGGCTAAAGAGAGAGTAGTGTGCTCAGTGTAGTTAGTGTGCAGTAAGTGAGAAACCTGTCGTTTGGCATGGGAGACAAAAGAGTGACAAGGAGAAGAGGGAAAAAATGGGAGTGGGATTAAATATGGTTTTGTGGGAAAGTGTACTACAGTGCCACCATGAGGTCTGCAGCTAAAACAAAGCACTTCCCATGAATTGGGTAGGGTAATGAAGATATTCTATTCTTTTTTTCACAAGGCCAGTGAAGGGAAGTGCTTAACCTTCAGAAAATGCTGATCGTTAACCTTAAGAGAACCCATACTAAATATTATATGAGGGTTTTATTTTCTATTCGTTTTATGTGAGGTTTGCGGTTTCACCAACATTTAGGGCATAAAACCTTATTTTGTATGAAATAAATGAGCAAACATACATTAATATATTTTTAATATATTTTAAAATGTAATTTCTGATGATTATGATTAGAAACTCACAAAGAAAAGCATTTGAAATATTTTGAACATTGAGTTTTTTGGGGGTTTTTTTGGAACCTTGACATGTTGTTTTTTTTGAACATATATATATATATGTAAACCTGTAATTTGCAGTTAAGTAAAAAATATATAATGGCTTATTAGATTAGATTATGTACTTGTTATGCTGTAAAAAGGGTCTAAATGTTATTTCTTGGGTGTCTTAATTACGTTTTTTTTTTTTTTTTAAATTATGTTTTTCGTTGAATGATTTAAATAACATTTGGTGTGTTTAAGCTCAAGTGTGCTATGTTCTCCTATGTCATGGAGATGAAGGTTTTAAGAGTCTAATGGCTATTCTAGTGTACAATTGCAAAATAAAATGTTTTACCTCAACAGAAGAGATCTTGTGCTGTAGGTCACTGCCTCTCTCTATAACCGGCTGTGCTACGAAGAGAGAAATATGACTTTGTCTTATCACTCGCACAGAATCCTTCATTGGATCTCCCTTTGCGACCTCAGAACAATAGCTTTAAGTAGTCTCTCTCCCCTTCCCTGTCCCTGGAAGTAATACATAATTAATAAGGGCAATTTGTTGAGTAATAAGACCTGCTGGAGAAAGTAGATGATGCTCAGTTAGCCAGGCATCCTCTTACCTCCAGCCGGAAAATGACTGAAATCAAACAAGCCTTGGCAATCATGACGAGACTCTTTTTATAGGGTCATTGAATCAGATCAGATCAATACCCTGAGGTACATCACAGTGAGACATGCAGTGATACCCTCAACATTAAAAGGTCGTTTCCATTTTTAACAAGGTTACATTTGAGATCACCCTGAGAATAAATATAGCTTAGATCAAGTATTACTGCTGCATGTTTCAAATTCATACTGTGCGTTCAAGCAATATATATATATATATATATATAATTTTTTTTTTTTTTTTTTTTGAACATTGAATTTTTCTGATCGGTGTATGTATGTATGTATGTATATATATATATATATATATATATATATATATATATATATATGCATACAATGGCCTTCAGCATGAGGATGAGAAGCTGAGATGATTTTGGAAAACACCTCAGATTCTCTCTTGAAGGGGCATTAAATGAAATGAATTTCTTAGACTTGAAAAATTAGATTATGATTTTTTTTTTCTGGAGGGTGAGTTTGGTCTGTTAGTTAATATATATACACCGATCAGGCATAACATTATGACCACCTTCCTAATATTATGTTGGTCCCCCTTTTGCTGCCAAAACAGCCCTGACCCGTCGAGGCATGGACTCCACTAGACCCCTGAAGGTGTGCTGTGGTATCTGGCACCAAGATGTTAGCAGCAGATCCTTTAAGTCCTGTAAGTTGCGAGGTAGATCGGACTTGTTTGTTCATCACATCCCACAGATGCTCAATTGGATTGAGATCTGGGGAATTTGGAGGCCAAGTCAACACCTCAAACTCATTGTTGTGCTCCTCAAACATTCCTGAACCATTTTTGCTTTGTGGCAGAGCGCATTATCCTGCTGAAAGAGGCCACAGCCACCAAGGAATACCGTTTCCATGAAAGGGTGTACATGGTCTGCAACAATGCTTAGGTAGGTGGTACGTGTCAAAGTAACATCCACATGGATGGCAGGACCCAAGGTTTCCCAGCAGAACATTGCCCAAAGCATCACACTGCCTCCGCCGGCTTGCCTTCTTCCCATAGTGCATCCTGGTGCCATGTGTTCCCCAGGTAATGACACACACGCACCCGGCCATCCACGTGATGTAAAAGAAAACGTGATTCATCAGACCAGGCCAGCTTCTTCCATTGCTCCGTGGTCTAGTTCTGATGCTCACTTGTCCACTGTTGGCGCTTTCGGCAGTGGACAGGGGTCAGCATGGGCACCCTGACTAGTCTGCGGCTATGCAGCCCCATTCGCAACAAACTTCGATGCACTGTGTATTCTGACACCTCTCTATCAGAACCAGCATTAACTTCTTGAGCAATTTGAGCTACAGTAGTTCGTCTGTTGGATCGGACCACACGGACCAGCCTTCGCTCCCCACATGCATCAGTGAGCCTTGGCCGCCCATGACCCTGTCGCCGGTTCACCACTGTTCCTTCCTTGGAGCACTTTTGATAGATACTGACCACTGCAGACCGGGAACACCCCACAAGAGCTGCAGTTTTGGAGATGTTCTGACCCAGTCGTCTAACCATCACAATTTGGCCCTTGTCAAACTCGCTCAAATCCTTACACTTGCCCATTTTTCCTGCTTCTAACACATCAACTTTGAGGACAAAATGTTCACTTGCTGCCTAATATATCCCACCCACTAATAATAATAATAATAATATGTTTATTTTTTATAGCGCCTTTCAAGAACCCAAGGTCGCTTCACAAAATTAATACAATCAATAGACAAACAATAATACAATCAATTGACAAACAAAATATAACAGACAGTCAGAAGGGACATTCAGAAGAACAGAAGTTGACAACAAAACTTCTAACAGGTGCTGTGATGAAGAGATAATCAGTGTTATTGACTTCACCTGTCAGTGCTCATAATGTTATGCCTGATCGGTGTGTATATATGTATATAATTATTATTAGTGTATATATTTGTTGTTTCAGTTTCATTGTCAAGTTAATACTGAGTAACTTTCGAGTAACATTGTAGACACAATATTGCCAGTTTTTGGTGCTCCAACAAAAATAGTTCCAAAGAAAGCCGCAGCAGAACCGTTGGAACGCCAAGCAACACAAAGTTGTAGTGTTTTATTCCTGAATGATTTTGTGATTTTGAACAGTGTTTTAACAAATCATTTAAAGAAATGGTTTAGTGTGTTAATGTTCTCACCACTTGCTCATCACTTTACTAACTATGTATATTTTCTGAATGTGTTTGCTTGTGTTTGCTTAGTGATGTGCAGAGGGATGTTCAGTACCTGTACAGGATCCAGGTGGAATCGGACGGTTTGTTCAGTGAACTTTCCCCAGGCTTGGTTTACACTCATGGAGAACATTTCTGTGGTGATGGCACACTACAGGGGTCAGTATAAACTTATTGGGTCTGTCAGAGGCTTTGCATGTTATGTGCTTTAGTCATTTTTAAAGAATGTTTCATATTTTTGAGTATTTGTTTGAGTCTTTCATGTTTTGAAGCATAGCCAAAGAACTTCCACATATTTCATAACTGTAACTCTTGGCATCGCTATCTTTCCCCCACAGGACTGAGGATTGTGATGACGGGAATCTCTTAGATGGAGACGGCTGCTCAAAAAAATGCCATGTTGAACCAGGTTTCAAGTGTCATGGTGAGTCACTCTTGCAAAAACAAATACTCTCACTGTCCACTGAGAACTCTGGCCCTCAGACTGTAAACACCACAACAGAAGCACCAGAAAACTTCCACACAGGATAATAAACCAGGGCAATAATCATAACCAGCTCTCAAAACAAACCAAGGCAACACAATACAATATAGTTTTGCTGTCTCCTGTAGATTTGGCTTCTTCTGCTACTGTTTTTCTCTCTCAAACTGAATTAAGGAGAAAATGTGGAGGTTGTCAAATGAGCCTGTCTTTATTTTGTGCACATATTCTGGAAAAATAAAATAAAAAATAAAAATGCCCCAAAGTTTGCAGCATGATATATTATAATATCTTGAGTATTCCTTCTGAAAAGCATTATAGATTACATGAAAATGACAAATTCCTGAATCCATTCTATCTGTCATCAGAGAATCATTACTCTTTTAATATTGCCAAAATCATTATCTATAATCTTTAGATCAGAAACTGTACAAACAAACAATGTTTAATTCAACAACAAAAAAGTTAATTGTTGCATATTATATATTACACATTTAATATCAATACATTTAATATCAATAATGACAGTACAGACATTCATAATGTTACAAAATATTTGTCCTCAAAATAAATGCTGTTCTTTTAAACTTTCTTTTCATCATCAAAAAAAAAAAAAAAAAATGATCATGGTTTCCATAAACGTATTAAGAAACACAACCTTTTTTGACATAGATAATACTAATAATTTTTTCTTCTGCACCAAATCAGCATATTAGAATGATTTCTAAACGATCATGTGACACTGAAGACTGGAGTAATGATGCTGAAAATTAAACATTGCCATTTCAGGAATAAATTATATATTTTAATGTTTATTAAGAAATAATTTGTAGGTGCGTGGAATGAAAGTACAATATAAACTAGGAGAAAAAAACAACCTGAGGAAGGTCGATTGACCAAAACATTGCTCATATATTTTTTTTTTTCTATTTTAAAGTATATAAAAATAGAAAACAATTATTTTAATTTGGAATAATATTTCACAAAATTACTGTTTTCATTCTATATGGATACTGTAGTATAACATGCTACTTATTCCAAAAGTCTAGTATACTGACAATTTTTTTCTTCACAAATTGCTAAAATTGTTGTTCACAGTTTATAACATTAACATTGTATAATGACAAATATGAAAGATATTTTAAATAAATAATAAATAAAAAACCTTTTCCTCTCATGTAATTGAGGCGTGGATTATCGAGAAATCACTGTTGTTTTTATCTCAAGGTTGACCAGAAAAAGAAGTAGTAGAAAAAACACTTCCCCAATATGAATTATGAGTAATTTCCCTGACAGCAGAATCTGTAATGTCTGATCATTCAGTTTGAATCTTTGCGCAATATATTTGGAGAGGTATTCAAAGATTAATTCTATCCAGGATTTTAGGTCATTTACTGTAACACAACTGGTGCTATTTCATAGAAATAAGATGTTCTCATTCAGTATTTTCAGTTTTCTGCCATCACACAACTGGAAACGGTCAGAAGTGTTGCATGTTCAGTATATTGTAGGCTGCAATTGATCTTCATAACAATTATATTATCTAACTGTATATGTCAGAGTTACATAATGTACTCGAGTGAGAGTGAAACAATCTAACAAGACTCACAGAAAATGTTAGGGGAAAAAAGCAAATTGTTCACCAATTTAGTCAATGTTGTTTTCGTGACTGAAAGCGCTATATTTTCTATGAGTATGAAGCATGAGAAGTGTCTAATTCAAACATGACCACAGACGCAGCAGCGACTGACTCACATGCCTCAAACATCCCAGTGTTTTCATAGTAGCTTGTAACCACATTTTTGTGGATTTAGAGCATTCAGGAATGGCTTTTTTTGCGATATTTACTCTAATGCCACATTAGGAGCTCTTATATATTATCTCCACGAGTGTATTTGGGGAGCAAAGATCAACAAAGCTTAGGAGTAAATCCTTTGGCATTGGCATGTGGGTTAGGTCAGCTGTTCTGCAGCAGGGACGGCCAATCAAATGCTTGTGTTTTTAATTTGTTGTTAGAACCCTTTTGAGCCCCTTGCCTTTGATAAGCTGTTCCCACCAATGAGTCATCTTCCTCTTACCTTGCAGCATTCTCAGACAAGAGCTCATGCAAGTCTCTGATGTCATTCGCACGTGCCCCTCTCTAACGAATGGACTTTAATGACATGCTAATTCTCTTCTTACCTCCAAGTGCACTTCTGTCATAACTCATTCATATGTAATGACATCATCCACACATTTCAGTGTGACACCTTGGTTGTTTATTAATCGTCTGAGTGAAATCATGTTCCTGTTTATTTTCAGTTCACACATAAGTAAAACCTACTCTCACTGAATTGCTATGAAAACACAATTACAACTTGGCAGTGGAGTCATTACTTGTTTCTTATGATGAGTTTGTGTTCACTCTCTCTTACTTTTTCTGTCTCTTTCAGGTCAGCCGAGCTTGTGCTACGTGTTTGAAGGGGATGGGGTGTGTGAGGAGTTTGAAAGAGGTTCCAGCATCCAGGACTGTGGCTTTTTCACTCCCCAGGGGTTCAGTGATCAGTGGGCGTCCACCGCTTCAGGCTCGCATCAGGACCAGAGATGCCCTGCCTCTAGGGTGACTGGGGAGCCTGTGCTCACTCAGGTACACAAGTATTGCCCTTCCAGCTAAGCCCGCTGTTTATATTTCATTCCCCGTTATGAACAATTTATTTATTGACCCTCATCACAAATGAACCACTCAAATGAACAAAAACAAACCATTATGATTGTTGAAATCATATATATTTTACATTTCTTTTTATGCTTTCCTTATCAGATGTGCAAGTCGCAGTATTTTGACATAAATGAAGTAATGGCTCATGACGCATGGAGCCCCTGTACTGCCCGTCTGAACAGCTACTATACTCAGGATCAGTCTGTCTGGCTAAAGGTACACACACATGCTCAGTGAACGAATGCTGAGGGTAAAGAGGCAGAACTTATGGACTGCAGCTTTAAATAATGCACATGTAGTATTTTCAGTAAATTTTGAACAATGTTTTATAAAATAAAGGAAATCAAATGGTCTTTTAATTTGAGTAGTTTTATTTTAGTTTTATTTTTGTACACTATCATTCAAAAGTTTGGGGTCAGTGTTTTTATTTTATTTTATTTTTTTTTCAAATAAATTTGTGCTTTTACTCTGAATACTGAATTTACTTAAGATGGACAATGACACCATTTTCTTTAAGAGCTGCTGTGCAGCCAAAATTATATACCAGTTATCACTGTAAAGCTGCTTTGACACAATCTGCATTGTAAAAAGCACTATATAAATAAAGGTGTCTTGACTTGACTTTGCAAGGATGCATTAAAATGATTAAAAATGACAGTAAAGACTTTTATAATGTTACAACAGATTTCTATTTCAAATAAATGCTGTTCTTTCTATTCATCAAAGAATCCTAAAAAATGTACAAGGGTTTCCATTGATTTTTTTTTTTTTTTTTTTTGGAGTATTGCATTGTGTATGTGTGTGTGTATATATATATCTTGACACGTGGGCGGGACAACCTGTCAATCACATGAGTTCGCAGCAATAGCAAACAACAACAATCCAGTGATCCAGTTAATTCCCGATGTCCCACCCTACATTTTATCCTGTGTCGAGAAGCTGTTTCATTCAGATATACATCACAATAGGGAAGAAAAGACAATCACAACTTATGTTTCATGTCAACTTTAAGCAGCACAGCTGTTTTCAGCGCTGATAATAATAAGCACCAAAATCAGCATATTGGGATGATTTCTGAAAGATCATTTGGCATTAAAATTTAGCTTTACCATCACAAGAATAAATTACATTTTAAAATATAGTAACATCGAAAATAGTTTTTTTTTTTTTTTTTTTTTTTTTAAATTATTATATTTCACAATATTACTTTTAACCATATTTTGATCAGGCTTAGTGACCATAAGAGACTTCTTTCCAAAACATTAAACAATCTTACTGAGCAAAACTTTGGAACAGTAATGTATGTTCATAATATTTCTGTATTTTATATTAATATTTTTAAATTTCTATGTGCCATCCATGCCCACTCACACTGTTAATAAATGATGTTAGCCAAGAAGTAAAATATCCACTGCATATATAACCATTACTGAAACTGATACATTGTTTTTGCAGGTAGGATTTGAGCGACCGGGTATAGCAGCCTCTATTATTATCTACCTCGCCTCTGATGGTAGTTGGCATGGGGAAACTTGCAAGAAAACAGTGACCATTGAACTGTGTGACACCACTGGGAATAAACACATGCTTGGTAACACATATAATATCTATAATTTGTTTGGGAAAGTTTGTAATCTTTGTATTATAGTATTTGTGTGAATTTTACATGATGTTGTTTGTGCTTGTCCACAGGTTCGTACGAGCTGTCATGTCAGCATAACCCCCTAGTGGTGAATGTGACTCATAACCTGAGTGTGCCGTTCTACCAGACTTCAGCAGTGCAGCTGAACTTCTCCTCCTCTCAAGTGGCAGTGCTGGCGGTTGCATTGCGTACATCTTGTCATTTCAGCGCCTTTGCCCTGACCGGGTGCGCTGAGGGTGGGGTCTCCCACAACTTACAAGCACACACACATACTCGCACATTTGCACATGATATATACACTACTGTTCAAAAGTTTGGGGTTGGCAAGATTTTTTTAATGTTTTTGAAAGAAGTCTCTTATTCTTACCAAAGTTGCAGATGTTTGATCAAAAATATTGTGAAATATTATTATAATTTTAAATAGCTCTTTTCTATTTTAATATTTTTTCAATTTTATTTTAAATGTAATTTTGTTCCTGTCATGGCAAAGCTGAATTTTCAGCAGCCATTATTCCAGTCTTCAGTGTCATATGACTTTTCAGAAATCATTCTAATATGCTTATTTTGTGATCAAGTAGCATTTCTTATTATTGTCAATGTTGAAAATGTTCTACATTATAACAGAACATTATAAACGTTTTTACTGTCACTTTTGATCAGTTTAATGCATCCGTGCTTAATTAAAGTATTACTTTCTTTTAAAAAAATAAATCTTACTCATCTCAAACATTTGAATGGTAGTGTACATACAGTCGTGCTCAAAAGTTTACATACCCCTTGCAGAATCTGCAAAATGTTAATTATTTTAACAAAATAAGAGGGATCATACAAAATGCATGTTATTTTTTTTTATTTAGTACTGTCCTGAATAAGATATGTTACATAAAATATGTTTATATATAGTCCACGAGACAAAAAATAGCTGAATTTATAACCCCGTTTATGACCCCGTTCAAAAGTTTACATATCCTCAATTCTTAATACTGTGTGTCGTTACCTGGATGATCTACGACCCCCTCTCATTTTGCAGATTCTGCAAGGGGTATGTAAACCTTTGAGCATGACTGTATAATGCATCACACAGGCATATAAAGACAAACACATTATACACACATAAAAATAGAAAATATTCCTTCATATTTGACGATAGATATGATGTCTGTCTTTGTCTGCCAATAATAATCAAGCTTAATATGTCTTTTTCTCACTCAGATGTGTGCGTAGGGTGTGCAGTACTGAGTCATGCAGTCCTCTGAGCGTCGAACACGCTTCAATCCACTGTACTCCAGTGTTAGACTCTAAACACTGCTCTGTTTCTTGTCATCGTGGCTATACGCTCACTGTTCTCCAAGGCCAGGGCCTTCCTTCTCATAAAGTGTGTACAAGAATTGTTAACTGCCTATTTCTCTCTCTCTTTCTCTCAGAATCAAATCCATGTATTTTCTCATGTACAGTAAATGCATGTTATTCTAAAGATTTTTTCATAGTCTTTTATTACAACCGATGTGATAAACCCTATATGAACCCTATATGATATCTAGTTTCTGCTAAACAGCAGTAAGATTAAATGAGAACAATTGGTGACCTTTTCTGGAGAGATCTCAACAATGACTGTTTACATGCACAAGAACATTCTGACATTAATTGGATTAGTCATTTTCCAGTTAGGTAAGCTTCAGGTAAACATGTTTACATGACCCAATATTTTGATTAATACAGCCAAATGCCAGCTGTCTTATTCAGATTTCTAGGAATATTGGCTTAATCGGGTCATGTAAACACCTTTTTCAGAAAGTCCACCATAACTGGAGGCTCATTTATATCTGCGCATGTCCAAACAAAGATAATTCGGGGTGATATTAGATATAGACAGTGTTTATTTAATGGCTTGACTTTTTCACAACTGTTTTGCATCAAGAAACAATTTGCAAACATTAAAAGGAAGGTTGTGGCCTACTTTTGTAAGTCTTGTGACCTACATTTTCCAAATCATCAGATTCCTGTTTGTTATTGTTAAGGAGGTGATTAAATTATTGTGGAGAATTACTAAAAATGCAGTGTGATAAAAGGCAAGAGCATCTCCAGTATTTCCAGAAGACAAGAGCAGGAACACACGTCTTTCAGTTTATTCAGATTATGTAGATTTTAAGAATATTCCCATAGCTGTGGAGAACATAAACATCTTAAAATTATGTTCACATTGTCATTGTCCTCAAATCGTGCTCACATTTCTCATCAAATTATCTAAGATGCTGTGTCATGTTGTCTAATGAACCTGTCGCCAACTACGACTTTACTAGTGGTTGTGTTTCTCTGTCTGTTTCGCCTTCTCTTCAGACGGAAGCAGAGCTGATTTGTGTGCATGGAGTTTGGGACCGTGTAGTGAGCTGTCAGCCAGTGGACTGCGGCCCACCCCCTCAGTCACATGTCTACTTTGCCTCCTTCTCATGTCCCTGGGGCACCACATTCGGCAAGCAGTGCACCTTTTCCTGTAACGCCCCGGCGATCCTGCAAGGTGAGGATGGGAACTGGGCTACAGTGTAAGACCTGAGGGTTTTTGGACCCACTTACATTCAGTGCATATGTCTGTTTCTGTGAGTCCTTGGGCTTCCTTTCTTTCTAAAATAATAAGACTGTAAGTCAATAACAGTAGATTTGTGGATGAGTCTCTTGTACACTGGAATAAAATAAAACCAGTAATTGTACTCATGAGCCTTCCTTTTTACTCACAACTAGTAATTAGGCCAGCAAGTTTTTTTTTTTTTTTTTTTTTGTATTCAGACTAACAGTGCAAATATATTACTGCAAACAAATAATAAATGATAAAAAATATTATTGTATTTTTATTTATTGATAAAATTATAAATTGTTGTATTTGTTTAATTATTTTATTATCTTACATGTGGATTACCTTAAAGGAAATAGTACATTACAATCTTGCAAAAAGATAAACACTGTAAAAATCATATCATATGTTATGTCATATGTATTGTATCGTATTGTATCCTATTATCACATCACACATCTCACATCACATCTCACATCACATCTTACATCACATCGTTCATCACATCTCACATCACATCTCACATCACATCACAACTCACATCTCACATCACACTTCACATCATATCTCACATCACATCTCACGTCACATCACATCTCACATCACATCGCACATCACATCTCACATCTCACATCACAACTCACATCACATCGCACATCACATCTCACATCACAACTCACATCACAACTCACATCTCACATCACAACTCACATCACATCTCACATCGCTCACATCACATCTCACATCACATCTCACATCACATCGCACATCACATCTCACATCACATCGCACATCACCTCACATCACATCTCACATCACCTCACATCTCACATCACATCTCACATCACATCTCGCATCACATCTCACATCACATCGCACATCACATCTCACATCACAGCTCACATCACAACTCACATCACATCATCACATCTCACATCGCACATCACATCTCACATCACAACTCACATCACATTTCACATCACCTCACATCTCACATCACATCGTTCATCACATCGTTCATCACATCTCACATCACAACTCACATCACATCATCACATCTCACATCACCTCACATCTTACATCACAACTCACATCAGAACTCACATCACATCATCACATCTCACATCACATCTCACATCGCACATCACATCTCACATCACAACTCACATCACATCTCACATCACCTCACATCTCACATCACATCGCGCATCACATCGTTCATCACATCTCACATCACAACTCATATCACATCTCACATCACATCTCACATCTCACATCGCACATCACATCTCACATCACAACTCACATCACATCATCACATCTCACATCACCTCACATCTCACATCACATCGCACATCACATCTCACATCACAGCTCACATCACAACTCACATCACATCATCACATCTCACATCTCACATCACATCTCACATCACAACTCACATCACATCATCACATCTCACATCACCTCACATCTCACATCACATCGTTCATCACATCGTTCATCACATCTCACATCACATCATCACATCTCACATCACCTCACATCTCACATCACAACTCACATCACATCATCACATCTCACATCACATCTCACATCTCACATCTCACATCACATCTCACATCGCACATCACATCTCACATCACAACTCACATCACAACTCACATCACATCATCACATCTCACATCACCTCACATCTCACATCACATCGCGCATCACATCGTTCATCACATCTCACATCACAACTCATATCACATCTCACATCTCACATCGCACATCACATCTCACATCACAACTCACATCACATCATCACATCTCACATCACCTCACATCTCACATCACATCGCACATCACATCGTTCATCACATCTCACATCACAACTCATATCACATCTCACATCACATCGCACATCATCTCACATCTCACATCACACTTCACATCATATCTCACATCACATCACATCTCACGTCACATCACATCTCACATCACATCGCACATCACATCTCACATCACATCTCACATCGCACATCACATCTCACATCACATCTCACATCACCTCACATCTCACATCACATCTCACATCGCACATCACCTCACATCACATCTCGCATTACATCTCACATCACATCTCACATCACATCTCACATCGCACATCACATCTCACATCACAAGTCACATCACAACTCACATCACATCATCACATCTCACATCACATCTCACATCACAACTCACATCACAACTCACATCACATCGCACATCACATCTCACATCACATCTCACATTACCACATCACATCTCACATCACATCGCACATCACATCTCACATTTCACATCACACTTCACATCACAACTCACATCACAACTCACATCACATCATCACATCTCACATCACATCTCACATCACCTCACATCTCACATCACATCGCACATCACATCACACATCACATCTCACATCACATCACATCTCACATTTCACATCACAACTCGCATCTCACATCACACTTCACATCACATCTCACATCACATCGCACATCACATCAGAACTCACATCACATCATCACATCTCACATCACATCTCACATCACCTCACATCTCACATCACATCGCACATCACATTTCACATCACATCTCACATCACATCAGAATTGCCTGGAAACACTTTCATATTGAGCAGTGTTGCTACTTACAGTGTTACTTTCATATTCCCAGCATGCATTGCTGCATGTATAAATTACATGGTTATATTGCTCAATATGAAAGTGTTTTCCAGGGAACTCTGTCAAGCTAGCTGGATATGATATGATATGATATATATTTTTTTATTCTTAAGGATTATTGTTTTAATGTTTGCTCTTTTCATTTTATACTGTTGTTTTCATCTCTTTTTTGGCATGTGGTAATATTCAGAGCTCTTTTTTACTTTATTGATGTGTTTGTTGATTGTCACCGCTATTATGGTTTATGTGTTAAAGGGTCTTTATGTATATAGTAAAAATAATTTTAAACATCTTTATGCTGCATGATGTTGTCTCATTCACAAATAGTGATTTAAAGCTGTGCATGATACAGATGATGAGAAACCACAGTGATAGTCAACGAAGTACATTTGTTAATAAAATCCCAATCAGTCATGTTGCCTAGATTTTTTTTTTTTTAACTTTTCTTTTTTTTTTTTACACTGAAAGGCTAAATATTTAGATTTGTGTGTGTGTGTGCTTATATATGCATACAGAATACTCATTTGTGTGTCAGTGTTGCTCTTGCACTCATTCAGGAACTTTACATCGGTCTGGCTCTGATTCCAGCCATCCTGGCTGTGTAAATAGGAAAGAAATCCTGAGCTGCAGGAGAACAGTACACAGGTGGAGATAGGAAACATGCAAGTAGGCGAGAACAAGAGCGCGTTTTATCCCGTACTACTGAAGCCCCCAGAGAGCGCCTCATTTCAAACAGCGTAGAGCAGGGTGGCACCTGGCCCTCCTGCTCCTGGACAGCAGGAGTCCTGCTAAGGCAAGGTGGCTCAGGGGTCGAGGGGCCAGTCCTCACGCTTTCACTATTTGTTTTAAATGTAGGCCTTTGATGGATTGGTCCAAATTATTTCTTTGGCCGGGATTTGTGCAGTCTGTGGTCAGTGGCTTCACTGGAAGGTCCAGGACATTGCATCACTTAGTAGCTATGCTTATTGGTCTTGATGGCAAGGTTCTTGTACTGTAGTGTGTTACAGTGATGGCTGTAGTGCTCCTTTGGGAGGCATTTTAAAATCTATTCATGACTTGACATTAACACAACTGTAATGCAGTGATTTATGTACTTAGTGAGAGCCTTTTTTTTTTTCTTTTTTTTCTTTCTTTTTTTTTTGGAGTAGCGCAAGCTAGAACTTTTTGTGTATGTTGGAAAAACGCAGTTTGCAGCCATTTTTGGTATTGCTAAATTTAATCATGGCTACAAAGTATGCAGACACCTTAAAAAACTTTGCAAAGGAATCATTATATTTTATTGACCAATAAAATTGCTTTAGAACTTTAACTTTAAAATCTAATTAGATATGTTACTATAATAGTACAATGAGAGAGTCCTTGAGGCCTTAGGCGCCAATGGACCATGTGCACTTAAGGCAATTTTGTTTAAATTTAGTACAATACTTCTCTTCTGGGTTAATAGAAACAGAATGCTTTTTAAATATATGACTTTTCATATAACTGGAAAAAAAATTATAGCTACACAAACTCAATAAGGTCATTGTTGTGATGCTCAATTTTTTTTTGTCCTTTTTATTAATTTATTATGCATTATAATGCTTTTTATTCTTAAAATCACTTGAATACACCTCTTCCTTGATAAACATGTTTTAATATATGTATTAAAATGAATTTTGATATTTTTAGGGGTAACAAATGAAGTAACAAATGTCAGGGTGGTAATGTACAACTGTCCTGATATATAAAAAGTAAAAAAAAAAACTTCAATAAATAAATGATTTAAAAAGGAAATCTTTATTTTAGGCTGATCTTCTAAAAAAACAAACAAACAAACAACAAAAAAACCTACTTCACTGCTTATCATTATTTGTTCCCTAAATCAAAGTCATCAATCAAAGTCAAAAAAAACCTTTAAAAATATTGTGAAACTTTTTTTAAGAAATAATGATTAAGCTGTGTACTCCCAGAAATAATAGAACCGACTCTCTTTTGAAGAGACCTCGACCAATTAGCTACTGATAGTCTTAGACAAAACAGTGATTGTTTTATTTTAATGCAGTTTTCATATCAAAATCTGTTTTTCAGGTGAAAGTGACACATTGGTTTGTCTTGAGGATGGACTATGGTCATACCCAGAGGCTTACTGCAAGATTGAGTGTCCGAATCCACCTTCCATACCCAATGCCACTCTACTAGTTCCTCAGTGTCGTGGAAGCAGGCATGATGTGGGCACTGTGTGCCTCTACAAATGCAACCCGGGCTATTACATCACTCTCAACAAAAAGCCAAGAAAGTGAGTTGTAACCTGTATATTTTGAACTAATTTTTAGGCATAGGTTACTGTGTTGACAAATTTTGAAGGAAAAATATCTGTTTCCAGCATCTAAGTTGCTCACATGGTTCTAATAAGATCAAAATCTCTCTCTACTTTGAAGAATGGTCTGATGGCGTGTTGTTTTGGTATTCCATCCAATCAAGCTATAGCATATTTTAGCACATCTGAGGGGACTAGCTTTTGCACCTGCCTCGTCTTTATGAGTTATTAAAATGGCTGGTAAAATACCTCTGTGTCTTTTAACTGCTTTTAATTGGGCATTAATACCAGAAGCGATAGCCAACGTGTCTCATAAAGCCATTTAAATGATCCTGTTTATTAAGACCATTGGCATGTTTGCTCTAAAAGGCATTTCATTATGAAGGTTCAGAAAATGGTTTATGATGGTCTAAAGAGAGGTGTTATGCTATTATCAAGGTAGTTTTAGCTTGTGCTTCCGTATGATCTTTCTCAATGAACACTACACCCCAATTTATTTCCTCAGGATTTATTGGCTATTTAGTTGTACCAGATGGTTTGTCACATGGGATAGATGTGAATAAATCCCCTGTGGCTGGAGGGTAATGTCATTCAAGAAACATAGTAATTGCTGCATTCATGTTGTGCGAAAATTCAGACCAGAAGCAGATAGAGAACCTACGATTTAAATTTCACAGTGTGCTTACTGCAACCGTTTTATTGAGCGACCTATAGAGCTTTTTGGGGCATCAAAGGTATATTCACAAAATGTAAGCTTTCGCTATTTGTAAACAACAAAAGTATGATTCAGTATTAAGTGCTGTTAAGTTGTGGGGCAGTTGTGGCCTAATGGTTAGAGAGTTGTGGGTTCGAGTAGAAGGTACCGGCAGGAAATGTAGGTGGGGGGAGTGAATGAACGGCGGTCTCTTCCACTCTCATTACCCACAACTGATGTGCCCTTGAGCAAGGCACCTAACCCCCAATCACTCCCTGGGCGCTGCAGCAAAAATGGCTGCCCACTGCTCCAGGTGTGTGTTCAATACTCACTGCTGTGTGTGTGCACTTGGATGGGTGAAATGCAGAGCACAAGTATGGGACACCATACTTGGCTACACATCACTTTCACTTAATACAACATAGTTCAGTTTATTTAAAAAGGCATGATTTTTAACCAATATTTGTGCATTACCTATTGAATTGTTTGCTTAGTGACATGCTAGCATCACAGGTAGTTAAGATAGGATAGGATTTTTTAAATTATTCAGCAAAGACGCATTAAATTGCACAAGAGTGACATTAAAGTCTTTTTCATTGTTACAAAAAAATAAAATAAATGCTTTTTGAACTTTCTATTCAATCAAAGAATCTTGAAAAGAAATGTGTCAAGTATTCCACAAAAATACACGTTTACATGTACCCTCATAATGCGATTATAATTGGATGTTGGCAATATTGCGATTAAACTTTACCTCATGTAAACGCAATACTTCGATCAAACTAATGCGATTAACCATCGCATTAAATTAGGCGTATGCCGATTTTAATCGCAATAAACTAAAGCAATAAGCCTGAAGAAGCCGTGGTTTACAGTGATTTTATAACAGCTAAGGGGCGTTGTTAGGCATGATGCGGAGTGCCTAAAACCCCCTTAAATTCACTGTAAACCACGGCTTCATGGAGCTTATTGCTTTTATAAAACAGTTACCACCCAATACAAATATTAAAGCCAAAAAATATGTGTCAATGCAACTTTAATGAAGTAAAATCATTAAAAGCCTTCCTTCCACTAGAAAAAATAGTCCCTGACCGTGAACAGCAACAAAAGTTTATTATTTACATTTATTACGCCATTAGATGGCGGCAAAGATTGTTTTTATGAGCGAGTCACTCAGTCGCAAAGACTTTTATATTGAAACTTGTTGTGAACACGGAACAAAACGCAAATGACAAATGCTTTGACTAGCGCTGTCAGTGTCAGCAGGGCACAGGAAAACCCATTAAATGTTAAAAGGACAAGATCACAGCGAACTTCAAACAAATTTATTATTATGAACATAGGACCTGAAGGAAAATGCTAAATCTGAATGCAGGTAATACACTCGGTCACTCGATATCTCTCTCACAATATTCTTCTACATAATGCAGTAAGCTTCAATGAACAAAATCAATTGAGAACAAACATATGTTTACGTTGCTAAGAGTGGTTGCTAATGCTAAGACAGACGCAGCAACATACACACTCAGTGGCGCAGCGATACTTATGAAATGCGGTCAGCTGTATGTTTTCAGGAATTTTACAACGGCTTTGAACACGGTTCAACCAATCAGAATCAAGGGCCGGAACTATCCGTTTTATAAAGGCATGTAAACACCTTAATCGCATTATTACCGCTCTGACCAATGTGCGCATGTGCTCGGACGTACACGGATGCGTGTATCGTTCACACAACTTAAAATAATGGCTGCTGGAAATTCAGCTTTGGCATTACAGGAATAAAAAGATAAATCTGTCTAAAACCTTAATAAATCTAGTAGTGTAGGCCTTAGAAACACAGTCTAAGTAATGCTTTTGTACTGGCATCATGAATTACCCCTCCTTCATGATAATGACTTGTTTTTCTCAGGAAGTTTCTGAGGTTGGAGTGTTTGGAGGGTGGGACGTGGCAAGAGGGCAGCTGTTCACCTGTCACATGCCCTCCTCTTCCCCCGATGTTTGAGGGCATGTACACCTGCACCAACAATTTGGACTTTGATAGTATCTGCACGCTTCAGTGTCCCGATCCAACAGAAAAGGTATTGTAGCACTTTGTAGGCCAACTCTATCTGTGTATTCCCAAATGCTACTGTAATTAAACACTCGTATATGTTTGTCCCCTCAGTCCAGCATTCGATGCACCAAAGATGGCAGATGGACTGAGAACTTCACTATGTGTAAGAAGATAGAAGGATCATGCCAGGCTCCTCTTGACATTAACCTGGTGGAATACATCTGTGAGGAGGGCTTTGACGTGGGTGAGGATTTAAACTGGCAAGAAAATTCGCTCACTTGCCAGTTTGGTTATCAGATCAAAGTTACCCTTTTAAAATATGGAAATGACTAGTCAGGAGATTTCTAAGAAATCTTTTTCTTGGCTATCTCAGTTATTTGTCGGAACATACGTATAATACAATATGCATCTTACTATTTTTCTTCTGCATTGTATTTTGAAATATATTGGTTTTATTTGGTAATATATTTAGGCCACTGCATGTATCCCATGTATCCTAATGCGCGGTCTAGACATACCTGGGCCGCTAGACCACAGTCAGTTGCATGCAGTAGGATACTTTTGAGTGCCAACCTGCCAAGCTGTTCAACTATGGATGACTAGTCTGGAGCTTGGCTATTCATGTGCTCACATGAATAAATTCAACAGATGCAAATCATGGTTAAAGCAAAGCTCGCTTTGTGTCATGACAGGTGCAGTCTGTTACCCAACATGCATTGTGGCCTTGAGTGACCCTGTGGTCTTAGCCAATGGCTCCAGCGCTGATACAGTAGAGCATTGGATGCTTCCCAGCAAGGTTCAGGTGAGGTGGTCGGGCCAGTTTGCCACAAATTGTTATTTGATATCATTGGCTGTTCTTGTGCTTTAACCAAACTCCAAGTTCAAGACTTAATAGACTCTTTATATGCACTCTTTGTGTTGGAAATCATGAACTAACAATCTAATTTAATGTTAATTTAATTTAAGCCAATTTATTTTAATTTCTATACCGTGTGCAGAATTATTAGGCAAGTTGATTTTCTGATTATATTTATTTTCCAAGCACATTTTAACAATTCCAAACCACATCAATCTTAATAACTACTATTAATTTTGTATTTAATCATTTATAAGTGATATATAATTGTTCATGAAGGCTGGAAATGAAAAACGCCTTATATTCAGGTGTGCATAATTATTAGGCAGGTTTTCTTTTACAGGCAAAATGTGCCAAAAAAGAGATTTAACTCACACTGAAAAGTCAAAAATTATTAAATGCTCATGAGAAGGATGCAATACTAATGCAATACTAGAAATTGCAAAGTTAATACTTGACCATTGGACAGCGAAATGACCATTGGACAGCGAAATGCTCATTGGGTCAGCAGGGTCAGACAAAAACAGGTGGAGAAGAAAAGACACACGTTGACTGCAAAAGAATTACGGATTAAGGTGAAGAATTAAGTGTGAAACCATCAGGAACCCTTTAACCATCAGGAACCCCTTTGTACCACTGTTTGAAGAATTTATCTTCCAGAATCTGGCAGTAAGGTATGGAAGATAATTTTTAGTCCATCTCTGCAAAACGGACTTTTCAGGATAGGAGATGGACTGAACTCCCAAAACTTACTGCCAGATAGGAAGATAAATTCTTCAAACAGTGGTACAAGAGGATGTGGTGCTGGTCTTTCAAGAGTCACTCTCAATCTGTCTGTCTATAAAGCCTATAAAAAAAACAGTCTTCATGTATTTTACAACACTTCGGCTTGTGATTCTTATTAAGTGGGGGTCATTTTTTAGGATTCTTTAGCTAACCTAAGTCTCTGAGATCCTGACACCTTGCACTTCTGGAGACTCCAGGTAGGTTGCAGTTCTGGAAAATGGTGGTGCTGGAGACTAAAGGGTTCCTGATGGTTTCACACTTAATTCTTCACCTTAATTCTTAATTCTTTTTCTTCTTCACCTGTTTTTGTCTGACCCTGCTGACCCAATGAGCATTTCGCTGTCCAGTGGTCAAGTATTAACTTCTAGTATTAATTTCTAGTATTGCATTAGTATTGCATCCTTCTCATGAGCATTTAATAATTTTTGATTTTTTTAGTCTGAGTTAAATGTCTTTTTTGGCTCATTTAGCCTGTAAAAAAAAAAAAACCTGCCTAATAATTATGCACACCTGAATATAAGGCGTTTTTCATTTCCAGCCTTCATGAGCAATTATATATCACTTATAAATGATTAAATACAAAAATAATAGTAGTTATTAAGATTGATGTGGTTTGGAATTGGTAAAATGTGCTTGGGAAAAAAAAAATATGATCAGAAAATCAACTTGCCTAATAATTCTGCACACGGTGTACATTCTAATACAATTTTGTATTTAAAAGTTGTAAACTATATTAACATGAATTAGCAATTAACAGTAGTGTATTTATACATTTTAAATATTTATAAATATTCTCACATATAAATGTATTATGAAAATAAATATTTGTATATCATCATTAAGTTAGATTGATAAATGCTGTGAAAATGTTCATTGTTAGTTTGCATTATAATGCATTATAACGGATTGAACATTATTGTGAAGTGTTACCGGCTGCGTGACATTTTGGCTGCGTGAGATTCTCCAGCTTTGTTGTTGTTGAGTATCTGAAGCGTGAACTGTTAAAGCTCCGCCCTCTTCTGGAAAGCGGCCGGAAGCAGCAGCTCATTTGCATTTGAAGGGACACACTCAAAATGGTGTGTTTTTGCTCACACACAAATAGGGGCAAATTTGACAAACTATAATAAATGATCTGTTCGGTATTTTAAGCTGAAACTTCACAGACACATTCTGGGGACACCAGAGACTTATATTAGATCTTGTGCAAAGGGGCATAATATGTCCCCTTTAAGGACCAAGTGGTCCTTGTCCACTAATTCAAACCCCACAAAAAAGGTTTTTGCTCGCAGTCTTTTAAATGTAGTCAAGGCTGACCCTCAAAAATGTCCCTTGCACTGCTTTTCTAAGACTAACATGAAGAGTGTTTTTTCCCTGTTCCACACATCATGACATGAGGTGTGTTTGACATGTATCAAATGTAAAACTGCTCACTTTTCTGATATTTGTCTGGGGTGGGGGTGGGGGATTATTTGGCTCTAAGAGGCAGAGGACCTGCAAGACTGAATACTTTGGACGCAAAATTGGAATCATATTATTGGCACATCAGAGTGATACGTTGGATTGGGTTACCTTGTTTCTCGCTCCAAAACCAGGTTCAACTCACCTTACCGTTGAAATCTCTCTGAGAAAGTGTTGATTTTGTCTCTCGTTGTCATATCAGCTTGTGTGAGTAATGATTACAGTGTGATGTTTTTATAAGAGCCACACGTCAAGCATGACGCCTCTGAAGGTGTCAGACTACCATTGTTTATAAAGATACATCAGCACCCGTAAGAACAGCCTGCTTTCCAGGAATGTTGTCCAAAGTATTGCAGATTGGGTAAGAATGATGGAGGAAAGGTCACAGTAGGAGGGAGATGAATAAGAGATAAGCAAGTTTCTTTCCAGAAATTCTGCTGTAGAAACAGGTCAGCTTTCCAATTCTGAGAAAACGTCAAATCAGTGAAATATTTGTTCAAATTGAAAGGACAGAGAGAACTCTTTTTATATGTCATAGTTATTAGATATTAATTATTTTTAGACACCATGGCTGATTTTGTCTTTTAAAATTGAGTTAAATATTATTAGATTTCTGGAAAAGTCAAAATAGAAATTAATCTTTTTCCTCTTTTAAAAAAAAAAAAAAAAAAACATGTTACAAGAACTCCATCAAGAGTAATAAATCACATTTTTTGTTTAATGATGTCATAATTCATTACAATGCAGTAAGTTAACCCTGTCCTTCCCCTTCCCTCTCTTGCTCCTCTATTTCTCTTCCCTTGAAAGAGTATTGTCTGCACTGGCATGTTGAAGTGGCATCCGAATCCAGCACAGATCCACTGCATTCAGTCCTGTGAGGTGAGTGCCAATTATATGACGTGAAGTCTTTCTGGTCAAAGGTGTACAAGTACAGTATTGCACAAGAGAAAAAAACTGTCTCTGGGAGCTAATGCGATTTTATGCAAAATGTAAATTATTCTAGATTCTTTCTAGATTCTAAATGATTCTATCACCCTCTTATCATTACAAAACCATAAGCTCTTTTTTTCCCCCATAGAACACAAATATTTATGCAGCTCTTTTCCATATAGCAACAGTTTATAGTGAACAAAAGCTTAAAAAAGGATAAAAACAAAGAATACAAGCACCATAAAAGTAGTCCATGTAACTTTAGCACTATGGTTCAAGTCTTGAAATTAACAGTGGAATGTTTTGGAAAAACTTTTTCGTGTGTTCTCTCTGGATTTTAGCTCTGTCAGTGATGTCAAGCAGTTTATCTTGAAAGTGAAAGGGTTGAGATGTGTTTAGTAAAGTATGCCATTTAAATTAATGAAGTGTGAGAGTTGGATACATTTTTTAAAAATTTATCTGTTATTATTATTATTTTTTTATTATTTAATCTATTATTGTTTTCATTTTTTAGTTTAAGTTTAGGGATCAGTAAGATTTATTTTGACAATATAATGAAAGAACGTATTAAATTGATCGAAAGTGACAGTAAAGATTAAGGTCCCTATCATACACCCGGAGCAATGCGACGCCAGACACGACGCAAGTGTTTTTTGCTAGTTTCAGCCCGATGCAGTTATCATTTTTACGTCCAGCAACCATGTTGTTTAAATAGCAAAAGCACTCATCTGTTGTGTGCTGGTTTGAAAACGAGGTATGTTCAGGCGCATTGTTGGTGTGTTGCTATTTTAAGGCAACTGAAAACAACTGCGCCATTGACCAACAAAAACAAGGTCTGAAATTGAATTGAAATACACTTTATTGTCCCCAAAGGGGAAATTTGTGTTGGACTCAAGGTGTTTACATTGACAAAATCATTAAAAAAAAAAACAAAGAAAACAATACAGATAGTAAAATAAAATTACATTCATTCATCATTTAACATTTTAATTGCAATAGGTATAAAAGACTTCTTAAACTGATTATACCTACACATTGGAACTCTGTACCTTCTTCCAGAAGGTAACAATTCATACTCAGTATGCAGTACATGCAATGGATCAGCTAAGATTTTATGTGCTTCTCTAAGAACAGACTGTTCATACAATGACTCAAGGGACAAATGGTCCTTTCTCCCAGAGTGGTCTTCATCGCTATTTTTTACCAAGCTTGCGAGCTTAGATTTTACTTGAATTGTAAGGTTACCAAACCATACCGTAATGCCATATCTGATTATGCTCTGTATAACTGCCTGATAAAACAACCACATGATTTTCTGATCCACTCCATAAAGCCTTAGTCTACGCAAAAAATCTTTGCTGCACACGAGAACAAATTGTATCCACATGAATCCCCCAACTAAGTGTATTATGCATATAGATACCAAGGTACTTGTAAGAGCACACTTGCTTAATTGATGTTTCATGGATAAACACTGTCAATGGCTTTTAAAGGGAATGGGAGATGACACTCTGATTGGTTAATTGCACGTTAAGCCCAAAACACACCCATGACTCATTAAGAGACTAGGTACAACCCTTTTGGACGACCATTTTTTCCATCATTAGACTAGCAAAAGTGGATTCGGACACACCCTAAGTGCACCTGCGCCATGCGCTTCAGACCATGTGCTTAGATGGTTAAAATGTTATAAAATATTTCCACATATTTTACATTTTAAAGTCTTTTTTTCTAATTAAAAAAATGTGTGTGTGTGTGTGTGTATATATATATATATATATATATATACACACACACACACACACCGATGATCTGAAACATTATGACCACCTGTATATAAAGAAAAAAATAGCTAAATATTGCTATATAATAACTATTATATAGTGTATTATAGTAATATTATATAGTAAGATGTGTTGCAAAAGTTTTTTCATCAATGATACTTGGTTAAAAAACAGATGAATGAGAAAAATCAATGACATCCAATGCCGTATTTGATCTGCAAGCTACGACAAAAGGGGAAGATTTTTAGTGAAAAACAACTTACATCTTGTTCTGCACACAAAACTGCTAAATCTTTTGTGTGGCAAAGAAAACTGAAAAATTCTACTTTAAATAAATACCACTGATTAAAAATTACACCATATGGGTTTGAAACCGTATCAGAGTGAAAAAAAGAAAGAATTGTATTATAATACTGATTTGTAGTGTACGCCATCAGTATAATGGTGTTCAATGGAAGACGTAGAAACAAACGGCAGAGTTCACATCTGCTTCCTGTCAGATCTAGAGAGGAAAGAGCACTCTGACACTCTGATAGATAACCACCAGCAGAGCAGTGAGGTGGTCCAGGAGGACCAGGGAGCACCATAATCAGTGATGAATGACAACGGTGTTGATTGTTTTAGTTTTATGGTCCAATTATTGTGTCATGGCGGTCCAATGCGCGGATGGGGGAACCTGTTTTGCTCTTCACTATCTCTGTAGTCATAACGCTATATACGTCTGTTAACTGGGCCGTTTGACTATATATGGAACTCCCAAATCAATTCCTGTGATACACTGAAACATTTTTTAAAAGCATGTATAAATAAAGCATAATAGGTCGAGCTAGTAGCATGTAATATGTATCATGAGTGATTTTCGCAGAAGCCATTTATGGCCACAGGAATTCAGAACTGGAGAGCAATACTTGAGGTCGCTTGTGATGAACCCAATCCAAAGGGTCATGAAATAGAATCATTTTGTTTCCTATTTTTATTTTGTCTGTGTATTTCTTGGTTTACACATTCCCGAGTTTAAATTTACATCAGCAATGAGGCATTTTGCTGTCAGGGATTTCCGACACCATCCGCTCTTGTATGGAGACATCTTGAACATTTCTCGTGGCCAAGAGAAACATTTAGTGCAGTGGTTGATGGACTGTGTGCCACATCTTCCCACAGCATGCTGACAGATTGATTCTTACCGGCACTCCTTTTATCGCAAAAGTAAAACCGAATGAAAATATCATTGCCACTGTAAAATGTGGTATATACATGATCATAAAACATATTATTCCAGTTTCTGTTCCTCCAGAGTCCTTCCCGCAATTCACAGAATCCTGTTTAAATTCACCCTAAGCACTAACTCATCAGACTTTGTCAACAATCATAGTGCTGAGGTGCCAAAACAAATGAATGATCTTATCGGTGTGTGTGCAGGTCAGTTGGACAGAGGAAATTTAAAGGATGTTATGTAACTGATGGATGCGTTAAACTAATTGTAAAATAATCACAAATGATATGTGACGAAAGTAACATACCAGGCTTCGTTAAAAGTCAACAGAAGTAATGCAGCAGAGTCATGTGAAGGCTGGAAGCAAAAATAGTGTTGAAATTAACAGTCGAGTGTTTTGGAAAATAATGGATGACTGTTTATTGCAATTCTCTCTGGATTTTTAGCTCCGTCAATGATGTCAGGGGACGTGTCTTGAAAGTGAAAGGGTGGAGCGGTGTTTAAAACAGTATGCCATTCAAATGTTAGTAACTTGGATAAATTGTTTAAAAAAAAAACAAACAAAAAAAAAAAAACATATATATATATATATATATATATATATATATCTCTTTTAAATATATATATATATATATATATATATATATATATATATATATATATATATATTAGTCAAACCAAAAATTATTCAGACATTTTTTATATTTTTGATATATTTTTACTAGTGGGTGCAGGACACTATAGCTCATTTATGTAAGTGAGGATAGCAAAATAAAGTAAACTGTGACATATTATACCCAAAAATTCTTCATAAAGTGGACTACCAGTAAAATTGATAAAAATTTGGAACCAAAAATTATTCAGACACTTTGACCTGACCATGTTTTGCTTAAGTGTTATCTGACATAATTAAGATTAATTTTTTCTGACACAGTTTAACTCTGAGATCTTGTCATATTTTATTAACATTTCTTTAAACTATAGTGATTAAACTATATTAATGAATGAAATGTTCAAGGTGTCTGAATAAATTTTGGTTTGACTATATATATATGTATATATATATATATATACTGTATATATACTCTGTATACACATACAGTATATACTCTGTATACACATACAGTATATACACATACATATACACACACACACATATATATATAATTTTTATTGTCAGTAGCAGTAGCAATTTTTTTTCCCCACGAACATCAGATTTGATAATTTTTAATATATAGTTTCAGACTAAAGCTGACAGGTTTTATGAACTATTCATTCTTCTTTGGAACACCATTCCTGTAGAGGGATGTTTTATGATTTTCAAATACCCCTCATATCTGCCAGACCCTCTCATCTCCTCTTGCCCTCGTTTGTTACCAAGCAAAACAGTTGCTTTTATATTGGAGACTCAATATAAATTATACCACAGCACATGTTCCAGTTACTCTGCACCGCATCCAGAAGGTCTTTCCCATTATAGGCTGATGATAAGCGAAGAGGTCGGCTCAGGTTATGCTTTAGTTTATGTGTCATGATTAATATTTTATTTTGAACCAACAAAGCCATAGGTAGACATTTAGTCTGCTCTTGTAACTCATGGTTCTGGAGGAGATTTGACTGATGTCTCTCAGATGAATGAGAATGCTAATGGAAAGATTTCTTCAAGTATTAAAGGTCTCCATGTATTAGTCAGTTCTGTTGAAACCCCTCAGTTTGTGTTTAGTTGCTTGGTCTTGATCTGACCCTTGTATTATGAATGCTTTTGATTTTGTTTATGATCTTCTGAGCTGTGGAATATTGTTTGTTTTGTTGTTTTTTTCTTTTTTTTTCTCTCTCTCTCTCTCTCTGCTACTATCAAGCACAATTTATTTGGCTGCTTCAAACCAGCATTTGAGTCAACTTTTTCCCCTTTTTGTGTGGCTCCATTTGAGAAACTTTACAGATGATGACACAGGTTTATGTAGAACCACTGTTCATATTTCCTTGCTGCAAATATGGTTAAAAGAATGGTCATTTGATTCCTCTCAGGGCATGCGCTGGGTTTCTTCATCTTAATTTTATGGGAAAAGTTGACAAGACACACACAAAAAAACAACAACCTGGAAACACTTCATTCACCCTTTCACTGTTGTGGTGTGTTACCTAAAATTTGTTTTTCAGTATGCTCAGCTTGCATTTAAAGACAAAAAGGAAAAGTTTACATTAGAAATGAAATGGAGGGGAACATAATTAGTAGTCTTTTGGGAACTCTGGAGAGAGCCAATCAAGGGGCGCATACTTCAGTGAAGTGAGATGCCAGCACTAACATGGGGCCTCAAAACAATGTTGTCCATGAAAACATGTTGTTGCCATGGAGTTTTTGTTTATTCTATCTTTCGCTTAGCATTAGATGTGGTCGGTCAGGCAACCTGTGGAGTGTGTCCTCCCTCGCTCCAGTAGGGATTTAATTTCTCCCAACGTCATGTAAGGTGAAAAGACACCTCGATTGTTTGCTTCAGATACGATTCCGTTTTGTTGTTCTCCGGTGTCTCAGATTGCGAACGCTCATCCCAGAAACTGTTGCTAGGGGTTAATTATGTTTTTGAAAATACGTCTTTTTTAAGTGACTCATAGGGGGTTTCATTTTCAATAAATTTCTGTAATCTAAATCATGCTTTGGATACTGCCCAAAAACATAGCAGGGTTGCCTCCGAAAACCCCTCTTTGAGAGGAGGCCAGGAAAAAATATTTCAGGATAGATACCTCAAAGTGGACGGCTTGAACTTACACTGAGCAGTAGGCTATCTGAGATAAATATATATTCATCATCGGATTACAGTAGGGTCATGGTGTCTTTCCTATTAGGGTCTCGAAACATTGATGAAAATAAATTACACCGCAGGTCCTTATGCCTAAAATAGAACTAGGTAACACTTTATTTTACAGTGTCCTTGTTACACATCTTACATGTAGTTAATTTAGTAATAACTGTAAATTGTGCGTAATTGCATGCAACTAACCCTAAACCAAACCCTATTCCTAAATACATGTAGTACATGTATTATTACTCAGTACTTACATGTATAATTACACTGTAAGGACACCTTAAAATAAAGTGTAACCTAAAACTATTTAGCCAAAACAGAAAGAATGAGCAAGTTTTTGAGATGTCAGTTTAATGTAATAATTTAGGAAGATTAATTATGAAGAAAGACATGAGGCTTAAATGTGATTTATTTTGCAGGCTGGATTTACATTATACACTCAGGGAAAAAAAAGGTACAAAAGATGCACCTTTGTACCTAAAGAGTGCATATTAATACCTTAAAGGTACATATAGGCCTATTTTTGTGTTTGCAAACAGCTATGGCATTTTTTTTTATGGGCGGAGCCTACCTGGTGGCAGAAAATGACAGTTCTGCAATAGCAGTCTGTGGGAGCCACGCAATAAAAGAATAAAACAAGTTAATTTCGAGTTTATATCTCACAATTCTGACTTTTTACTCGCAAATCCGAGTTTATATCTCACAATTCTCAGAAGGAAAAACAGAATTGTTAGATATACTCGTTATTCTGTCTTTTTTTCATCAGAATTGCATGTATATTCTGCATTTCTGAATTTTTTCCCCTCAGAATTGTGATATAAACTCTATAGTTGTGAGTTATAAAGTGCCAACTGGGAGATATAAACACACAAATGCAAGAAAAAAAGTCAGAATTGTGAAATAAAAATGTTTAAAAGTTATCTATGTAAAATGTTATAGGTTTAAATGTTATTTCACGCTGTACTATGTAAGTACAGTATGTCGCCTATGAACTGCATATGTGAATATTATGTAGACTTATTACATGGCTATGTGGAATACTTGATTCTGATTGGTCAATCGTGCCATCCAGCGGTATGTTATTATCCGATAACAACCGCTGAAAACAGATAACACAGGCTCATCCGGGTTACTGAAGTCAGCAGCACTATACACTTGCTAGGAACGTTTTTTCTTTGTCAAAGTTTTGCGTTTAGTGAGCTAATAAAATATTAAACCTCAGTCAAATCAATATTTTGTGTACAGTTATTTAATTATGTCATCCAGTATTGTGGACTCAATCTCTCTTGTTTCATACAAATGCAGCTGCTGCCATTTTGAGACTATTGTTTTGTATTGTTTTTATCCCCATAATTATTTAACTGGCGAAATGCCATTTAATAAGTGGTGTGAATGTACCGTATCCCTTAAATGTCTGTCTAGTTTGAACTTGCCGCGCTATCAACTGCTCTCTCCACGGAAGCTTTGCGTTTAAATAGCTAATAAAATATTTCGACTCAGATCAATACAGTATTTCATGTCTAATTATTTACTTATGTGGCAAGTAGCCTGTAATAAGCGGGATAATGTACATCCAGCCGGTTGTTATCTCAGAATAAACCTCTTCAGGCTGATGACCCTTACTTACTTACTACCTTACTTACTGTTTACATCAAATTCATGCTTTAATAGTAGACTGATCATTGCAGGTTTCTTCAGTCCAGTCTGTGACTTGCAAACGTCTGCGTTTAGCTTCAAAGGGCGTCTACTATATTTTTTGCATTCCGATTCTGACATCCAAAGGCACAACAAAAATTTCTATTATTCTGTGGATTTTGCACATTTTCCTCCACTTGTTACCGCTATTTTTCTGCCACCACTATGCGAGCGCAGCTGCAAGTGACGTAACTGTGACATCTGCTCCAATTTGGTCTATTGGTACCTAGTGTTGTCAAAAGTAGCGGTACTTTGCTACCAAGTCGGTACAGAAATTTTGAAAATGTGACGATACCAGCATTTCTGTAGTACCGGGAGTACCGAGAATCCGGGTGTATTCAGTACCCACTGATAGGGCTGTGCCAGTATTTTACGTGAATATGACACTAGTGAAGCACAAAGCTTTGTTTACAGAAGAAATAGGCTAATAGGTTAGCAATTAAATGTGACATCGCAGCCATGGAAACATTTTGGTTCATGCCGAATGAGAGAGGTACGTGAGTCCATACATTTAAGCTTTGTCGGCTTTGTATTCTGTTTTGCGAATCACGATCTGGTCACCTGATTAGCAGAGAATTTAACAATATTCCATTAGTTATTCCACTGAACATGGAATCTCTGTTTCTTTTCCCAAATCTTCACTCACGCAGGGGATTATAAACGTTTCTTCCTTTGGTTCGCTTTTAATTAGGCCTTATATTCGCATTCTTTACTGTGGTAAAGTAGAAAAAACACCGTAGGACAGAAACCTTTTTGCTTGCACGTCAATTTCTATTTAACACAGTTTGTGCTTGTTATTAGACTGTATAAGGCGCGTCAAGTTTATTTGTATAGCGCGTTTCACACGCCGGCGATTTTTAGTTTCGCTTTCTCTGGCAGCGCTAAATCAAACATAGCCTGAATGTCTGAAGATAAAACTAGCTCTTCAGACCTTTTACAACAAGTGTCAGTTGCGTGTAACATCAGGAGATAACATGAAGATATTATTAAAGAGAAATGTTCCTTTCCTGCTCGTGTCCCACATTCCTCTCAAAGCGCAGAGCGGTAGGCTATATGACGCATTTATAGCATCATATGAATCTTTGTGTGGAAATAAAAAACAAATGTTTTTTAGAATAATACTTAACTTTCTTATTATTTAGGTTACCATTATTTACTGATATTTATTTCATAGTTTTCGTTTCATTCGTTTCACTGAAGGAACAGCTAAAATAAACACAAATGGATGTTAGATTATTTGTTTATTTATTTTTTTATATTTCAAAATTTATTTCATTGAGGTATATATACACACACAAACATACACACACACGCTCCAAATATTTATATGTATGATTACCATCATATTTAATATGTTTTTAAAAATAGGCTAGTTAAATAAAATAGTAAAATAGTTCCAACAGATTTTCCTGTGGTACCGAAATTGGTACCGAGAACCGTAAAATTGTACTGGTATTGGTACCGACTACTGGAATTTTGGTACCGTGACAACACTATTGGTACCAAATGTGTACATATTGGAACCTTTTTAAAAGGTACCATCCCAGTGACAGATTTTGTACCATTTTTTCTAAGAGGGTATTGTCTATTTTTGTGGTCATCTGCATGTCTTCGGCAGTCACGATTTGGACTTTTCCTGACTATTGTTTTGTTTTGTGCCAGATGTCTAGGTCAGATGATTTTGTGTAGCGCTTCAGATGGTTGACTACAGCGTTGTTTAGCATTCACTGGCAGTTTTTCTCTGCTGGCCAGGGCAGATGCATTCCACACATCCTTCCCATTTACTGTTACACGATTCTTTAGTTTAGGCATTAGGTCATTTTTCTTTTTCCAGCATTTTCTAAAACAACATTAATGACGCACGTGTTTTAGATTCAGATATTTAACTTGTAATGTGTAGCACGTTCATTTAAACACAAGGTAGTGCGATTGGTTTCAAATTGTAATTGCCAATAAATTTGCAATGTGCTTAAGTTAATAAAAGGGATGGAGAGCAAGAATAAAGAAATAAATGAAATATACACAAGCTTGAAACTGAAGAATGAAAAATGCTATTGCTTATGACTTGGAGAATGAGAGCTCGGCAGGAAAAACATTTTGGATTGGGTGTAGGTTTAGCAGGGGTAAATTCTACAGAGATCTCCTCGCCAGCTGCTCTTGCACAGGGATGTGGAATCAGGTAGAAGCTGGACTCTTTGAAAGGACTCCACAAGCATAAGAGAGCCAAAAGTATCTTTGGCAGACTGCTCTTGTTTTCCTGTTATTGGCATCAGATCCTTTAGGTTAGGTAAAAATCCTTTAGGAAGGCATTATGACACATTTTAAAAGTGTTTATGAACGTTAAATTTGATAATTGTAGTCCACACAAGAAGGTTGGACTTCGCTCCCTTGGGCATTGCAAAACAGGTATCCATGCTCTCGCACAGGTGAAGTAATGACATTGAAGGAAGTACAAGGAAGTTAGGAAGTTTTGTCTGGAATAACAGATGCAGTTTAATTTTATTTGAAATGAATAAATGAGAAATGCCACCTACCATAAAGTGTAACATAAATCCCTTTTGGCATGATCCATGCATTTCATTCCTCTGAGATTCAAAGAACATCCGTACAGCCCTTATGTTCAGAGAAAACTGTTAATTGTACATAGTAAAATGAAGTAACTCATGCATGAACCTTTAAAAGACTTTAAGGGCACATTTACTGGTTCAGTCTGCTCAGGTTGTTTGGATGTACGTAAACTGTTTTGTAAGGTTCTGCATATGGAAGCCTATAATATTAATTATACAGAAACTATGATTCATTCTTAGATTAATTGCATATAATGTGAGCCTGATTTTAGACTTTATTTGTTTTACATTATATTTGCTCTATATATATATATATATAACATTTTTTCATGTTATGACTGATAACTGACAAATGGCCCATATCAAAATTGTGTACTATTTTTTTCCCTAAATTAATAAAATAAAATAAATAAAACAAAAAATCAATTATTTTAAATGCTATAAGTGAATTTAAGCATTACAACATTTTAATGAAGAGTATGATAAATGATATATAAATATTCATTTGATTACATTTAACTGAGTTATTGGCAACCCTTTACAATAAGGTCCCATCAGTTAGTCAATGCATTAACTAATATTAACTACAAAAATGAGCATTACATTTGTTACAGTATTTATTAATCTTTCTTAATGTTAGTTAATAAAAATACAACTGTTCATGGTTACTTCATATTAGCTGAGGTCTATTAAATAATATTAACAGATACAAAGATAATTTAAATGTAAAAAAAAACGGGAAATGAGCATGCACAATTAAATATCCAATATCCAAATAACGACTTTATTCAACAATATCTTCTCTTCTGTGTCATTCTCCTATGCTGTTTATGTTCAGTGCTTCTAGGTTTTATGTCAGAATTGGCCGACACTGTTGACGTGAGCAGCACAACACATGCGTGTGATGCTGACGCAGAAGCCGGCCAATAATGAGTCGGCTTTCTGATGTAGAACCTGGAAGCGCTGGACATAAACAGCGTAGGAGAAGGACATAGAAGAGAAGATATTGTTGAATAAAATCTTTATTTTATTTTATTTATTTTATTTATTTATTTTTTTTATGCAAACAAAAAGTATTCTCATCGCTTCATATACTTAATGAGTCGGCATTCTGACGTAGAACCTGGAAGCGCTGGTCTGGACGTAAACAGCGTAGGACAATGATAGGTGAGAGACGAATTTGTTGAATAAAGTCGTTATTTTTGTTGTGTTTTTGAGCACAAAAAGTATTCTCGTCGCTTCATAAAATTAAGGTTGAACCACTGCAGTCACGTGGATTATTTTAACAATGTCTTTAGTACTTTTCTGGACCTTGAAAGTGGTGGTTATCAGTGATGGGAATAACGGAGTTATAAATAAACGGCGTTACTTTTTTCAGTAACACATTTCATTCGGATTACATGATCAGAGAGTAGCCTATTTCTCTTCGTTTTGAATTATTTCGACATTTCAAGCTTTCTATAGATATATTTCTCATGTCTGTGAGGCAAGCAGCCTATACGCTGAGTTTCGGTTCATTAGCCTATAAGACGCGCTCCAGTTCACGTGCAAGTGATCGCGCCGGCGCTTCCATGTCATGATTATATTGTCTGCTATATTTGCTTCTTATTTATTCCTGGCAATTGGTTGATGAAACATTGATTAAAATTAAGATACAATTTTTACAAAACGAAATTCACTTTAAAGAAAGGCTTTCTACAAAACAAAACTTAATGAAGTGGTCAAATCATGTCTGACCCACTCCATGTCTCCCGATATATTGTGCATCTTATGATGCATCTTACTCATGCTGTTCACTTTTCATAATCAAATAGATTAAATTAAAAACTAACATTATAATAGGCTTATTTAAACATAAATATGAAACTATACATTTTCTTTAATGGCTACCAACACGTATAGTACAGTACAGAGAAATTTCATGTCATGAGCAAGAGCGAATCATGAGTCACAAGTCGGATCAAGCATCATTTATTTTTAGACTTATTTGTTGGTCAGTTGTGGTCTGTGCAATAAATATTAAAAGTTCTAAACCATCTATTGTGTTTTATTGCTCCACTATAGTAATGATAATATTTACAATAATATATTGAATTTGATAGGTGTCTCTCACATTGACCCACAGCAACATTAAAATAGTGTAGATTAGTGTACAATGTTTTATAATAATAATTCTAATTAGTGTCCGTTTCATTCATTTAACATTTAATATTGGGGGCATCCAAGTTATTTGACATATTTGAGAAAAAAAAAAAAATAACGCAATAGTTACTTTCCCTGGTAATTAGTTACTTTTATAATGATTTAACTCAGTTACTAACTCAGTTACTATTTGTGAGAAGTAACTAGTAGCTATAACTAATTACTTTTTTAAAGTAACGTGCCCAACACTGGTGGTTATATTGCTGTCTATGGACGAGTCAGACAGCTCTCAGATTTCATCAAAAATATATTAATTTGTGTTCCGAAGATGAAAGTCTTACAGGTGTGGAACGACATGAGGGTGAGTAATTAATGACAGAATTTTCATTGTTGGGTGAACTAACCCTTTAAATACACTTTTTTTTGCAGCCGTTCGGAGGAGATGGATGGTGCGACACAATCAATAACCGTGCGTACTGCCAATATGATGGAGGAGACTGCTGTCCGTCCACTCTCTCATCTAAAAAGGTAAATCAAACCCTCTAAAGCTCATCTGAAAGGCTATTCCTCTCGTCCTCATTCATCCTATGCGGCATAGTCATTTTCTCATCCCTCTCCTAGAGTGCCTGTCTCATATCGTACCACCACATTGTCAACCCTTTCCATGAACGTCGCCCACATCATTAGGCACTCAGGTGGCGTGTTCTCCCATAGAGAGAATGAGCTCGGAGGAAAGTGTCTGTCATAAATAAATGACTGAATAGAGCAGCTTTTATTAGCAGAGGGCCAGGTGTCAGCGGTCACGGGCACTGTAAAACAAGCAGCTTCTGAGAAAGTGAAATAAACCGTGAGGAACAGCATCCTGCCACTGTAGGTCCGGCAGAGCTGCCATGCTTCTGTTTACGCAGGCCATGGAAAAGTCCGAGTACGTTGGTGGGGCAGCCTGGTTTAAGAGTGTCTAGGATGACAGCCAGAAAGAAGGTTGGACAATAAAGAACAAATTCCTCTCATCCCTAATTCTGTGGCTCCTTTTCTAGCATCCAAATACCTTCCACATGCACAGGAAACAAAATGATATGCAGAGATACTCTGCATTGCTCTATTTTGTATGGGTGATCCGAAAGCAAATATTTGGGTATTTTAAAGGGGACCTGTTATGCAAAATTCACTTTTACATGGTGTTTGAACATAAATGTGTGTCGTCAGTGTGTGTACACAACCACCCTATAATGGTAAAAATCCACCCACTCTTTTTATTTTAATCCCCATAAATCATAAGCAGTGTCTCAGAATAAGCCGTTTGCAGTTTCTATGCAATGCACAAGCCCCGCCCACGACTGCTGATGGATTCTGCCCTATTAGCATAGACCCTGCCGTGAGTGAGCTGTACACAGTCCGCCATGTTGATCTCCTCACCAAAGCATTTAACAGCAGCATTCAAGTAAGAAATGTATTGGTTATTCAGTCAAGAGCAGTGAGTGATTTTCTGTTTTTCTTTTGTTGTTTGATTCATATTAACAGCATTTACAGCAGTAGGTACTGCATATTACGCTGCTTTCACTTTAATACACAGATCTAGTATACACATGGGATTTCTTTACTTGCTGCTTTTGTTCACAAGCATAACTGACTCTGTTTATGTAAACTTTGTGTTTTTGGCATAACCTTGTGTGTATTTGACAGTTTAAGCATAATAAGACGTGAAAGAGAACTTAGTTTAATACTCTGCGCATGCTTCGGATGTGTGTGCTCAGAAAACCATATATCAGAAGTTTAGAATGATATGGCTTAAAAACGCATGGAAATAATAAACTTTCATAATGATGAAGAACTGCAATGTCACGTGAGCGTGACCGTGAAAGAGATGATAATCAAAATCAAACAGATGTTTTAGTTTTTGGCAGAGTATCTGAGGCACGAGTTGTAGAGGCTCCGCCCTCTTCTGGAAGGCGGGGTGGGGAGCAGCAGCTCATTTGCATTTAAAGGGTTAGTTCACCCAAAAATAAAAATTCTGTCATTAATTACTCACCATCATGTCGTTCCACACCCGTAAGACCTTTGTTTATCTTCAGAACACAAATTTAGATATTGTTGATAAAATCCGATGGCTCAGTGAGGCCTCCATTGACAGCAAGATAATTAAGGTACAGAAAGGTACTAAAGACAAATTTAAAACAGTTCATGTGACTACAGTGGTTCAACCTTAATGTTATGAAGCGACAAGAATACTTTTTGTTCGCCAAAATAACGACTTTATTCAACAATATCTAGTAATGGTCGATTTCAAAACACTGCTTCATGAAGCTTCGAAGCTTTACGAATCTTTTGTTTCGAATCAGTGGTTTGAAGCATGTATCAAACTGCCAAAGTCACGTGATTTCAGTAAACGAAGCTTCATTACGTCATAAGTGTTTCGAAATTTCAATGGTTCACGTGACTTTGGCGGTTTGATACACGCTCCGAACCACTGATGCGAAACAAAAGATTCGTAAAGCTTCGACGCTTCATGAAGCAGTGTTTTGAAATCGCCCATCACTAGATATTGTTGAAAAAAAGTCGTTATTTTGTTTTCTCGTCGCTTCATAACATTAAGGTTGAACCACTGTAGTCACATGAACTGTTTTAAATACGTCTTTAGTAGCTTTCTGGGCATTTGAAAGTGTTAATTATCTTGCTGTCAATGGAGGCCTCACTGAGCCATCGGATTTTATCAAAAATATCTTAATTTGTGTTTTGAAGATGATCGAAGGTCTTACGGGTGTGGAACGACATGAGGGTGAGTAATTAATGACAGAATTTTCATTTTTGGGTGAACTAACTCTTTAAAGACACATGCACAAAAACAGCATGTTTTTCATTCCACTAAAAAGTAGGCATTTACAACATGGTATAATAAATGATCTGTTGGGTATTTTGAGCTAAAACTTGACACACATTCTGGGGACACCAGAAACTTATATTACATCTTGTAAAAAGGGACATGATAGGTCCCCTTTAAAACGCATTAATAATAATTTTGATTATTTGAATATACTCAATTGGACTGCAATTGGACAATTGCATCCCATAAACATCAGCCCTTATCCTCTAGTTTCATATTTACTTTTCCTGCAGTAGGCCGCTTAGCTGGGAATTTGGGTTTATTTTGTAACCTGTGGTGATGGCACGAATCCTGAACGAGAACCTCCTCCTGTTGATTCTTAACATGTGTTCACCTCCTTTACTCATCTGCTCGCAGTCGGGCTTTCTTTCTCTCTTTCGTTCCCTGCAGCACTGAACATGACCGTAATGTCCTAATCAGTCTTAGCAATCCTTCTAGTGTAAAAACCCCAATCCTTATAATTTTCTAGTTATGAAAATAAACACCCGAACAGACCATTCCCCAAGTTTTTGTACATATTTCTTCAATAGACTGTTATTCTATTGGTCATTTTGAGTAATTTAGTCAACAGTTGATATCGATCACACATCTGGAAAAAAGTATTGTTCATTGTTTTGATCTACTGCGATGTATTTTCAAGCCGAATTACCCGAACCACACTTTGATCTCTCGTTCAAAGGCTGCGTGTGGCTGCCACATACCGTATCAGATGTTTGTGGCCGAATATGTTTTGGATGCTGTTTGTAACAGTTTGTCCGTTTGATTGACAGGTCATTCAGTTCGGGGTGGACTGCGATCACGATGAGTGCACCTGCCGTGACCCCGAAGCCGAAGAGAACAAGGGCATAGCCAAGCGAAAGGAGCCAGGACCGCTGTGAATGATGGCGAGGCGGAGAGTGCGCGGACAGCTCTCAGACTGGCTTGAAAAGAAAACGTCAAACAATAACCTGAATGTTGTTCCTCGCGCCACATGAGAGGAGAGGCTGATCAAAGGCAGTAATTCAAACCATAGCATTGCATAAAAACAACCCTCTTCAACACTAATCTATAAAATAATACCTAATATATTTTCAAAATCTCTAACATAGATGTAGATGTAGATATGACCAATATTTTAGCCCACAATCATTTACGTACACCATCGAGCAGACAAAAATCGTTTCACGCGTAGCTGATATTTTATACAAATAGCTCTTGCTTGTTGTGAGCCATATTCTTAACACCTATATGTCATTAATACAGGTATATAAACAAGTGCTTATCTCAGACTGTCAGTTCATTCATAATTCTGGATTTTTTCCCCCTTCTCATCCTTATTTTATACCCTGTACATGTACATGCAAAACCTGTGAAATGCATGGAAAAGAACGTTCATTTATAGCAATTGTAATGGAAATATATGATACTATTTTTGTATGCTCTTCATTCTGTTAAAGTGTAGTATCACTGTCATATCAATAAAGTACAAATACACACTATTAAAGACAAGTTTGGTGGGATTTTAAAAGTCCATTGTCCATTATTGTGCACAATATTTTCTTTTTATTTAAATATCAAGATTTAGTTTAAGATTAAAATTATTTTAACTATCAAATGGTGCAAAATGAAGACTGAAATACAATATGAAATCAAGAATATTAAAGTCGAAAATTAAATATATTAAAGGATAACAAATTAATAATATAAGGAAATGAAATGGTAAAGAAAATCTGTTTTCTAAATACGTTATTGATCTTACTGTGAATGATTCATCTATGCGTTTCATTTTTTTGACCTTAAAATATCGATCTTCCAGTGATTTCACAGACTTCTCTCTGCTGACATGTTGGACTTCTCCAATCATTTTGTCCTCTTAAAGGGTTAGTTCACCCAAAAATGGAAATTCTGTCATTAATTACTCACCCTCATGTCGTTCCACACCCGTAAGACCTTTGTTCATCTTCGGAACACGAATTAAGATATTTTTAAAAAATCCGATGGCTCAGTGAGGCCTCCATTGCCAGCAGGATAATTAACACTTTCAAACTATAAAACTGCCAAAGTCACGTGATTTCAGTAAACGAGGCTTCGTTATGTCATAAGTGTTTCGAAACATTTTGAAATTTCAATGGTTCATGTGACTCTAGCAGTTTGATACACACTCCGAACCACTGATTCGAAACAAAAGATTCATAAAGCTTCATGAAGCAGTGTTTTGAAATCGCCCATCACTAGATATTGTTGAGTAAAGTCGTTATTTTGTTTTTTTGGCGCACAAAAAGTATTCTCATCGCTTCATAACATTAAGGTTGACCCACTGTAGTCACATGAACTGTTTTAAATGTCTTTAGTACCTTTCTGTGCATCTGAAAGTGTTAATTATCTTGCCTCACTGAGCCATCGGATTTTATGAAAAATATCTTGATTTGTGTTCCAAAGATGAACAAAGGTCTTACGGGTGTGGAACGACATGAGGGTGAGTAATTAATGACAGAATTTTCATTTTTGGGTGAACTAACCCTTTAAATCCCACTGTGTAACTCTGCTTTTGTTCAAATTTCAGTTGAACAATTAAATAATCATTGATTTAATTTGGGAACTTTTATTTGGAATAGGAAATCAAACATAAACAAGACATGTTATTATACACAACTTTAAAATGATTATTTTCATAATACTGCTTATACTTTAAAAAACTTCTGTACAGTTTCTTGACCTCGCATACCTTAGTTTGAATACTACATTCAGCACATTAGTAATATATTTAATAATTAATTAACATTTACATTTGCTATAGCTCTTTCCATACCTATATGCACTACAGAGACAGACATTTTCAGCACATTGAGAAGATACAGTTTTAGTTCTTGTGAAAAAGTCCTACCTATACAAGCTGGTGTATGCACTATTTGACAAAATACACCACTAGTTCTAAATGACACTTCAATGCAACTTTCCTTTGACTGTACACTGTACATTTGTATGTTCCAGCCCACATCACTAGAATGCTTCTTGAAAAATCAGAATGGACTGCTCACGTTCCCACAATATATTTTCTTCTTCATCATTAAATGACCAATTAATGTTAAAACTGATGGAGCAGATTCTCTAGAGAGAAGCCCTAAAGGGGAGGCCTTGTTTAGGTACAACCCCTGACTAGTCCTCTTGTTGTCCAAATTGTTTAAAGTTCCTTGGGTTCTCCATAATCATTGTACATAACGGAGAGCATCTGATCTTCACAGGCCTTACGTAAGTCTTGGCCGAGATTCACCCAGCTGAGCCCGAATGCTTTGGTATCTGTATAACGACAAGACAGATATTTGAGAGATGCTCTGCGCAAGCCAATTTTTGGTTCCTGGAGGAGACCCCGGCACCAACCGCTGAGTTCATCCAGCTGAGACAGGATCAATCCTGCTTTCCTGCAGTAGCAAACACAAAGATGATATTTAGTTAGCAATATATGTTAATATAGATACAGATTTTCTTTAAAAGTCTAAAAAGGTTAAATGCATATGGAACACATTTCAAGCAACTATACTATATTTTGTTATTTTTATTAGGGGCACCACACCTATTGTATCCGTTAGTTTTCTTATTATTTTCTCTTTTTACGCTCTTGAAGTCTATGGCAGCTCATAGAACCTTTTGCAGGAAAATGATGAAATTTGGCACACAGATAGAGGACAGTCTGAATATTGATCAGAGCAATTTTGGAGTCTCTAACTCAATCTCTCTAGCACCACCAACTGTCCAAAATTGTATTTACGTATATGCTAATAACTTTTAAACCGAAAGGGCTACAGACTTCTTTTTTTACACTGATTCCTTGTCTCAGGATGATTCAAATGCACCCATGTGATTAACAATTTAAGATTTTTCATCCATTTTGACTAAAATCAAATAAAATGTCTTTAATTAGTCATTGTTGCAGATGGTCTGACGCTCCCAGCAATGCTTGCATAACTCATCATGGCTTTTTTGTGCTTGACCCCTTAATTGCTGCTTGCAGCTATATTTAGATCAGAGGTGTCAAACATATACGGCCCGCGGGGTGTCCAATCTGGCCCGGGGGATGATTTGAACTATAATAAAAAATAGAGATGCACGACTAGTCCACTGGCCATAAATCCAAACGTTTTTTAGTTTTATTTTGGTCAATCTTTATTCCGGGCTTGTAAACAAACTGCTTTGTAATAATTTCCCAAAATTTCATTTGTGTGGAAATATTTACGAAGTCTGTAAACAGGACGTTAATACGCAAAGAGGAGAACAGACGCGCCAGCAGAGAAAATACTGTACCATGCACAAGCTCAATGTTCGTGCAAAATAGGAAGAATAATATAAATCTTGAATTGGGGTTGATATGAATGTATCTCTGAAGGGAACTGGCTTCAGAAAAGTTTTGATGGCTTTTCCTCTTATCTCCATATAAAGTAGTATTAGCCTATTTATCGACTAACCATGGTAACCATGGAAACATTTGCATTTTCATTCAGTCCATCTGCTGATTTTGTTTTGTGCAAGTATCTTATGTAGCATAATTTCACAAAGTTAAAGTCAGACCATGCTGTTTTTGCTGTTAAAATTAAAAACAACTGCTCATGCTCATGTGCGTAACATCTTTGTTGGGATTGTGATAAAAATGCAGTTTTTGTCTCTAATATCAAAGAGCTACACATATTTTTTTTTAAAAAGCAGATTTATTTGTTGTTTATTTGTTCAAAAAATCTGCAACCAGTATCAGAATCGACCAATTTGCTTCTAAAAAACTGGAATTGGCCATGAAAAATTAAAATAGGTGCATCACTAATAAAAAATATTAAATAAAGTATTATTTTAAAAATCTGCTAGTCTTTTTGCTGTAAAATCAAATGCAGTTTTAAAGATCAGTGTACTAGTTTTCTTGCAAATTAATTTGTTGTTTATATGGTTAATATTAATGCAACTATCAGCGCACTAAGGTTTTTAAGGTTTTTTTTAAGGTTTTCTAATTTTCCACAAAATTGTTAAGCAGCACAACTGTTTTTAACATTGATAATAAGAAATGTTTCTTGAGCAACAAATCAGCATATTAAAATGATTTCTGAAGGATCATGTGACACTGAAGACTGGAGTAACGATGCTGAAAATTCAGCTTTACCATCAATGGAAGAAACTGCATTTTAAAATATATTAAAATAGAAAATAGATAAGCGTAGATAAGAGATAAGAGTTAGATAAGAGTAATAATATTTCACAATTTTAAGTTTTATTAAGTATTTTTTCTTTGAAATATATCAATTTATCCATTATCTTTTGGACGATTAGTCAACAAATCCTCAGTAGACTAAAAACTCACTCACATACTTTTCATTTCGGCTCCAATCTAATTTGATCCCATTATTGTAATATTTGTTTTATTTTCGTACCATCTAATTACAACAAGGTCTCGGTACGGACGCACACAGCTCATTCCTTGTTCCGCAAGTGATGTGCAAGGTAGTAATTTCTGCTAACAGCCATTGTGATATTCATACCACATAGTTTTTATAATATTGCTGTTACGCAATGCTCTTGACACTGGCTTGAAATTTTTCTTCCTTCAGTGGTTTAAACATTGAGCATTCCATTCCGTTTATCCATTCTGAGAATGCCCACCTCACAAGCTGCTCCAGAGCATGAGACTGAAAGATTGATGGGAGACTCCAATATAATAAATATAAACTGCAGGCGATGGCCATATTCAGCTAAAACACAGGTCTTCTGTCTGCACCCCTTAAACGACGCTCTTCAAAATCTGGACTGAGGCGATTGATCATAAATCAAGCCTGTGGTGTTTTATATTAAACTCTAATGGCAAAGCCTTTAAAAATGAACAATTTCCCGCCAAGAATCTTTTGAGGTAACAGAACCGATTAGGTGAACGGCAGTTAAGGTTAAGTACCTGTGAATTCTATTAGCGACAGTGACTTGAGAGGACATTTAATGAGTATGTGTGAATGCGGTGAAGCGCCAATATCCTTCGCAAAGGACAAAAAGCTGAAATGCGATACCAAGAGTACGGAAAGAGCGCTTCATTCCTAAGTCATAGCTTCACTTCAAACTCCTGCCAAACCAGAAGCTCAACACTCTACTGTATAAATACCGAAAACCAAATCTGTGTGGACCAACCAGGCTTTGGGGTAGCTAAGTGCATTTTGAAGTGTTCACAATTAAAATGTGGCTTAAATCGATTAACGCTGTGTTTCGATTGGTTGTTTTCTGCGATGCATTGAGGTTTAACGTAACAAAACTGAAGTATAAAATCATTATTTACTTTGGATTCCACTTAATTCGCAACATATAATAATGGAATTTTAATGATGTCAGAAATCACTAGCATATTAAATGAAAAATATTCCCATCTGCTTTCGAGATGCTGTCATTTATATCATTCTTTTGAATGTATTTGTGTTTTTAATATCTTGCCACATTTCAGTGGTTGTAGGAATTTGGATGTTTATTTGCTTAAAACAAAACCCTGTGGTTTGTTATCCTTTAATTTTTCAAAAAAGTCCGTTTTGGTCTCCAAATAGCAACGGTTGTCACCATAAATCCCAGCATGTATGGAAGTGGAAAATGGCCTCTAATTTCCAAGGTACGTTTTCAACCTCTTGGCCTCTGCCAGTGCCTCTCTCTCACTCTCGCTTTCCGAAATCTCTTGCACTAGTCTGGGAGGAAACAATCAGCTGCATTCCACCGACACCCACAGTAACACACCGACCCACCTTCCATAACATTCATTTGAAATAGCCTTATTATTACATGTGAGAGAGTGACAGCGCTCCTTATAGTAACCGTATTAATCTCCAACGAAAACAATGAAAGAACTTTGACCGAATGCACTGAATTCCACCAATTAAAGCCTGAGTCAGTCCCACCAATTAAAAGTGAGTCACAAGACGACCTGTATGATATCTCAAAAAGAAAGAAAACATACTGTAAGAAATATTCAGTTGTTTTTTTTTTTTTTTCCAAGTCAGAACCAGTTTATATGCCGAGTGGGATCAGTTTAGTGACAATTATCTCGTATTATGTCTAGTTGATGAAAATTGCATTTAAATGAGGAAACCCCAGTGAACCGCATTCCTTTGGTATGGAAGACTTAGAAACACATTCTCTTTGTTTATACTTCCTTCCTATCCTATGCCTTAAAAAATGCTTTATGGACGTAATGAGATTGGAAATGACGCATATGAGTTGTTTGGAAGGCAGATGCTGTGGAGATAATGGCCCATCTCCCCAGACCTCCACTTGAACGGCTTATCTGAAGTCTAAAAACTTGCGCAATGTTTCATGGAACTGGGTCGATCACAGGGGCATGATCACACGCTCCAGTCATTGTGCAAATATCTGGATAAATTAATATGAATGAATGTTGTTTTTGAGTTATCTTGATGCATTTGTCGTAGGAGACAGCTTTAGGGGGTCAATTAATACTAATTGTCCTGCTATCATTTAAGTTCATCAAAGTTCTCAAATCTCAATGATGGCCACTGATAGAATTAACAACAGACCATTTACCCTTTAGCACTCATAGGGTCCTCCCTATGGAAAGGTTAATTATAAATAACTTCCCTAGTGAAAAAAAAAATCTACTAAATGTATTTGCAATACATTTATTTTGTGCTAAGCATAGTACAAATACATTTAAATAGTATGTACTCAATAAAAATAAACTTACAGTCTGCTAAACTGGAACAACTAATTTAGTATTTTAATTGTGTGGAAGTAGTGCTGAGGTGCAACTAAATATTAAATTTAATATTTAAAAAATATTAAACATATACTTAAGTATATTTGACTGTGCCAAAGTGGAACTACAATTAAAAAAAAAAAAAAAAAAAAAAAAAATTACAATTTCATCAGGATATACAGCTACTTTTGAATGTCTGTCATCTGTAGTTTACCGTTTACCCTAAGGCAGGAGCAAACTGGAACATGCTAAGCAGCCAAACTTTGACTCCTCAGGTACTGTATGACTGAAAAAAAATCTTAGGCCTGAATTTAATTAAACTACCATGAATCCATGATCTTGGTTTGAAAGCAGCACTGTTGAAGTCCTCACAGCGGTTAACTCTCATCAATCACACTGGGTGGGATAGAGTTTGATACAAGTGTGTTTTAGTGCTGTAACTCGGGAGCGAGAAAGGAAAACCTTGCAACATGGAGACGATTAAATACAACCTTTTAATTTGAACCAAGGCCTCAGGTACGCTTGTCCAAATGGCCTTAATTAAATTCACCTGCCTCTACTGTGCATCAGCGAGGAAGCGTTCAAGTTTTATATCAAACACATGGCTACGTTTAGAAAGCGTTTCAGTGCAATTCTAAAATCCAGACCTTATTTGTCTTTGGTTTGTTTTGGAGGGTGTATAAAGATTACCACCCTGTTCTGTGGTCAGCGTGATGCCTTAGCGATCCCTTTAAATGTACTGTAATCAGTTTGATTGCATTCAATTTAAACCTAATTAGCACAAATACCCTAATCACGTCTGACGTTAGAATCTGTAATAGAATAATCTGCGTTTACTATGTAATTTAAGGAGCAATAAAAAAATCATACAAAAAGCACATAAAAGCTTGTGAAACAAGATATCAGGTTTAATTGCAATCAATAAAAATTAATGTGCCCCCCTAACATTCTCACATGCATCCCATAATGCACTGCGCTGAGCTCAATGAAAATATAAATCCAAGATTACGTAAAAAGTGGGCGAAATGTTGATTATAAATTAGGGGTGTAACGGTACACAAACATGACGGTTCGGTACGTACTTCAGACATTACTAACAGGTAAAGTAAATATGATGAATATATAAGCTAATATAGTACATATATTTAGTGAAAATCTCCCCTCTAGAGTTCATTTCTCTAGTGAACTAACATGCTGTGGACACTGAATGACTTGCCTAAGGTAAATGTAATGCTATTTTATTTTTTATTGATGTCTTTCCACGATTGAAACACTGATTGAGAGATTACACGTAAAAAATCCATGCATAGATCTTCTGTTCTTCTTCTCCTGCGCTTTTTCCTGTTGTGGCAGTTAGCAAGCAACGTTGCATTACTGCACGCGCCCCCTTTTGGATTGGAGCGTGGATCGCCTGTGACTGACTGTATTCATCATCTGACTGCATGCACCGAACCGTGATGTCCATACCGTGGCGGTTCAGGTCCAATACATGTACCATTACACCCCTATCATAAATATATTTTATTCAATACTAAATAGTTTATAAAAATAGTTCATATAATTAAAATATTTAAACATTCATTCAACTTCATTTACATAAAAAAATAGATAAAATGAATTGATCATTTTATTTAATATTTGTTTATTTTTAAGCGTAGCATTGTGCTGTTAGCTTAGCAACATGCTAACATCAAACTCTATTGAAATCAATTGCAAGTCAAGTGTCCAGTGTGTGGAGTGGACTTCATAAGTAACCCAAAATGGTTACTTATGAAGTTCCATTATGGTGGCAATGCTATCTTAAAAGGTTAGTTCACCCAAAAATTAGATTTCTGTCATTAATTACTCACCTTCATGTTGTTCCAAACCCACAAGACTTTGTTCATCTTCGGAACACAAATTAAGATGTTTTTGATGAAATCCGAGAGGTTTTTTATCTCCCATAGAAAGCAACGAAATTACCACATTCAAGGTCCAGAAAAGTACACAGTTCAGCACTTCCAGGTTCTACTTCAGAACGGCGACTCAGTATTGGCTGACGCTGTTCACGTGAGCAGCACAACACATGCATGTGATGCTGACGCAGGAGCCGGCCAATAATGAGTCAGCGTTCTGAAGTAGAACACAGAAGCTAAGCAATGTTTCTTCAACCACTGTAGTCACGTTGACTATTTTGACGATGTCTTTACTACTTTTATGAACCTTGAATATGGTAATTTCGTTGGGAGACAAAAAATAAAAAATAAAAAAAAAACTCTCAGATTTTATCAAAAACATCTTAATATGTGTTCCAAAGATGAACGAAGGTCTTAAGGGTTTGGAACGACATGAGGGTGAGTAATTAATGACAGTAATTTCATTTTTGGGTGAACTAACCCTTTAAAAGGTAGCTGCCTATAAGCATTTAACTAACTTTTGTAACAGCTTGAGAATCGTCTTACAAACCTGGGCCCCAGTTCATCTTCACAGCGCCAAGTGAACTCTCCAAAGCTCTCATAGCGCTGGTTATAGTGGTAAAGTACTCGGTGGAGGGTTGGTGAGCCCAGGTCCATGAGCGTGTTATAGGCCGTCTGCTGTTCCTTGCCACTGGTGTAGCCGTTGAACAGGTTATAAATCTTGTCTGCTATTTCTGAGGGGATATTAATCCAAATCAAATCACTTATGATCTTCTGAATATTGCCCTAAGTTCATTCTACAATATGCAAGCAATTCTCTACCTTGAGCCTTGACGTCATCCACGGCAGGACAGGGAGTTTTGATCGTCACCTCACTCGGACTGGAACGCCGACCCGTGTTGTCCACCGCCCACAGCCGAAACCTGCCATTGCACAATTAGACATTTGCCACTTACGCAATTCTCAAATTTGGTTCAGAAATACAGTATTTTTAGGTTACACTTTGTGATAGTCCACTTTAGACATTCTACTAACTATAAGTAACAACATGTCAACTAACACTCAGAGTATTAGTAAACTGTTAGGTTAGGTTAGGTCAGGGTTTGAGTAAGTAAAGTTACTTATAATCAGTAGAATGTCTGTTGGAGGACCATCAAAATAAGGCATCCCAAAAATGTAAATTCTGTCACCATTTATTCACCCTCATGTCGCTCCAAACCCGTAAGACTTCAGTTCATCTTTGGAACACAAAAGAAGATCTGACAGCTTTCTGTGCCTCCATAGACAGCTACGCAACTAGCAACTACCACTTTGATGCTTCAAAAAGTTTATAAAGAGATCGCAAAACTAATCCATATGAATTGAGTGGTTTAGTACAATTTTTTTTTTTTTTTTTTTTAAGAGACACGATCGCTTTATATGATGAACAGATTGAATTTAGGCTTTTATTTTATTTAACGGAGGGACAGAAAGCTCTCAGATTTCATCAAAAAGATCTTCATTTGTGTTTTGAAGATGAACGAAAGTCTTACGGTTTTGGAACGACATGAGGGTGAGTAATTAATGACAGAATTTTCATTTTTGGGTGGACTATCCCTTTAATGGTGCAAAAAGAGTTAAGCAGACAATCTAGTTGACTTGAAAGTGAACCAAATAATAATAATAATAATTTAAGATGCATGTCTCAAACGCTAACATTTATCAAAATAAATAAGCTCAATGTTAAGGTTAAGTGAATAAATAAGTGTATTTGGATTTATTCCTATTTGGTTGGAAATCACACTTCCAAATAGATCTCGGAAATTATGAACCATTACCTTTTTAGGAGTCTTTTGAAGTTCAGAGTCAACAAATTGTTTCAGTGTGTGAATTATGTAATCATATAACAGCATATACCTCTATTAAAATCAAAATGCATGACTGCACCACTCCCATTACATAAGCATGAGTTTACCTTCGGCTCATGGCTTTGATTTGAGGATCCCTTAAGTACAGACAACTCAGCTTGAACAATAGCAACCAGCTGTGGTGGTGTACCTACTCACTCCGAAAAGATCTCTGCAATTACTCTATCAATGAAGATATGTGCTGCAGGCTATGAGAGGCAGGTTGTAAAGATTAAGTTGAACTACATCCCCATCTAGTGGAAGATATAAACAACCACCACCTGCAGTATCACAGCAGTGAGATCCTCAAAGTGCCAGGAAGAGAGTGAGCTAGGGAAAATGTGATCCACTGTTATGTCTGTGATTTATTGATGAAAGGACTTCATGTAATCTAACCTATGAACCTCTGCTCTCTGAGGGTTGTTTATAGCCTTTTCTCATCAAAGGGAGCAGTAGCAGCCTAATGGTTAGAGAGTCAGACTGGTAACCCGAAGGTTGCTGGTTTGAGTCTCAATTCCGGCAGGAAATTACTGAGGTGCCCTTGAGCAAGGCACCTAACCCCCAATTGCTCCCTGTGCGGCAGAGCAAAAATGGCTGCCCACTGCTCCGGGTGTGTGTGTCCACGGTTTGCAGTGTGTGTGTTCACTACTCACTACTCCTAAAGTGTGTGCACTCGGACAAATTCCAAGTACGGGTCACCATACATGGCCTTCACATGTCACTTTCACTTTCAAATACAAATAAAAGCAGAAGTGATTTTTATTTATTTATTTATTTATTTATAATTAAAAAGTATATTTATATTTCACACACCTGTTTTGGTGGTAGTAGTCTAAAACCCAGTGTTATTTTAGTTTTATTATTTTTAGCTTTTATGTTTATACTTTTTTACTTTCAGTTTAATTTTTAGTCATTTCGTTATGTGCTTTTTCTTTTTTCTTTTTCTATTTTTTTTTTTTTACATATTGCTATTTATTTTTAATTTATTTTCAGTTTTAGTTTTAGTTCATTTTAGTTTTTATTTATTATTTATTAATAAACATAAACTTGTTTCAGTTTATTGCCAAGGCAACATTTCTTAATTTCGTTTAGTTTTTCAACTAATATTTAGCTTTTATTTCAGTTTTATTTCAATTAACAGAAATGTTTTTAATAGTTTTGGTTTTAGTAAACAATAACAACCCTGCTAAGACCACACTGAAAATCTTGAAATTAATATTTTAGGTGGAAAAAATACACCCAAATAGGACAATCACTGAATTCAGTTATTTTGCCGATATCATTTTCAATTAAAAAATGATTAAAAAACAAAAATAAAAATGATGCAAAACAGAAGCATTTCCACTAGCGGTCTCAGACTTTTGCACCCCACTGTGTTTTTCTTGAAACTTAAAACTCTGAAGTGAACCTGACAATAACACAGAACAGGTCCATAAATAATATAAAGACAATCTGTGCTTCTTTGAACAATGGTCAAATATCAAAAACATTTTAAAAGAAGTATACTAAGGAGGACTCAATCCTCCCTCTGGGCTGGTGTAATCTCTCCAGCATGCCCTGCATGTCCACTGTGCATGTGTGTGCTAACTGCCTACATATGTGCAGGACATGTAGCACAGGAAATCAGGAGGAAAGGTAGCAGGGTGTTTAAATTCAAGCACCTACATGTTGGAATACCCACATGAAAGTTGCACGAACACAGACCAGTGCAAGCACTGCTGCAATGAGCTAAACTGCAAACACAGATGTTTGCAGACTTCAGGGGTTATTTTAGAGTAGGAATATGTACCAATATTAAATGCAAACCTCAAAATAATCTTAAAATATTTGTGTATGTTTATACACAACAAATGCTGCTCTGCAAAATGCATTTTTTAATATTATTTTTTCCATACAGTTACAGTGTTTGTATATGTACAGTAAACACACACACACACACACACACACACGGATAAAGTTTCTTGATTCTTTTTTTTTATATTTATTAAAAAATGATTTCCAGAAAACTGAAAATGTAATTTTTAATGTCCTTAGGTATGTAATATAATTAATATATTACATAATTTACATTTATAAATGTATTATTGTTATTATTATTAACCATACTACCCATTATTATTAACAATATCATGACCATTGAGTGAGAACCACAGATTTATATTGTGATTAAAATTTTTAACCTGTTTTTTATCTACTGGAAGCTTGTTTTTGACATGATTTGCAAAGGTAATTGAGACTTTTTATCTTACAATTCTGACATTTTTTTCTCACAATTGTGAGTTTATATCTCACAATTCTGACATTTTTTCTCAGAATTGCAAGATATAAACTCACAATTGCGAGTTATAAAGTCAGAATTGTGAGTTATAAAGTCAGAATTGCGCGATATAAAGTCAGAATTGCGAGTTATAAAGTCAGAATTGTGAGTTATAAAGTCAGAATTGCGTGATATAAACAAAATTGCGAGATATAAAGTCAGAATTGCGTGATATAAAGTCAGAATTGCGCAATATAAAGTCAGAATTGTGTGATATAAAGTCAGAATTGCGAGTTATAAAGTCAGAATTGTGTGATATAAAGTCAGAATTGCGAGTTATAAAGTCAGAATTGCGAGTTATAAAGTCAGAATTGTGTGATATAAAGTCAGAATTGCGAGTTATAAAGTCAGAATTGCGAGTTATAAAGTCAGAATTGTGTGATATAACTCAAAATTGCGAGATATAAAGTCAGAATTGCGTGAATTGTGAAAACATTCAGAATTGTGTTTATATCTCGCAATTCTGACTTTTATCTCGCAATCCCGATGTTTTTTTCTCAGAATTGCAAGATATAAAGTCAGAATTGCGAGTTATAAAGTCAGAATTGCGTGATATAAAGTCAGAATTGCGCGATATAAAGTCAGAATTGCGAGATGTAAAGTCAGAATTGTGAGTTATAAAGTCAGAATTGCGTGATATAAACTCAAAATTGTGAGATATAAAGTCAAAATTGCGAGTTATGAAGTCAGAATTGCAAGTTATAAAGTCAGAATTGCGTGATATAAACTCAAAATTGCGAGATATAAAGTCAGAATTGCGAGATATAAAGTCAGAATTCCGTGATATGAAGTCAGAATTGCGAGATATAAAGTCAGAATTGCGAGTTATAAAGTCAGAATTGCGTGATATAAACTCAAAATTGCGAGATATAAAGTCAGAATTCCGTGATATGAAGTCAGAATTGCGTGATATAAACTCAAAATTGCGAGATATAAAGTCAGAATTCCGTGATATGAAGTCAGAATTGCGAGTTATGAAGTCAGAATTGCGTGATATAAAGTCAAAATTGCAAGATATAGTCAGAATTGCGAGTTATGAAGTCAGAATTTCATGATATAAACAATTGCGAGAAAAAATTCAGAATTGTGTTTACATCTTGCAATTCTGACTTTTTTCTTGCAATCCCGACATTTTTTTCTCAGAATTGTGTTTATATCTCACAATTGCATGTTATAAAGTCAGAATTGCAAGACATAAACTCAATTCTGAGAAAAAAGTCAGAATTGTTAGCTTATATCACAATTCTGACTTTATAAGCCGCAATTGTGAGTTTATATCTTGTATATCTAATTATAAAGTCAGAAAAACTTGTAATTGCAAGAAAAAAAGTTTTGCGTGTTATAAAGTCAGAATTGCAAGATATAAAGTTGCAATTACCTTTTTGATTTTTTATTTAGTTGCGAAAACAAGCTTCCATATTTACTTAAACCTTTCGTGTTGTATGCAGCCCCGTTTAACACACCAATCTCTCTATTGCTGTTTCTGCTATAACCGTGAAGTGCACCCTTTGACGCACTTTAAAACCATTCCAAAATATGAAATGTTTCCCCAGCTGTATCTGAAGCATATAAAACTCGCTCAAATTGAATCGGGCCTACTGGGCGAGCAGACCATGTTCTTCCCCGTGGCACAAAAATGATCGTTCCTGAGAAAAGGATGCAATACGTCACATAACTATCCAAGGGAGTGTAAACAGGGGCCCAACACGCAATTACCACTTCTAAGAGAAGACGTCGGGCTGATGTCACCGGCTTTTATACAAAAACGATGATTGGGCCAATTATACTTTCCAAGAGGACTCCTTACCTGCTACAGAGATTGCCAAGCTATTTAGTGAAAAGCACATGCTAAATCAACTACTGATATTGGAAAATTGACATAGGTAGGAAGTACTCCAGACATATTTTACACAAATCATTATCGGATTTTCACAGCCTTAGTTGGATATAATTGCTTAGACTCACGCAGATATTAAAATCCCTCATCTGACTGAAGACATGCAACTCAACGTCAGTTCAAAGTCCAAGTGAATCAGCCAGCCAAAAGTTGGGCCTCTATGTTTTGTTTCTCACTGAGCGCTCAATGACGATGCCTCTTGCAAAAGCAAAGGAAACAGGTGTTCCATGCTGAAGAAACCTGGCATAACACTTAACCCTGTGAACATGAGACCTGGAGATGACCTCTTCCATTTAGATTATTATTATTATGGTCCCACTTTATTTTAGGTGTCTCTAACTACTATGTACTAATATTTAAATTAATCACTTATTGTGTACATATTGTACATGTTTTTACATTATACTTATATTTTAAAAAATACCTGCATGTAATTACATCTTGATTTCTGTAATTACATCTATAATTACACTGTTGACCTTTCCCATACCTCTTAACTATTAATTATTAAAAACTAGTATTATTATTTTAAAATATGCCAATATGCTATTTGGAAATAATAAAAATAAACATTGTTATTATTGTTGTTATAGAATTTGCCAATATAAATTTTGGAAATAATAATAATAATGACTATAATTAAGAAGAAATAGTAATGATAATTAATATTTTATCATTATTATTATTTTAGAATATGTCAATATGCATTTTGGAAATAATAAAAATAAATATTGTTATTATTATTGTTATAGAATTTGCCAATATAAATTTTGGAAATAATAATAATTATTATTATTAATAAGAAATAGTAATGATAATAATTAATATTTTATTATTATTATTATTATTATTATTATTGTTTTTGTTATAGAATATGCCAATATGAATTTTGGAAATAATACAAATAAAATTATTATTATTATTGTTTTTGTTATAGAATATGCCAATATGAATTTTGGAAATAATAACAGTAATAATTCAATAATAATAATTACATCTGTAATTGATTTCTGTAATTACATCTATAATTACACCATTGACCTTTCCCCTAACTCTTAAATATTAATTATTAAAAACTATTATTATTATTTTAAAATATGCCAATATGCTATTTGGAAATTATATATATATATATATATATATATATATATATATATATATATATATATATATATATATATATATATATATATTTATTATTGTTGTTATAGAATTTGTTAATACACATTTTGGAAATAATAATAATAATTATTATTATTATTATTAATAAGAAATAGTAATGATAATTCAGATTTTATTATTATTATTATTATTATTATTATTATTTTATAATATGTCAATATGCATTTTGGAAATAATAAAAATAAAATAATTATTATTGTGTTGTTTTTTTTTAATATATAGAATATGCCAATATGAATTTTGGAAATAATGACAGTAATAATAATTCATATTTTTTAGTGTTTTTAATTATTAATAATAATAATCATCATCATTTTATTTGTATTATTTCCAAAATGCATATAAATCAAAGAGGACATGAAGGATTTGTCAGGATATAGTAGTGTTTCTTTCATTTCTGTTTTTCATAAATGTAATATATATTTAAATCAATTTAAAGTATTATGATATGACAGGTGGTTTAAAGGTTAGGGATGCTAATGTAATATAATTTAGATAAACTTAAGAGAAATAGCAGCAGAAACTCACATGTATGTGGTGTCTGGCTCCAGGCAGCGCATGATCAGTGAGATAGATGAGAGGGGATCATGGATGTCCCCGAGCATCACACATGGAGATTTGGCCCCCGACATGATGTCATCCACAAAACTCAACATAGTCTCTGTGAAGAGAAGAAAACTTTGTTTACCGCACACACACACATAAAGATGTACACACAAACAAGTTTACAGGACCTAAAAACCCATTTTGATCTCTCATGCTGGTTTTTAGGTCACCAAACCATTTAAAACATCCTGTTTGTGTGTTTAGTTTCAAGTGTTTCTAATCAAGTATGATTAATGATATGTCATTTGGAGACAACCATGCTTGTGCAAGGAAAACAAACAGCAGCAAAACAGCCCATCTTCTAAGGAAAGCCTCCACACCACGAACACTGGATGCTGTTTTGCATGAGGGTTTCCCTCACCCTGAAAAGCCCTGCCTGACTCTGACCCAGTGCTATGAAAACAAGTGTTTCCCTGCTTCCCCTGCTCGCTGGAACACGCTTGAACCTTCCAGAGATGGAGACCCTGTGGTTTGGACATTTCGAGCGGAGAAGATGTTAGTGGTTTGATTTCACACGAGACGCGTGACCCAGATCGAGCTGCAAGTGTCAGCCATCTAAAAACCTAAATAAAGAGCCCATACAGAAGTTACCTGTGGGGCTGATGTGCTTTGCCTTTCTTATTACCAAGTAGACGGGAAGACTGTTTGCCCAGCTGGCCAGCATGCGTCACAGGACATGAGCACGGGGGCCTCGTGTGCCTTTCATAGCAAAGAGAAACCTCCCGTCCATGGATGGGGAAGCTTTTAAAAGCGGTGGTCACCCTGCCTGTCTTCCTGGAGGCCTCCTCTTCAAAAATACCAGGCTTCTGAGAACATGTTGCCAGGATAAACGCGAAGGGTGTGTGTGTGTGATTATTTGCTTGCTGTCACCAGTAAGTATTTACAGTGCTTGTGGAGAAGAGAGTTGATGAACACATGCTCTGACTTTAATGAAAAGTGACATTGTAAGGGACTGCAGCACTTCGGGTAACATTTATGCAGTCATATACAGTTCCACCGACAACAAGCTCTAACATCTCTGTTTTATGTCGAAAAAAGGTGAAATGTAAAAACTTTGATGTGTGTGGAAAATTTTGCAAGTCTGTTTTTTTGAGATATTAAATCGTGTGCCATTTATGAACTGAGGAACACATGTTTTAAGATTATTTATGGGGAATTTTTTAACAGAAATACTGAATGGGAAAAGTTATGTAGGAAGTGCTGTTCATGGTTTTTTAACCATGTTACACAAAATAATGAATTAATAAATTGTGCGTGTGTGTATATACAGTATGTACATCAATCAGGCATAACATTATGAGCACTGACAGGTGAAGTGAATAACACAGATTATCTCTTCATCACGGCACCTGTTAGTGGGTGGGATATATTAGGCAGCAAGTGAACATTTTGTCCTCAAAGTTGATGTGTTAGAAGCAGGAAAAATGGGCAAGTGTAAGGATTTGAGCGAGTTTGACAAGAGCCAAATTGTGATGGCTATACGAGGTCAGAGCGTCTCCAAAACTGCAGCTCTTGTGGGGTGTTCCCCGTCTGCTGTGGTCAGTATCTATCAAATGTGCTCCAAGGAAGGAACAGTGGTGAACCGGTGACAGGGTCATGGGCGGCCAAGGCTCACTGATGCACGTGGGGAGCGAAGGCTGGCCTGTGTGGTCCGATCCAACAGACGAGCTAGCAGTGGTGTATAAAGTACTCGAAAGCCATACTTGAGTAAAAGTATAGCTATCTTACCAGAAAATGACTTTGGTAGAAGTTAAAGTCACTATTTAGAATATTACTTGAGTAAAAGTTTTAAAGTATGTGATATTTTTTGTACTTAAGTATGAAAAGTATTTTTTTGATATTAAATGTACTTAAGTATTGAAAGTAAAAGTACAAGTAAATGTAAAATACAAAAGGAGCAAAAAAATATTATTAAAAATTGTTCTATACACAGTTTGAGCAGCAAGATTGTGTTCAGTTTTAACTTTCTTACATTTTGTTTCCTTTTAATTAAAAAAAATTAAATATAAAAAATACTAATATATTAATTATACATTGATCATTCATAGTGCATTATAACTAATGTAAGAGACAACTTTAAAATGTTAAAATGTAAATGCTGAAATTAACAATAAACAATACTTATTAACCTTATTTAATGTTACAAGACTCCAGATCGCTGGATAACGAATGCATAACAGCGAACAAATGGGTATAAACTAATGCAAATGAATGGTAACAATCGTGACATTAAACAGTTGGTGTTTTTGTCACATTGTTTTAACCGCTTGAGGTACTACTGTTAGCATCCTCTCAGCCTTGACGACAAACATACTACTGTTTTGTAGTCTATGTTTTAAATCCGTTTTTGAAGTGTCCCGATGTGCAGCGCGCAGCCTCACGTCACGTGTCAAAACAAACTCTACGAGGCATAAGTGATCGTTTTTATTTCGCCTCTAGAGGCCGCTCTCGTACTGTATAATGACAGCGCACTCTTCTCAGCCGCTCCAGCAACGGACGCAAACCGGAAAATGAAATCAACCGCGGTTGTGCGAGCACTTGTTTGCACATGCTTGCTTGCAGTCTGTGTTCTTCCGACTTTATTTTGTAGTAAGTAACGAAAATGCTTTGGGAAAATGTATCGGAGTAAAAGCATACATTTTATTTGGGAAATGTAGTGGAGTAAAAGTAAAAGTTGACAGAAATATAAAAACTCAAGTAAAGTACAGATTCTCCCAAAAAAATACTCAAGTACTGTAACGAAGTATTATTACTTTGTTACATTACACCACTGCGAGCTCCTCTAGCTCAAATTGTTAATGCTGGTTCTGATAGAAAGGTGTCAGAATACACAGTGCATTGTTGCGTATGGGACTGCATAGCCACAGACCAGTCAGGGTGCCCATGCTGACCCCTGTCCACCGCCGAAAGCGCCAACAGTGGGCACGTGAGCATCAGAACTGAACGTTTTCTTTTACATCACGTGGATGGCCGGGTGCGTGTGCATCATTACCTGGGGAACACATGGCACCAGGATGCACTATGGGAAGAAGGCAAGCCGGCGGAGGCAGTGTGATGCTTTGGGCAATGTTCTGCTGGGAAACCTTGGGTCCTGCCATCCATGTGGATGTTACTTTGACACGTACCACCTACCTAAACATTGTTGCAGACCATGTACACCCTTTCATGGAAACGGTATTCCCTGGTGGCTGTGGCCTCTTTCAGCAGGATAATGCGCCCTGCCACAAAGCAAAAATGGTTCAGGAATGGTTTGAGGAGCACAACAACAAGTTTGAGGTGTTGACTTGGCCTCCAAATTCCCCAGATCTCAATCCAATGGGATGTGCTGAACAAACAAGTCTGATCCATGGAGGCCCCACCTCACAACTTACAGGACTTAAAGGATCTGCTGCTAACATCTTGGTGCCAGATAGTGGAGTCCATGCCTCGACGGGTCAGGGCTGTTTTGGCAGCAAAAAGGGGACCGACACGATATTAGGAAGGTGGTCATAATGTTATGCCTGATCGGTTTATATACATATTGTCACTGTAGATGGCTGATATGAAACGCACAATGAAAGAAATCTTCAAAGAGATCTTTTAATATAATAATCAACACAAACAGGAGAATAACTAGGAGAATCAGCTGTGTCCTATAAATAATGATGTGATTACGAGTGGGTTGAGTTAAAGTTAAACCTATTAGCCTGCGTTTCATGACAGAACTTTGTATTGCAGTATCCTTATCTTGTTTCTTAAGCTTAAAATATATTATTTGCTCATGCTTATTGCCTCCATTTTAAGTATCATCATGCATTGGCATGCAAACTTTGCCCAGTTCCCTACAGCAAACAGGTCTGCAGGAAAAAGGCTTCCAATAAAACGTCCATATAACTAACAACAGTATCAAGTGTGTGCAGTGTTTCCATAAGACACTGCAACAAATGTGTTCCCTGACACTTTAAATCTCTTTGACAAATAGTGATAATAAAATAATAATAAGCTAAAAAAAAAAAAAAAAAAAGACCTATCAAGATATCTCCACCTCTTTATCAATCTAAAGGTGTGCCTGACAATCGTTACAAGTACAGGTGTCTGGCAAATACGGCTAAATCTATGCTCTTTCATCATGTTCCATCGCCATGCCTCAGTCTCATTTTTCAACGGGAAAGACCTGGGTTGACATGACTTCACTATGATGCCTGGCTGCCCTCTGTTAAACTTTCATGGGTTTTGACCAAAAACCCTTTCTGATTCTCATTACTTTGTTACAACATCAAGGCCCAGCAGGTATAAGGATCCCAGCCTATCTAAGAGAATTTGCAAGACATTTTGGAGAAGAATCACCCACAATGTTGAAGAAACAATACACAAAGTCAAATCAAAAACTGCTGTACGTTTTATATATCCTAATATATACAGTTGCAAGAAAAAGTATGTGAACCACTTGCAGAATCTGTGAAAATGTGCAAAATTTTAACAAAATAAGAGAGATCATACAAAATGCATGTTATTTTTTATTTAGTACTGTCCTGAGTAAGATATTTTACATAAAAGATGTTTACATATAATCCATAAGACAAAAAAATAGCTGAATTTATTCAAATGACCCAGTTCAAAAGTTTGTGAACCATTGATTCTTAATACTGTGTGGTTACCTGGATGATCTACGACTGTTTTTTTTTTTTTGTTGTGTGATGGTTGTTCATGAGTCCCTTGTTTGTCCTGAGCAGTTAAACTGAGCTCTGTTCTTCAGAAAAAATCTCCAGGTCCCAAAAATTCTTCAGTTTTCCACCATCTTTTGCATATTTGAACCCTTTACAACAGTGACTGAATGATTTTGAGATCCATCTTTTCACATGGAGGACAACTGAGGGACTCAAACACAACTATTAAAAAAGGTTCAAACATTCACTGATGCTCCAGAAGGAAACACGATGCATTAAGAGTCGGGGGGTGAAAACTTTTGAACAGGATGAAGAGGTCCAAATTGTTCTTATTTCGCTAGAATATCATTTTTTTTTCATTTAGTACTGCCCTTCGGAAGCAACAGAAAATACTTGCATGTTTCCCGGAAGACAAATTAAATACAATTTACCTTGATCTTCAAATTCCAAATGTTTTCACCCCCCATCTATTAATGCATCATGTTTTTTTTCTGGAGCATCAGTGAATGTTTGAACCTTTTTTAAAAGTTGTGTTTGAGTCCCTCAGTTGTCCTCAGTGTGAAAAGACAGATCTCAAAATCATTCAGTCACTGCTGTAAAGGGTTTAAATATGCAAAAAATGCTGGAAAATAATACTTATATGTGACCTGGACCACAAAACCAGTCATAAGTCGCACGGGTATATTTGTAGCAATAGCCAAGAATACAGTGTATGGGTCAAAATTATAGATTTTTCTTTTATGCCAAAAATCATTAGGATATTAAGTAAAGATCATGTTCCATGAATATATTTTGTAAATTTCCTACCGTAAATATATCAAAAATTTATTTTTGTGAGTGGATATGCATTGCTAAGGACTTCATTTGGACAACTTTAAAGGTGATTTTCTCAATATTTTGATTTTTTCGCACCCTCAGATTCCAGATTTTCAAATAGTTGTATCTCGACCAAATATTGTCCTATCCTAACAAACCATACATCAATGGAAAGCTCATTTATTCAGCTTTCAAAAAAATTGACCCTTAGGACTGGTTTTGTGGTCCATGGCCACATATGTGGAGCCTGTCCTGGTGTGACCTCATTCAGGGACTGAACAACACATCAGTTATTATCCCTCTGATTTATCCAGAATAAAAGACAAATAAATGGCAAGGTTAAATTCATGGGAAAACGCTCAACTTAAAAGCATTTACTGTTGTAAACAGATGTTAGTAGTGAAAGGGGGAAAAAAAAACAATACATTTTCCTAAAAGATCTGGCATTTATATATAATAACTAGCCAACCAACTGGACGATCTTAAACCAAAAGATGATGTCTTACAGAGAGTGCATAACATTTTCAGCAGTTCAAGGCAAGACCCTTCTTCTCAACATCTGAGCCAAAGACAACATTCCTCAAATGACTTAAACGACTCCTACATTCAGCCTGAGAAATATCAATACCTTGATGCAAGTATCAGATTTGTGCATTACTGAAACATATACCAACTGCTAATAAAAAGAGAACATAAACCTTGACTGATATACACGTGTCTATGGTAAATATTGAGCCATCGTGTACAAAAATATTTATTTCTCCTATAAAATACAGAGGATTCCATTAAAAACATACAGAGGCAACAGCTGTGAAGTGGATTCATGTGAGCTGCTAGTGTTTTGAGCCTAAAGCTTTTCCACAATGTTTGCCATATGTTTTCCCTAAACTAATTTGTTGCTGTTTAGACACATAGACATTACTGTTTCTCCCCTGCGGTCAACCAGGAAGCTGAAATGTGAATAACTTAAATAAAGAGAAAGACAGAGACAACAGGTAGAAATAAAGGAAGGAAAGAAATACATGAGAAAAGATAAGGTTAGAGACGTATAACAAGGTTAGGTTAGAAGGAAAGAAAGAAGGAAGTATGAGAAAGAAAGAAAGAAATAGGGAAGTGAGAAAAGGAAGGAAGCAAGACAAGGAAGAAAGGAAGGAAGGAAGGAAAGGAAGAAGGCAGAAAAGGAAGGATGTTTCTGGGGCCCTTAAGATGCATGGGGACTTTGTTTCTACCAACTAAGGTAACATTTACAATTAAAAACTACAAAATCAAAAAGAAAGAAAGAAAGAACTGGAAAAAAGGAGGAAGGAAAGAAGTGAGAAAAGGAAGCAAGAATAGAACTGGGGAAGTGAGAAAAGGAAGAAAGGAGGAAGGAAGGAAGGAAGTTTTTGAGGCCCAAGACAGAAGGAAAGAAAGAAACAAAGAACTGGAAAAAGGGAGGAAGGAAAGAAGTTAGAAAAGGAAGCAAGAAAAGAAGCGAGCGAAGGAAGGAAGGAAGGAAGGAAGGAAGGAAGGAAGGAAGGAAGATGGAAAAGGAAGGAACTTTCTGAGGCTTTGTTTCTACTAACTCAGGTAAAAATTTAAAAACTCCAAAATCAAAAAGAAAGAAAGAAAAAACAAAAAAAAAAAAACAAACAAAAAAAATCAAGAAAAAAACAAAAAACAAAACAACAAAAAAACAAAGATTCTATTAGACTTATGTGAACAGCCAGAGCCTGACCACACATAATGAGGATCTTTTGTTTATGTTGAACAACATTTCAATTAAACATCTCCAAATCCATCACAGGAGCAACTCCAAAGCGTAGTATCCAAAGAGCTGGAAGTTTTACCAGTTCCATTAAACAGCAACGCTCTGGTACCAAACACACGTGGAGCTCCGCAATATACTCCACAAACAACATCTGGCCTTCGTTGTCTACTTTGATGAAGAGAGAGCGAGTGATGGATAACAACGGTTTTGTAATGTATCAATTCTTGGCATTTCTTTCCCTAAAAATGATTAACAGACTCGATCTCCCATGTGGAACATATTGTCTTCTTCGATGAAAAGAGGATATAAAAGGTTAATTGTAGGAGAGGAAAGGTGGGTGTTAGTGCTACGCAGAGTTGGAGTGGGTCGGAGAGAAAACGAAAACTCTTTAATCTGCATTCATTTTCGTGCAAAGAACTTTTGATTAAGACGTTACACTTGCCATCTACGTCATAGCGCTGCTAAGAGCTTAGCTGCTGCTCAGCTTCGATTAAATTGTGATACATGCTCTATTCTACGATTTGATAAAATCCCACACTTGACAGCAACCAACAGGTGATAACACTTAGCGTCTATGTGCTGTGAAGGTAAGAAAATTGCCTGGAAGACAAGTTTGAACGTGACTAAAGACCGACCACACCAAAGAAAGCCCTAAAAACAATTTCAGTCAACACAGAATGAAAAAAAATATGATGGAAAGCACTCACACAGAACACATTCACACAATTAGCAGGTCCAAAACCACATACAGCAAACAGTCCTCTTAAAATGATATAGAAACATATAACAATCACAATTACTACTAATAATAAAAATGGCAGACCTCTTAAGTAATCATAAAATCACAACACTAAGACATCGTCACCTTGAAATGATAAGGTTCTATCTTACATATTTTTCCAGTATCGCACGGTAACCGTTTCACCATTTGAATCACTCCACTGTCAGTATTCTCACAGCGAGTGTCATGGCGGAGGAGCAAAACCACCATATTTTTTATAGATAGTACTGTTATTTTGTAACGGAATGTTGTTTTAAGAGTTTTTTAGGCGAGAATATAGTTGTTTAGACCTCCGATATGAGATTTATAGCGCCTATTTGAAAATTTGTTTAGACGCTTTCGGAGATGCGAGCTCCAGGCCGTCAGCGACCGTTCAGTGCTCATGTACCCGCAGAGAACAGCTTCATCTCGGCCAGTCTTTTGGGAATTTGCCGCTGGCTCTTGTGCAGATAGTGTATAAACATGAGGTATAATTCGTTTTGGGTATATCAAACAGCCAATCTTTGGTCTTATTAATATATTACTTGTTTAGATTTGGCTTAAGGGCTATATAAAGTTTTGTAACTTTATATTTACATTGAAATTAAATCCTGTACTAACTAGAGCGCTGCTTTTGTACGTTTGACTGAACTGTTTGCTTGTGTTTATTTCCTATTTTACTTCTTATACTGTTATAATGGCTATTGTTGTTAATTTAAATATTGTTGTTCAATAAATAATATTTTATATAAATAACATGTCTTTTGTATTTTTTGGTATTGAGAAAGAGTCCGTTAGTGATTTCGACTTCAGAGTAATACGCCACGAGATGGCGGCAAAGACTGTCTTTATGAGCGAGTCAGTCGCAAAGACTTTTATATTGAAATGGACTGAAACAAGGAAGTTGTCTTTACTTTAAACAACATCCTACGCAGTGTTGCCAAGTCCACGGTTTTCCCACGGAATTGGGCTACTTTTGCCGCGGGTTGTTTATCATGTCCACAGTTTGAAGCGACCCCAAATAACATGATATTTAGCCCCTGGAATGCAAATTTCACCAAAAACCCCGCCAAAAACGTGGATTTTACCGCCCGAAACGTGATTTTTTTACCGCTGTCATGGGAGTGAAGACAGCCTGATGTTAAAATGACAAAGACAAAGATCGCTTTCCTCAGCGGACATTCAAAATGATTTTGTGATTATGAATATAAGATTGACCTGTAGAATATCAGCTAGATGCAGGTAATACACTTGCTCAGGCAATCTCTCTCTCATAATACTCTTAATAATATTTTAAATCACTGAAGGTTGCATTTGACCAATCAGAGTCAAGTAGAAATCATGTGGATAAGTTGAAGATATAATTGTTGTGAATGTGATATAGTGATGTACAGTTTAATGATAAACAGAGGCTGTATGGTTTTTGGCTGAAGACATGCCCAGCAGCAAATGTTGATGGATCCTGGCCAAATAGGCATTTGACATCTGGGCCACATTTGAAGGGCAGGAAATACATAAAGGAGGGCTTTTATAGCACAGCTCAAGCCACCTTTATTTCTGTAGCTCAGCAACTGTACATCATAACATCATCTGAGGCCCTTGAGTTCCAATAACGGGTGGAGACAACATGTTTTTATGATGAGGAACTCCAAGTATTGCTGGACTTTAATATGATCCTCTTGTTGTTCACTGGATATTATGTCTAACAATTTGCACAGGTGCAAATGATCATGCACACAGTGGGGTCCATAAATCTGAGGTCACACTGAAAATTTGGGATTCTAAATGTAATTAAAAATTGGAAATAAATAGAATGTTTTAGAAAGTTTGGGGTCAGTGAGGTTTGTATTTATTTTTTAATAAAGAAATGAATGTTTTTATTCCAAAAGGATGCATTAAATTAATGAAAAGAAAGACATTAAAGATCAGAGGCAAAACAGAACTGAAAACAACTCACATGATACCTCCACTAAAGCCCTGGGTATACTTCGTTTTTTACGCGTACGCTAACATACGTGCACAGTTGAACACACAGCCTTGGAAAGTATACTTCACTTGACTTATACGTGTACAAAGGCGTTCGGCGCATGCGCAGTTTTGAGGAATCTCTCGCCACGAGTTACAACCCATGTAAATATATTTGTATTCTTTCATGCTAGAGTTGTACAAATGAGGGTACTCTCTAACGTCTTCGCACAATCTCTCGTCTATGTAGGCCTCCATTGTCGCTGTAGCTTGCATGTGTTCTGGTCTGTTCTGTTTATGCAGGTTTTCTTCGACTACCTTCTGAATCGACGCCCCCAGGGCACGGTTGCCACCTTGTGGATAAACTAATTACTGCAAAAATAAATGCACATGTGCGACCCATTAAAAAAATCTGGCAGTGCGCATACAATATGCGCATACTCTTCTGATGACGAAATTCATGTCACGCATACGCGTAAAAAGTGAAGTATACTTACAAACAAGACACACCTGGGAACAATCAATGAACTAATCAACAAAGGACTACAAAACATGTCACAGAACAGGAAAAATCAGGAGAACACATGCTGGGATCATGACAATAATAATGAGAACCGTTTCTTGATCACCAAAACAATATATATTTAAAATATTTTCGGTAAAGCATTTTCACTAGTGGATGCCGCTGCATATACCACAAAAACTAACACATAAATTCAAACTTCTATATAAAAATACATATAAAGACACAGACACACATAGACACGTGCACAAACTTAAATAAAGACAAATGTAAAAGCACCCACCCAACTCATAACACAGAGTTTATTGCCTGTCCAAAAGTAAGTGCACACACAGACACATGGATTTGTGGGAGTATGAGTGAATCAGTGCGAGCTGTGCCAGCTTCCGCAGTGCACCTGCTCGGGCTCCAGAACCTGACCCCGCTCACAGACACCGAGTGAGATCATCCTCCAGGAGCAGGGCTACGGAAACATTCCTCAGGAGTGAAACTGTGTCTTCCACCTATTCGGGAAAAAACAACCCCCTTTATTTTTTTACAGAAGCCCTTGTTTTGCCTGCTGCTTAGAGGAGAAGTCCCACTTTACTAGGGGAAGTGTGGCACCTGGTTCTTTATGCCACCCGTGGGAGAGAGAGCGTCTGTTTATGTGTAAAATGTTATGTCCCTCTGACCCTTGAGTAAACCCGGCTGTTATTATGTGATCAAAGTCGTGATATCAGTCTGGCGAGGAAAGCTGTTTGTTTTCAGTATGTCTGGTCAGGGTGAGATGACTGAAGGCAGACTTCCCATTTACTCGGTTCGCACACCACGAGAGAGAAAAGCAAGAGCTGATGATGTCACGTTGTGTGCCTGATTCCAATTAAGAGCTCTATTAGCATGCAAAGCTGGCAGTCTCACCGTGTGCGCTATTTTATAGCAGACCGGTCTTGTAATTTTGGGATTTACAAAACTTCTAATACAGTATGTTCACCTAAAATGAAAATTATCATTATTTGCTCATCCACAGATCCACAGACAAAAGTAAAATGAGCCACAAGGTAAGATGAGCCACACCTTGTTTCTAGGCAACCATACACAAAATAAAGCACTAGACACCATTTTCAGGAACAGACAATCATTTCATTATATCATGTATAAGGAAAGCATATGGCAAATGTGGTTTGTATGATTTATTGCCAAAAATGTGATTTCTCCCTTTCCAAGCAAATTCTGTACGTGATTTAGAGAAAAGTGAAGTAGGAACCTTTTTTAGACACTTGTGAGTTTAGTTTTCATTCTCTACTAAAAGCTAAACAGTTAGAAAATTACAAACTGCAAAATTTATCAGCCAAGGTTACTGCACTGTATTCCAAGTCAGATGAGAAACGGACAACAATTTAATCCTTCTGTACAGTCATTGAGTTAAACTTAAGAACCAGATCAATCAGTTCATGAATAAATAATTCCTTTAAACCGATTCTTGATCCATTTCACACATGAAAGATTATCAGTGAATAATGATGGATATTTGACAGGCACGGTTATGAAGTTTATAACAACATTTTCATTTCTGTTCACCCAAAAATGAAAAATTCTGTCATCATTAATCACCTTCATATCATTCCAAACCTGTATGACTTTCTTTATTCTTAACAAAAGATATTTTGAACAATGTTGGTAACCAAACCAGTTTGGTTAGCTTTGACTTTCAATGTATGGACAAAAAAAGAAATAAATAAACAAACTCTGACGCTGTGTCCTAACCAGATGTGGCACGACACCATGATAAAAGGCATCTTTTCCATGTTAATCAGAGTTTTTGTCCACATGCAACAGGGGATTCTATTTTAGAAACAGTTTCCTGCTGGAACAACATACAAAGTTTGACAATGATAGTCTAAGGTACTGATTATGTGCTTAATTTATTGTTAAAAGAATTTAATGTGAGTTTAAATATAATATTGCATGACCTTTATAGCCATACTGAAAGACAATGGATAATTCACCTTAGATCTTAAACGGGACCTATTATGCCCCTTTTCACAAGATGTAATATAAGTCTCTGGTGTCCCCAGAATGTGTCTGTGAAGTTTCAGCTAAAAATAGCCCACATATCATTTATTATAGCTTGTCAAATTTGCCCCTATTTGGGTGTGAGCAAAAACATGCCGTATTTGTGTGTGTCCCTTTAAATGCAAATGAGCTGCTGCTCCCGGCCGCTTTTATGGAAGTAAAATAATGCCATATGTTTTTGAAACAAAAAGCATCTTGAATTGCACTACTTGAAAAAATATGCATTGCATTAACCGTGCTTGTATTTTAATGCATTGTATTTTTAGGGCTTGCATTTTTATGGGCTGAAATTCAACATGGTTGCATATTTAAGCTGTGAATATTTCAATTCAAAACAGTTCACACACATTTTCATTGTTAAAAATTCAATAATCCATATTCAGCTTTCAGATTTCACTTACAAAATATTCATTCTGTTTAAAAATACAACCTATAATATTCAGCAGGCAATTTTCTGTCCATTTTATTTCACGTCCACAAATTTAGTGGTTCAGATTTCAACATTTCACATCTGGGAACTGCAGGAATAGCAGTAGATTACCGAGCATAATCTCCATCTGCTGTTAGTCGACCTCACCAGCAGGTGGTGCAAGCGCGTGTTGACAAAGAGCAGAGCAACAGTTAGAGCAAGTCATTCATTTCATTCATTAAAACGGATTTACATTAACGGAGCAAGCGGTAAGTGCATGTGTGATGATTATCAGGGCCAGTATATATGCAGAAAAGCTGATAAAAAAACACAAAAGTTGTGTTTACATTTAATTTAATGTCTTCACTGTTACTTTCCCCGTGTAGCCTACATGTAAGCAGCTTTCTCTACCGTGAACAAGATTATATCGTTATTCCCTGATGCTGATGTACAATTCAAACGTTAAATCTGAGATACGCATATAACTTTCCTTAACTTTGTATCGCGGCTGTGCTGCAGTACTGGTGTTTCCCTCAATACGTCATACTCCAGGATTCCCCTGCCGTCGGGACATATAGAACGCTTAACTTATCTTTATAGACTAAATACGGTGAAAGGCCACCAAACGCGCACATTATCACATACATAAAAAAAATGCAAGCCCTAAAAATACAATGCATTAAAATACAAGCACGGTTAATGCAATGCATATTTTTTTCAAGTAGTGCAATTCAAGATGCTTTTTGTTTCAAAAACATATGGCATTATTTTACTTCCATACGCTTTTGAAAAGAGAGCGGAGCTTTAACAGCTTGCGCTTCGGTTGCTCAACAACAACAAAGCTGGAGAATCTCACGCAGCCAAAATGACGATTGTCAGTAACAGTGTTCAGCCTTACATTGTTCAAACTGGAGTCGGACACTGATGGAGAGACTCAGGAAGAAGTTACAACTTTTAGAATGAAACTGGATGTTTCTGAACGGTTAGTGGATACATTTATGTAGTTGCTGTGGAGTTGATTTAACTCATCAACTAGCATGTACCGTCATGTTAATCTTTTGTGCAAAACCCGTATGAACGGCCTCTATGCATAGCATACCTGTTTGCCAAACAGAGCCATACACACCAGGCTAACGTTTATGATTGCTATCAAATGGTGTAATATTTTTTCCAAAATATTGCTCTGACAGAACCTCTAAATAGCTAACGAGACTATTTAGACAGAACAGTTAGCATGCTTTGCTCAAACTTTTGCCATGGCCTTAGAACTGGTACACCATCGTCGCTTGCGAAAACAAAATGACAGCGCTGTGGGTGGAAATGTGCAGATTAAGGGGTAGTAATATTATAATAAGATCCCCTTCCTACGTCACAAGGGGAGCGAAATCTGAGCGGCTCATTTTTTCACATGCTTGCAGAGAAAGGCTTGCCAAAACTAAGTTACTGGGTTGTCCTTTTTCGCGTTTTCTCGGTTGGTAGATGCACCGGGGACCCGATTATAGCACTTAAATATGAAAAAGGTCAGATTTTCATGATATTTTCATGATATTCATGATATTAAAAATCAATTAAAATGAAACAAGAACGTTCATACAGTGAACTCAATGTGAGAAAACAAGTGAATTCTATGACAATGATTGTTTCAGTCCCTCAGTGTGTATTTTTAATCATGTTAAAATATTTATGAAAATGATTATGTATTTATTCAATTTGTTGCAGTTGCAGAGAGACTCCGCCCCAAACGCTCTCCTGATTGGCTGTGATTGATTTTGCTGCGTCTCATAGTCGTTTCGCATCTGGTGTAGACAGAGAAATTTCTTGTCGCATCACATCTTGTTAGGCCGTGGTATAAGACATCTCAAAATATCTTCTTTTAAGAGTCATACAAGTTTGGAATGACATGACGGTGAGTAAATGATGACAGATTAATTAAATGGTCATTTGTTAAAGGATTGGTTCACTTCAGAATTAAAATTTCCTGATAATTTACTCACCCCCATGTCATCCAAGATGTTATGTCTTTCTTTCTTCAGTCGAAAAGAAATCATGGTTTTTGAGGAAAACCATAATATTTCCGCCCCTACGCGTGACCTTACCAACATGATTACGTAATGCGTGGCACATCACAGAGCAGTGCAAGATGAGCATTTGTGGTTAAAAAGTATATCATTCTTTTTTTTTTTTTTTTTAGAAAATGACCAATCGACCCTTATTCCTCGGCTGGGATCATGTAGAGCCCTTTAAAGCTGCATTAAAACTGCAATGTGGACCTTAAAACCGTTGAACCCCAGTGAAGTCCACTAAATGGAGAAAAATCCTGGAATGTTCTCCTCAAAAACCTTAATTTCTTTTCGACTGAAGAAAGAAAGACATAAACATCTTGGATGACATGGCGGTGAGTAAATGATCAGGAAATTTTAATTCTGAAGTGAACTAATCCTTTAACAAGAAAACCTGTGCTTTGAGCAGCTATTAGCACAGACAAATCCTGGTAAAACAAAAACAGGAGTCTGCAATGACTTGCAAGTTACAGCCTCTGTTTCGTTTTTTTGTTTTGTTTTGTTTTGTTTTGTTTTTTAATAGCAAATAAAGAACAGCCTTGTACGAGATGAGAAAATCCCTCATGTTTCTTATGAGACCTTAAAAATTGGATGAGGTTTTATAATCAGTTTCTGACAGCTTGTAGAGTACATTCTGAACCGTCTAGGCTGAAAAGTTGCTGGTTCTGGACACCTTTTAATCGGAGGCTCGTAAAGAACAAGATGTTACCTCTACAGATAAAAAGAAAAATGCAGGAACACTCATGCGTATCTGGATTGCAGCAGGACCTCTACGATCATCTCCTCATCAATCTCATTTTCACAATTCAACATTTGGACTTCATTTAGCATGGTGTTCTTTTCTGTGCAACTTGGACAGGGCAACAACAAAGGTGGGGGAGGACAGGAAATGGGCATGTCTTTAAAGCGATTGAGGGGGGAATGGATGAAGCTAGAGGAAGATATAACCGGGAAGCCAAAGGTTGTCATGGTACAAACACAGTTTGGGACTAGGCACTATATTTGGTAAAAGTACCGCTAAAGTGGGAGGACGTGTTCCACATCAGTTTTTATTTTATTTTATTTATTTATTTTTAAATATAGAGCTGATGATACAGATGTAAGCCTGACATCATTTACACACAAACAAGGACGTAGCAACCATTATAGCAAGTTATCATTATATTTCGGGAGCTTCATTTTGCTTGGCTGCAGTTCCAGAGTAGCCTGCCACATAAAACAACAAGCATTATCCAAAAGATGTCAAAGCACTCTCTCTTTCTTTAATAAAAAAAAGAAAAGAAAAAGAAAAAGCAATACTGTGAAATAATAATTAAATTTAAAATAACTGTTTTCTATTTTAATATATTTTAAAATGTAATTTATTCTTGTGATGGCAAAGCTGAATTGTCAGCATCATTACTCCAATCTTCAGTGTCACATGAGCCTTCAGAAATCATTCTAATATGATGTGCTCGAGAAACATTTCTTTCTATTATCAATGCTGAAAACAGTTGTGCTCTTTAATATTTTTGTGGAAACCGTGATACATTTTTCCAGGATTCTTTGATGAAAAGAAAGTTCAAATGAACAGCATTTAATTGAAACAGAAATCTTTTGTAACGTTGTAAATGTCTTTACTGTCACTTCTGAAATAATACACTCTAAAAAATGCTGGGTTAAAAAACAACCCAAGTTGGGTTGAAAATGGACAAACCCAGCGATTGGGTTGTTTTAACCCAGCGAATGGGTTGCTTTAACCCAGTGGTTGGGTTAAATGTTTGCCCAACCTGCTGGGTGGTTTTATTTAACTCAACTATTGTTTAAAAATGACTGTATTGCTTGCTTAAAATGAACCAAAAATATGTTGGAAATTAACATTTATTAATATGTTTAATAAATGAACATTTATTAATAAGTTTAATGAATAATAATTAAACAATAAAGCTTTTTTAAATTGCTTATTAATAAATGTTCACCTTTTGATTATTATTGTTGCCTCTAGTAATTATGTGTCTGATTTTTAATTTTGGGTTCATTTTAAGCCAGCCATATAGTCATTTTTAAACAATAGTTGGGTTAAATAAAACTGCCCAGCACGTTGGGCAAACATTTAACCCAACCACTGGGTTAAAACAAGCCAATCGCTGGGTTTGTCCATTTTCAACCCAACTTGGGTTGTTTTTAACCCAGCATTATATAAAAATGTTAAACATAATCCTTGTACTTCCAGTAGTTGTCCCTCTGTGTTGACCGAAGTTCACCATTCTTTTCAGGGAAGGAAATTGGTAGCAAAGGGAAGTGCCCTGGATTTAAAGTTTCTGGTATTCATCCAAGGTTATTTAACATATGACCATTTTTGCTTCATCCTGAAAGGCTTAAATCCTAATCATTACCAGAATCAACACTTGCCGTGGATCTGCCCTTCCCCTGCTTCAAGGTGGTCTTTCTCATTGTATTTACAACACTTCACAGTTTAAGCTGTGAGCGGATCAATCAATCACTGGATATGTCTGACGCATACAGAACATAGCATTTTCTGGGAGCCACATGTGTGTCTTACGTCCTTATGAAGCACAGCATGTCCAGTATCAAGACCTGCTTTCAAGGCCTTCTGAAGAACCATTGATCATCTACGTGAAAAATCGATTTTAATTCTTTAAAGTGGAATAAATTCTCTGGCGCTGGTATAGAGCACAGTAAGTACCAAAGTCCGAAGACCAGGTTGACTTGAGGGGTGAAAAGCACAACTTTAGAGTAGGAGGGCCTGGGCAGAACTTATAAGTGTGTCCTGAGGTGGGATTCTATTTGGCATGTCAGGCAAAGAGGAAAGCGGGGCATTCAGGTTTAGACATATTCATTCTACTCAGCAATCCCTGGCAGAACAATAACATGGTCATCCAGCAACACACCGTCTGATAAATGAGGCTTAGAATGAACATACATTCACCCTGATGGGGGTGAGAGTTTTTGATGTTCATGGAGAAATCCCATGTGATGTCCATTATACCCAGGATAGAGACGTGAGACCCATATTGACTTAATATTCACCTCAAAGTGTTTCATTCTTTCAAAATTAAACAAATACATCACTGTCTAGAATCTAAAAAAGGAAGAAAGCACAAAATGGAGGGTATTTCAGATCATGTTGCAGGTTGTTTCAGATTATTCATTATTTAAAAGTCAAATTGAATACTTTATCTAGACCTCATGCTCAATACACAATATAGTAGTGTTTAAAGCAGAAAATACAGGCAATATGTCACAAGTATCGCATGCCACAGTGAATGAAATCAACTGTAGACAGTGAGAGCTGGGCAGTTTACAATGAATTCAGACTAAAACGCTCCATCTTGGTCACATCTGATCACAAAAATCTGGTCCCATGACACAAATGGCAAACTTTAGATGTGCCATCACTTGTTCATTTTAGTAATGGCTTCTTGCGTGCTTCCCTCCCTCATGATCTGACTAGTCCACCTTTATCTGCTTTCTGCTACTGAACTCTGAAGCTAAATTAAAGTGAACGTTGACTTCTCTCGTGGTTTTGTCTTAAAGGTGCAGTAAGCGATTTCTGGTAAACGCTGTTGATATTTGAAATCATCAAAACAAACACGCACCTACCCAAAAGGATTGCACCTCTACCTTGATGCCTCCGCCCCCACATTCACGTGCTATGCAACCAACATAGGCAACGACTATGGCGGAATCTGATGTCATCAATAAGTGAAAGCAATTTGTGTTACTATGATAATTCAGGTTGAATGTCTAATTGTTATTTAACTCCTCTACTCCTTCAATGGCAAAGTCATCCCTTCCACCCCAAAAAACAATGTTTCATGAACAGCTCCCTATATAACACGATAGTCCAAATTACTAATATATTACAAATGTGACAAGTTTAAAGGGATAGTTCTCCTTAAAATGAAAATTCTGTCATTAATTACTCGCCCTCATGTCATTCCAAATCCGTAAGACTTTCGTTCAACTTTGGAACACAAATGAAGATCTTTTTGATTAAATCTGAGAGCTTTCTGTCCCTCCATACACAGCTACGCAACTGACACTTTGATGCTTCAAAAAGTTCATAAAGAGATCGTAAAACTAATCCATATGAATTGGGTGGTTTAGGCCAAATTTTCTGAAGAGACTTGATCGGTTTTTATGATTGAATTTAGGCTTTCGTTAGACTTTGTCTTCTGATGTGGCTTCCATTCCCCAATAATAGGACCAACAGCGTCAACTGGAACATCCAAACACTTGGGTAATTCTCTAAATTTATGCATTTGATTTACTTTATCTCTGGAATGGTCTTTAATCTTTAACAGTCGTCCCTCAGATTTATAACACAATAAAGATAATTTGTGGTGGTTATTTTAATTCACAGGTAAATTTTTAAGGCAACTGTGTTAGGGGTTTCATTGTACAATCAAAGCCTATACATAAGAGGAACTGAATATCTTTAGAAAATATTAATGCATTTTTTATTACATTATTTTATTATTTTCAACCTAAAATGTGGTCTCATTTTTTATTTATTTTTTTTATTTTTTTATTTTGTGGTTCAGTCTTTCAAATTCAATTAAAATTAATTTACATTTCAAATATTCATGTGCAGTCAGTTGTCATTATCGCAAAATGAACCTCCCAGCATGAGGCGGGAGGATCTTGTATCTCCCCGAAGGGTTTAATTTGTGATAATGACTGGCTGAATGTACATTATCCCACTTATTACACAGCTACTTCCCAAGTAAATGAGCATTAAGTTTGTATTGTTTCTCTTTTTTGGTCTTTTAGCTTTTATTGAAGAAGACAGTAGAGGCAGACAGGAATGTGTGAATATTATATATCCCAAATGTTTTGTATAAGCTCGTATTATAATTTACTTACCTGTCTCAACTTTGGAGTGATCAGTCCGCTCTGTCACCTTCTCTTGACTGATGAGGTAATCAACAATTCTCACCCCGATTGGTGGCTCTGCATGATTCCATTCTATGATGATCAATGAACTGCTGGGCTCATATGAATGGGATAGCTTGAGCCTGACAAGAGTACAAAATGGACATACAACATTTATGGCTTATAGTTTGACCAAGATCTGAAATTTTACTTTGAAACCTCATTTTAGCCATTTATATTGAGGATATTGGCAACACTTTTTAATAAATATACAGTAATAAAGCACTTAAATCATTTGCAAACTATTAGTTTATAGTTAATTTATAGTTAATATATTGAAAAATTAAAATTCTGTCATTAATTACTCACCCTCATGTCGTTCCACACCCGTAAGACCTTTGTTCATCTTCAGAACACAAATTAAGATATTTTGATGAAAATGAGTGAGGCCTGCATTGACAGCAAGACAATTACCACTTTCAATGCCCAGAAAGCTACTAAAGACGTATTTAAAACAGTTCATGTGACTACAGTGGTTCAACCTTAATGCTATGAAGCGACGAGAATACTTTTTGTGCGCCAAAAAAACAAAATAACGACTTCATTCTACAATATTTGGTGATGGGCGATTTCAAAACACTGCTTCATGAAGCTTCGAAGCTTTACGAATCTTTTGTTTTGAATCAGTGGTTCGGAGCACCAAAGTCACGTGATTTCAGTAAACGAGGCTTCGTTACGTCATAAGTGTTTCGAAATTTCAATGGTTCGCCACTAGGGGGCGTGACTTTGGCAGTTTGATACACACTGATTCGAAACAAAAGATTCGTAAAGCTTTAGTTGTTATTTTGTTTTTTTGGCGCACAAAAAGTATTCTCGTTGCTTCATAACATTAAGGTGGAACCACTGTAGTCACATGAACTGTTTTTAATATGTCTTTAGTAGCTTTCTGGGCATTGAAAGTGTTAATTATCTTGCTGGCAATAGAGGCCTCACTGAGCCATCGGATTTTATCAAAAATATCTTAATTTGTGTTCTGAAGATGAACGAAGGTCTTACGGGTGTGGAACGACATGAGGGTGAGTAATTAATGACAGAATTTTCATTTTTGGGTGAACTAACCCTTTAATATATAGGCTATATACAAATGGTGAGTGTTCATTCATTGTCACTGTAATTAACCAAATTATTAATGTTTAATTAGTTCATATGTAAAGCGTTAGATAATGTTTTTTATGCTTTGTTAACAACTTATTAACTGTAAATACTCATAATCACTTTAGATTAGATCATGGAAAATGGGTAAAGGGACAGAATGTACAGTTTGTACAATATAAAAAGCATTACGCCTATAAAGAGTTCCCATAAACAACATATGCCAACATAATTAATTAACTTAATTAATGACATTTTCCCATTTTCCGTGACCTAATCTAAACTGAGAATTATTTACTCCTAATAACAATTAACATTTCCTTTACTATGAGCTAATTAAACAATAACAGTTGTGTTAATTACAGTGACAATGAATGAAGAACTCACTATAGCCTATTAATATATTAACAATGTAGAGACTACAATATATTATTAACTAGGAATTAACTATTAATGAATAGTTTGTTAATGATTTGTAAGTACTTTATTACTGTATAATTATTATAAAGTGTTACCAGGACATTCAAACTGTAAATTCCTTGAACTCACATAGGTTGAGGCAGAGGAGCACATGTCGGAAGTCCATCTGTGCCAAAAGCACTGGAATCACATCGACACCAGTCATCAATAACATCACCTTTAGCAGAGCACCACAGTACACTCATCATGGCCTCCTGCAGAGCCTACATGATAAGGCAAAGATGCAGAATATGTTAAAAGGTTGATCATCATCATCACAATTTTTACACTCAGTGTGCTTTACAGAATGAGTGGGGAAGTGCACTCTATCACCACTAGAGCGCAGCATCTGATGATGCATCAGCTTATAAATAATTCTTTACTTTTTTCCTCTTTTCATGTATATATACATACTTTGTAGTCTAATATTTAATCAAACTGCATTAACTTGCTATTCCTCTGAAACAACATTCCCTTTCCCTTCTAATGTATCAATGTAAACACTATTAATGTAAACACTGTCATTTTTTTCTCTTTTATTGAACACCTTGCTGTTTTTAATAAGAAGTACAGTATTGTGTCCCCATCACTATATTGGTGCAATAGGACCCACACTGTCGGCTTCACTAACACATTGTCCAGCTGCTTAGCTTCAGTGTGTAACCTGGTAAGAGCTGCAGGGTGAGAGTATAGCATTATAACTAACCTGGTAGGTCTCGTTGCTGTTGACCAGTTCGTAGATCGGCGTGGCTTTAGTGATGTTGAGCAGCACAGGTTCTGCAGGACGTGCAGGCCCAGGGCTCATGTGGCAGAGGTGACAGGACAGAGGGCACTGGCCCTGGCTGCTGCAGTCCATGCGCACCCCTGCCGCCATGCGCTTGGCACCCGAGTCCAGCAGGCTGGCAATGTATGCTGGGTAAGTCAGCGTGCGTGGTTCTTTGTCCCGCTCCTCCGACTCGTCTGACGGAGAGTTTCCTGAAAAAGAGAATTCCACATGATTTTGATTTAAAAATGACTGTAAGAATCATTCAGTCTTCAGACTACACTGTAAACCCAAACAGTACTACTAACTTTTGATTGAGTACACTGCAATTAAAGTCTGTTAAATCATTGATGCAACTTAAAACAATTACTTTTTCTGAACGAGTTTAGTTTTATTTTTGTGTAACTCAACATTTTTGAGTAAACCCTTATACTTAAATTATTATTTTTAAGTTTACTGAGTCATCCATGTCACATCGTTTCTCTAACCAACGTTATCAGCAGAATCCATTCCACAGCAAATTGAGTTGCAGCAGATTTCAAGTTCCCAGCATGCTTTGCGTCACACTGTGAAAGTAGAATAAATGTTGAAATTGAGGGTTATTTTGTGTGTTTTTGCTCAAGATTAATACAGGGGGAGATGTGTTATTGTTTAATGTTCTGTTATTTTGGTATTTAAAGGTGTTTCTGTGATGTTGAAGTTTTGTAGGGTTACCATTGTGGTAAAGAGTAGTGCCTGTGGTTAGGTCGAGAATGGGCTGTGAAACTTCAAGACTATATATACTAGTGATGGGAGAAACGAAGCTTTTCAAAGCTTCGAACCAATTGCTTCGCAAAATGATTCACTGTTTCGAAGCGTTCGATGCTGGTGACGCCTGCTGGCCAAAACAGTGTAAATGCAACAAAAACTCATTCCAAACACGCATAAAAACAAATTTTACAAACCCATTGCAAATGTTCTATTGAAAGTATAATCTATCAGATGCAATTAACTAATCATCTAATACCATTAAATATTAAGTGTCTGTATAATATGTACTCTTTTATCAATTTTCAGGGCTTGTTTTGTTTGTTCTATGGATGGGTCAGCTAAACAGCTAAACTACTATTATTCCTTTTAATTATACAAATACCTAATTAAGACGTCTACAAATGTGTAAAACTCATTGGAGATCAGGTAATAGACACTTTTAGACACTCAATACTCAGGTAATAGACAGACACTTGTTCAATGATTCGCTACTTGGGGGTTTCTCTGTGAATCTGCATGATTCATGGGTTCACAGAGATCGCCCCCCCAGCGGTGAACCATTGAAATTTCGAAACGTTTCGAAACCGTTATGACGTAACGAAGTATTATATATACTGCATGTTGATTAACCGTTCATGCAAGTAAATAGTGATAGTCTCTTTGATGGTTACATTAGCGTATACTAGTGTGCCTTTGCTAACTAACACTTAACCATAAAGATTAGGTGTTAGTTAGGTGTTATGGATGGGTCAGCTAAACAGCTAAACTACTATTATTCCTTTTAATTATACAAATACCTAATTAAGACGTCTACAAATGTGTAAAACTCATTGGAGATCAGGTAATAGACACTTTTAGTCACTTAATACTCAGGTAATAGACAGACACTTGTTCAATGATTCGCCGCTGGGGGGCGATCTCAGTGAATCTGCATGATTCATGGGTTCACAGAGATCGCCCCCAGCGGTAAACCATTGAAATTTCGAAACGTTTCGAAACCGTTATGACGTAACGAAGTATTATATATACTGCATGTTGATTAACCGTTCATGCAAGTAAATAGTGATAGTCTCTTTGATGGTTACATTAGCGTATACTAGTGTGCCTTTGCTAACACTTAACCATAAAGATTAGGTGTTAGTTTATTCAATATTTCAATTAAATTGTAATTAGCAAGTTTGTGTAGTACAAAATACATTTTTTTAAGTTCCACTAAAATAATTTTTGAGTTGTTTACTTAAATGTTTTGAGAATTGTGAACTTATTGGGTTTTACACCCACTGCATTAAAATAAGTGAAAAATGAGAAACATTACGTATGTTAAACAATAGTTTTAAGTACAGTGGACTTAAACATGAAATAAAATAAAAACTTTTCAACAAATATTTTTCAACAAACAAACATTTTTCAGTTTGACTTAATTGTTATTTATAATTATTGTTTACTTAAAATATTTGAGCTGCTTTACTTCAATTTTTTGAGGTAATCAGTGTCTACAAAAATTTTGAGTATTCTCAACTTATCGGGTTGTACAGTGTAGGGCTGTTTCCTTAATTACATTTTAATTATTGAACACGTTTATGAACTTATAACTAATGGAAAATTTACATTAATATAAACAACACGTTTATTAATAAACAATAATATAAAAATAATTCAATAAAAAATATGAAAATACTATTACAAATGGATTTTCAATTGATCAAATCTAAATAATTAAATAATTTAAAAAAGGAAAATGTGAAATAAGCTGAATAATTATAACTATAATTTGAAACAGTGCTCTATCAGCACTATTTAAAACACTGAATCATCATTTGAGCATGAAAGGAAACTACATTTATCCTGTAAAGACTTGCTTCTATTTTAAGCCAGTCCCAAATTAACATATAATATTACAATACTATTAAACATTTATTTAAACTATCAAATTAAATAATCAATTAAACATCTAGTTTTGTTATGAAACTCTAGAGGACGCAGGCTGATAGGTCATTTACATGCAGTCTGCAAGCAATCACATCATTACCGCATGACACAAGCTGATTGGCCTCTGCTGATTCTGCAGCCAATGAAATTACTTGCTCAACATTTAAATAGTCTGGTTCATTGTTTGCTGTAAGCAAGTCCTGCAGTGCTCTATGAGAGTTCATCTGAAATCCTCTACCTCCACCAGCTTCACCTGCCTAGATCTGCAATGGGATTTATATATGTCCACTTGCTCTGCAGCAGCAGCAGCATAGCAGATCTAGTCCACCATGACCAAATACATTAACATTGCCATATTAAATAGCATGATTAAATTATTCTGAGAATAGTCATGACTGAAATAATTTAATTTAAAAACATGAATATGTAAAATATGCTGAAATTTACATCAGTATTTACTCCATCAGCCCTATATTTCAAACAATGAATCATCATTTGAGCATAAAATGAAACTACATTTATTCTGTAAAGCTTTCCTTCTATTTTAAGCCCGTCCCAAAAGTATATGAACTCATAGTTGCTTACTCTGCAGACCTCCACACATACAGGAAGCAATCTGCAAGCTCAACTGTCAATTAGGGAATACCCTTTCACTGCAGCACACTTTAATAAAAGACACACACACTCAAGATTTTAAAAGACACACACACAAAACAAACCACACAGAGTCAACAGTGTGAGAAGAAAATGCACTGTGAGAACCCATTATTCCTTCAGCCTTTCGCAATATCGTTTAGCCCACCATTTTGCATGAGGGACATATGAGAAAATGAAAATGTAGCCTCCCGTAGTATACTTAATAATAAAGAAAAAAAAATGCAAACATGTCAATCAGTCCACCCAAACATGGTTTTGCTTTCATTTCAGCAAGCTTCCAGTCACAAATTGTACTTATTTTGTAGAATCTGAGCAGTTGTTCTTTTGTTATTCTATATCTAAGCATGTCTGGTCTGTAAGAGTGTGCAAAAGGTCATGCAGTTGACCTTTTGCGAGGTAATGGGAGCAAACCGGCCCTCAAGCCCTCCTACCCACTCTCAAACTCTTCATAAAATATGCTGCTTTCTTAATTACTCCTATACAGTAAATTTAAATTGTATCTGCCATTGTATTTCTTTGATGAAAACCACTGTAGCTGTGCCAAGAAAACACAAAGCTCTCAAAAAAAGGTTCCTTAAAGTTAATGGATTAAAAGGCCTGGAAATTGCAGATTTTGGATGCCAATCAGAAAGCTCGAGCTCCTCGGAAAATACTAATGTGTTAAAAGTGTTTCATCAAATTCGATGCCAGCTGTAGATTAAGAAGGCATTACCAATATTACGCTTAGCCGGTGCTTTAATTAGACAGAGTGAGAGAATGAAAAAGCAAGAAGCGGGGAAGAAGAAATAGAGAAGGCTGGAAAAAGAGAGCGAGAGAAACAGTGGGAGAGCAGCACACTCTACAGTGTGCCAATTTGCTTTGACATATTTTCTCTACAGCTCTGGGTTTTGACAGTTATGAAACCGGCATGATGCATTGCAGGCCAAATTAAAATAGGAGAGTGAAGGAAAACATCTCATTAGATAACTTTCATTTTAGGCAGGTGATTTGCATGAAAAAGCACAGAAAATCTTGTCATCTGTAGTGCCTCTTTAAGCTCAGAGCTCTTCACGGTGAAGAAAAAGCCTTTGATATTCTCAGTGGTTTGAAGGATTGCCATTTATGACTGCATGCAGATTGTCAGCTGTGACAAAGATGTGGAATTCAGAAATTCCTCTGTACCGTACACTGTATTCTTATCACCATTGAGTAGAGAAATTCTCTAAAATGAGACCTGCACCTAACAGATTAAACACTAGATGGCGCAAGAACTCTGTTAGAAGGGAATGCTAACCCAGAAGGGAGGGGGTGACCTAACAAATTGCATTATCATGTCTGCACGGATCTGAAAATGCAAGCTACACGATAAAGTACGAAGATAATGAACATTGCCTCCGCTTTTCTCATGTTTTTGAAAAGTATGGAAAAGGATGAAAAAGTCATGAATTGCTCTGCGTGTATCCAGAATCCAAGGACTCGCCGGAGCAATCAGTCAATAATCAGGACGTTTAAGCGCCACGGTCAAGCAATTTAAATGTCTAGCAATGTGTTGTCTGGGCTCAGGATGTATTTGAACACTTTAGAAAATCCTTGACAAGCTAATCTTGCAGGAAAGATGTTGCATGATGATTATCACACAGTTCTTATTCAAGCACCTGCTCTGTTCAGTAGATTGTGTTGTTAGTTTATGTCGGCACTGATGTCTAATCAAATAGAGCTGAATGCTAGTCCACAATGACATGTAAATACTCTTCCAGCCAGTCCCTTTCCATCTCACTTCTCTCGCCTCTCCCGACCAGGCTTTCAATCTTCCTTGTGTTCGTTTTATTCCACTGGTTTAAGCATGCGGCTAGCTGCTGGTCTTAACTGACATGCCCCTCTGTCTCTTAATAAAAGCTGCCGGTGTGGTACAGGTGAGAGTGACTGGGTTTATTTACTTGTGATTGGGCCTGCCCGCAGATACAAAGAGCAGTGACATCTTGTTTGTGAGGTGCGAGGGCTAAACTAATTCATCTGTTGGCACGGTGGAGCTGGTAACGCTCCCCGAGACCTCGCTGTGCTATTTGACATGAACTGGGCTGAGGGGCTTGAGTCTGAAGCAATTTGCAACAGATCCTGACCTGCCTTACATAGAACCGGCCGAGGGCTTTATTTTTATTCTCAAACAAGAATTATAAGGCTTATATTAAAGCCATATTGCACAGTAATTGTCACAATACAGGGCACAGATTTGAGTCGGATGGAGAGACTGACAGGCAACAATTTAGGATGTTTTGGACAGAGAAAACCAGGTGAAAATGACTCGCATCAAAGCAGGCGATGACCGTAGCCTACAAACATTGTAAATAGGAACTACCACAATGCCCTACACTATATAAACATATTTTAATATTTATTTTAGTTATTAAGGCATTTTAGTTAGTCAACATGTTAAAATGGTCCTTAATGTGATATAATTATATATATATTTGATATATATTTCTAGACCTTTCTTCAAAAACAAGTACATAGATGATATCTTGAAGTTTTTTTTATTACAAATCATACTTTCATCAACAGTATGTTTAATTTAAAAAATCAATACTACTACTACTACTACTAATAATAATAATAATATGATAACGTTACATAACTACCCATTTAGGGTTCGGGAGCCAGTAAAAAAAAAAAAAAAAAAAAAAAAAAAAGAGAGAGAACCAGGATAATCCAACCTCCTGTCCCAGAATCAACACAACCACCGATTCAAATAATAACTTTTAATTTGAAAAGATGAAGAATGATAAGAAATCACACAATATCAAAGAGGATAATAATGAAAATAGGGAACAATAGCTTCAGGGGAGAGCTAGGCCAAAATAACAAACATAACTTAAATAACTAACCCATAAATTTATTTAAATTATCTGGAAAAAAAGAATCAGAAAAATAAATTACATAAGTCTTCCTTTTAAAATTGATCATTTTAGTCAGTAAGTCAGTTTAGCTGGCATCTAATTTTAATTGACAATATAATTTGTTGGTAAAATTATTTTATATATTAATTTGAATTGTATTAAATTTTAATATGTATTAAAATTTAACAACATGCAAAAATTGTCCTTGACGCGACCAATAATATTCTTTTCCAGATTTTGCTTCTTAAAAAACAAAAGTGCACTGTTAATATCTTGCATTGTTTTTCTAATGACATTTTAGTCAGCAGTGTTTTACTTAAAGGGGACATATCATGAAAATCTGACATTTTCCATGTTTAAGTGCTATAATCGGGTCCCCGGTGCATCTACCAACCCAGAAAACGTGAAAAAGGACAACCCAGTAACTTTGTTTTGGCAAGCCTTTCTCTGCAAGCATGTGAAAAACGAGCCGCTCAGATTTCGTTCCCCTTGTGACATAGGAAGGGGATGTTCTAATATTACTGCCCCTTAATCTGCATGTTTCCACCCACGATGCTGCCATTTTGTTTTCGCAAGTGAAAACAGTGTACCAGTCCTAAGGCCATGGCAAAAGTTCGAGCAAAGCATGCCAACTGTTCTGTCATTGGCTGCACAGACGAGCACAGAACACTATTTAGAGTCTTGTTAGCTTGGATAGCCGTCAAGTTGACCCTGGCAAGCTCGATTGCTAAAAAAGGAGTGTTTCTGTCCGAGCGATATTTTGTAAAAAATTATTAGACCATTCACAGCATTTGATAGCAATCATAAATGTTAGCCTGGTGTGTATGGCTCTGTTTGGCAAACAGGTAAGCTATGTACAGTGGGCTTCCATACAGTTTTTGCACAAAAGATTAACATGAAGGTACATGCTAGTCAATGAGTTGAATCAACTCCACAGCAACTACATAAATTTATCCACTAACCATTCAGAAACGTCCAGATGCATTCTAAAAGTTGTAACTTCTTCCTGAGTCTCTCCATCAGTGTCCAACTCCAGTTTGAACAATGTAAGGCTGAACACTGTTACTGACAATCCTCATTTTGGCTGTGTGAGATTCTCCAGCTTTGTTGTTGTTGAGGAACCGAAGCGCGAGCTGTTAAAGCTCCACCCTCTTCTGGAAAGTGGGCAGGGAGCAGCAGCTCATTTGCATTTAAAGGGACACACACAAAAACGGCGTATTTTTGCTCATACCCAAATAGGGGCAAATTTGACAAGCTGTAATAAATGATCTGTGGGCTATTTTGAGCTGAAACTTCACAGACACATTCTGGGGACACCAGAGAATTATATTACATCTTGTGAAAAGGGGCATAAAAGGTCCCCTTTAAAATCTAAAATAATAATAACAATAAAAACGTGCATCCGTCTTCAAAAACACTGAAGTAATAATAATAATAATAATAATAAATCCTTCATTACCAAACATTTTTGCCAGTAAATTCATTAAAGAGATTAACACATCTAGTTGTAGCCGCAGGTTTAAGTGAGCAGTTCACTGCATCCCCTACAGCAACAGTGCTATAATCAAATATTTTCAGTCTGCTGCAAGTATCCCTTGGAGTTAGAGGACGATCTCAGCAACAGGGATTCTGTGCCAGCCAGGTGCGGTTTCCCGGGCCTTATCTGTCTGTGCACGGCAAGCAGCTGGCATGCCTTTCACGAGCGGATTACACGCTAACGGTGCTGTTTGCTCGTACTATCATTTCCGCTTTTCGGGAGACATGCTGACCTTCAAGCACAGCTCAAAACTTTCACCCTTTTTAACTGATGGATGATTTAGAGGGTGTGTGAAAGACTTCTGAAAGACGGCGAAGAAACAAGATGAAATGTAAAATGACAGATGCATTAATCTGAGATTAGAGTTATTAGCCTGAGGAGCATTAGATTGTACAGTGAACTATACATGGGGAACTCTGAGACAGAGACGGGCTCTGCCATTTTCTTATTTCATTTCTCTGTCCAAGGCTGAACTATTTTGAGTCTTAATACAAAAAAGAAGAAGGAGTGCTGAAAAATGCATTATACCTCTTATCCTCGCAGTGAGGGATGATTCAACCTATCTGTGGTAAAGAAAAGGTGCAAAAATATTTAGAATGTGGAAGAAAAACTAATTTCACAGAAAGATTGAATTTTGCAGTTCGGATAAAAAAACAGAGCTTTTCTCTAAGCGTTTGTTACAGACACAGTTTGCAAGGCTGGTCGTTTCCAGTGTTTTTGTTATACTTTTAAATATAATATAACTGTTAAATCTCTGTTTAAAGGGACACTTTCCTCTAAAATATAAAATTCTGTCATCATTTACTCACGTCAAAAACATAAAAAAAGTAGGTAGCACTTTATTTTACAGTCCTGTTCCCCATCTACATGTACTCATTACAGTAATTATAATAACTGGGTAATAACTAGGTACTACCGCAGAACCTACATCTAAACCTAAACTTAACTCATGTAGTTACCCTATTCTCAGTACTTTCTCAAGCCCGGAACACACCAAGCCGACACCGACGAACTAGTGGCGACGAAAGCAGACTGCGGGGTTGGCTCACGTCGGCAGCATCTGGGTCCGAAGTTGCCCTGACACACCAAACCGACGCTCAATACCCAACGGCCAAGTAGCACGTCCGTTCTGCGCCTGCGTAAGAAGAAATGCCTTTCCGTACCAGCAGGTGGCAGTAGCTGAACAGCCAATCAGAATGATCAGATGGCCTGACTGACCGACGAGCTCCGACGGCGATTCAACGTCAAATCGGCTGAAAAAAAGCCGACGAGGACCAACTTCAGCCGACGGTGCGGAACACACTGAGAAAACTTAGTCGGCCGACGAACAAAAACTGGTGTGTTCTGGGTTTTAGGTAAGTACACTGTAGGTACATGTACTGTAAAATGAAGTGCAACCAAAAAGTCATACAGGTTTGGAACAAAATGATGGTGAGTAACAATTACCAAATTTTCATGTTTTTTTAGGTCAGCTATCTCTTTAAGAGTTGAAAATGCAAATAAACAGAAACACAATGTGGAAACTACCAGTTGGTTTGCAGACAGCGATTCACCTACTGATAAAGTTGGAGATATAAGTTGAAGAACGCCTACTAGCAACCTCCAGAAATGAACAGGTCTTTTAGTCAGCTAGACTCATGAATATCCCACATATTTTCCTCAATATGTGTAAAATTCCCCTGGTGCTTCTATCTAAAATGAAGCATGCACTAACACAGCACACACAGCGCAGCAGAGGCCAGCATTATTCAAGCGTGTCTGTGTTGCCGGTGCGAGGAGACGGGTTCCACAGTGACCAGTTGAAAGATTAATTAAGAGGAGAAGTCACTGGGGTCCGGTTTGTCCTGACCTCTAAAATGAGTAATCAGGGCCAGGAGATGACTGCTCCATCAGGTTTCTGTCTCAAGCCCTCATTCTGTCACACAAGCACATATACACACAGGTCACCCCGTGTTGACATGGCAACTGGCCTGCTCGTTTTTAATCTTTTCTCTCCATTGTATTGGCTACATTCAGTACTCTTGGCTTCATCTGTGTGAGGCTAAGACACCCTCTAAAGTGAATGCTGTAGAAGAATAAAAACCTTCGCTTCACTGAAAGCCTTTACAATTAGAACAAAATACATAAATAATAGAAACAACCTTAAGATTTGCAAAGAAAAGAGTTGTTAAAAAAGACCTTTGGCTGAACTTTTTCTTGCTGAAATACTGTATAGTGGTATGACACTGATGACCTGAACTCATATATAATACAGAAAGATCCTATGCGGGAAGTGTGCATATACTGTAATGCAATGGCAAAGTCTTTTCAAGGTAGAGTATGTCAGTAATATAAAGTGAGCATGTCTATTTACTATTTGCACATAATTGTGAACAATTCATGCTATTCACAACATTATACCATTCAGAGTAAGTATGAATGTATTTTAAAGAAATGAATACTTTTTTTTTATTCAGTAAGTATGCATTAAACTGATCAAAAGTGACAGTAAAAACATTTACAATGTTTAAAAAAGATTTATATTTTAATTAAATGCTGTTCTTTGTTCTTTCTATTCATCAAAGTTTTCACAAAAACAAGAAATATTACTTGAGCACTAAATAAGCATATTAGGATTGCTGAAGGATCATGTGACACTGAAGAATGGAGGAATGGCTTCTGAAAATTCAGCTTTGCCATCACAGTAATAAATTACATTTTAAAATATATTAAAATATACAAAACAGTTATGATCAAATAAATGCAGCCTTGCTAAACATAAGCACTTCTTTCAAAAACATTAAAAACATCAAAAATTTTACCAACCCCAAACTTAAAATTTTTTATCTAATTAATTATACGATTATAGATTATAGATTAATTATACAACTTAATCTAATTAATCGCACATCAAATTTTTACCCCTAAAAGATAATTTAAAGTCATTATTATGTTATGTAAGAAAAGCATCAAATAGACATTACAAAAAGTAGCTTTAGAAAGATATATTTGATTCAACATAGAAGTTATTACACATAAACTTTTAGGCTACAATGGCATGAGGTTGAGTAAATGATGACAGAATTTTCATTAAACTTTTCATTGAACTATACCTTTAATGTTTTTTTTTTTATTAATATGGAATATGAATTTTTTTTAATGAAATGATTCTCTAAATAAGAAACTAAAACTGCCAGTAGGTGGCGGTAAATGTCTAAATGAGTAAGTCAATGGGAACTATTTTAACGATCTAAGCACATGGTCTGAAGCTCAATGGCACAGGTGCACTTAGGGTGTGTCCGAATCCACTTTTGCTAGTTTACCGATGAAAAAAATGGTCGGTGCACCAGGCGCATGGTCCAAAAGGGTTGTACCTATAGTCTCTAAATGAGTCATGGGTATGTTTTGTGCGTAACATGCAAAAAACCAATAAGAGTGTCATCTCCCATTCCCTTTAAAAGCCAAGTGTGCTTGCACCATGGCGGATTGCTATTTACATGGCGGAATAGACACCCTCAACCTGACGAGTCAGTTTAAATACATGTGTGTATTGCCACGATTGGTCAAATAATTAGCCAATTTCATTTGTCATTACTGCAAATAGGTAATTCTGATCCATGCAATGACTATCCATTATGACATGTAGGCAGTTTTATCTTTATGTAAACAATTATATATTTTTTTTACATTTACTGCTGTGTGTCCCTGTGTGTGTAACAAGCAGAGTGTACGCGCATTGTGCACCCGCCTATAGGCGCATATTACTAACACGCCCTATATAACAAAAAAATAAAAATAAAAAATACTGCGCCATTGACTTTGGACCAGGTTTTTGTTGGTCAATGGCACAGTCGTTTTCAGTTATATACTCATTTCAATAGCAACACGCCAACAATGCACCTCGTTTTCAGACCAGCACGCCCATGGGCGAACAGATGGGCATGAGTGCATTTGCTATTTAAACAATGTGGGCGCTGGACGTGAAAATGATAACTGCGTCGGGCTGAAACTAGCAAAAAACACTGGCGTCACATTGCGCCGGGTGTATGATAGGGCCCTTTGAGTCATTCATTCATTCGATTTGTTCAAATAGCTCTCTCCAGCGCTGGAAAGCTTTTCAAATGTTAACGCAGGTCCTAAAACGCTTGCCCAGTCATAAACCTTCATTCCAGTGATATTCCTTTGAGATCTTTTGTATTGTGTCTCATCTCTCTTTCTGCATCTCTCTTTCTGTTTTTCTTCAAATCTCCCTCTTGCTCGTTCTGTCTCCTCAACCGTCATACGCCCCCTAATGCTGATTGGTTACACGTTTGTTGTTGGTGTCGGCCCGACTAACTTCCAAACAGTGTTTTTGAAAAATGACTTGCCCCACCTTTAACTATATCACATGATATAAATATGAGACAAAAACTCATACGGGGCATTTTTGCCCGAATACCTTGAATTTTAAGGTCATTCTAACTGCATTTTATAGGCTACAACACATAGTGAGCTGTTGCCCTGGATCATGTTCGTCACCATTAACTGTATGAAATGTAAGATGACCTAGGTCTGGGATAGGGCGGGTGCATTAAATGCGTAAATATTTTTAACACGTTTTACAAATTTAACAAATTTAACACATTTTTTCCCACCATAACTAACTAATCAAATTAATGCGTTAAATTGACAAGTATATATGTATATAGCTCTGAAATGTATCACATAACAGAAGTAAAATGAGCTTCAAATGGCCAAAAATAACACTTTAATTGCTGTCCAGCAAGTGCTTTGTTAAGCTGTGAAGGAGAACACAACAGCAACGACAGATTAATGTGTATCAGCAGAAGTGAGGGCATGCTAAATGAAGTGGCACAGTTACTGTGAAGCTGGAATGATACATCCATCACGGAGTCCACCAATGAAGCCTGCATATGGTTTGGGTTCTACGCCAGTGGTCTTTGAGTGGAAGAACAAGACAAATGGGTTGTATTATCAGGTTTTAATTGTCATTACTGCACAAAGATTAACCTAGCTGTCAGGTGTCCAGCCAGGTATAATTAAGAAATTAGTCACATACAATATAAACAATGCGTATCAAATCCTATAATATTATTGCGCGTGCTACTCAAGCTATGAAGTGTGATTTGACTAATGGGAACATGACAGTCATCATATGCAGATTTTAACACAGAAATCATTTCTGTGAGTATATTGATTGGATCGAAGAAACAAAGCCAAGGTCATGCGTTCAATTATCATGGTTTACAATTAGCTACTGAAAAAATAGGGCTTTTCACACTGCACATACTGCTGGGTTAAGCAAAGTTTCACACTTGTACTTTTGTGGCACTAACCACGAATTGCGGTGCTAAAGGTATACAGTGTGAAATAATGCAGTGCTAGAATGTACAGCAACTTGTTTAGCAATAGAAAACCAATCATAAAATACCTTGGTGCTTACCTTATTAAATATTCATGAGCTTTGTACAGCAGAAATACAAGGGCTGTGTTTTAGTGTGTGAGAGATATGAATGAAAATAACAGTGTTAACCTTTACAAAACTACAGTGTCAAATCAGGGTAATGTATGAACAGTGTGAAACATGAAATGGGTTTAAAATGGTGAAAAGCCCAAATAAAATGTACCCACTGTAAGTCAGTTTGGATAACTTCGGCATTTACACTTTGGTGCTTTCATTATAATTTTTTTACATAGTAGCATACAGTATGCAAATAAGATAATTTGAACATATTTTAGAATCATAATTGAGATGTTTCAAACTCTCCCTAAACAACCACCCATTTGCGCTGAGAATTAATGATGCCGGTCTACTTTCATTATTCACCACACACACCCATCATAAATCAGTCTCTCCACAGCATCTGTAAGTACGTACAACTAATCAAGCTGAAAAATATCACTGTCATGCTACATTTTCATTTGCTTTGTATCTTTTAGGGATGTTATATTTCACTTTTTTTATTTCAGGGCTATAGTAACCATGTTTTTTTTTTTTACTAAAGTACATTGTTGTTTAAATTCAGGTCTACCTATATGGGCAAAAGCATTTTATATAAACTCTTAATGAGAGAGTGATAACGTGTCAAGTCAAAAACTTCACAAGGATCCACAAGGAAAACTGATCAAACTTAGTCATTCCTCCATCTGACAGGTTCAGCTATGTTGAACAGCAAGATATCAGACTAGAATTTAAATGCAGCCAAATGCAACTTTTTAAAGATAACTAATAATAATTAATAATATGTAACAATATTTATAAAATGGTTAGTTCCTGTCCTTGATTCTGATTGGTCAATAGCTGTGTTTTATTCATGACCGCTTCACCCAACGGTTCTGTGTATCACCACACAACACCCTTAGCAATGTAAACTGTATGTTCTCTATTGATATTGTTCATTGAAGCTTACTGTATTATGTAGAAGAGTATTGTGAGAAAGAGATTGAGGGAGCGAGTTTATTACCTGCATTCAGATTTAGCATTTTTCTTCAGGTCAGTCCTATGCTCATAATAAAAAATCTGTTTAAATGTCCGATGTATTATCCTGTCTTTTTAACAGTTAAGGGGTTTTCCCGTGACTGACAGCGCTAGTCAAAGCATTTGTCAGTTGCGTCTTGTTCTGTATTCACAACAAATCAGTCTTTTCAATGTAAAAGTCTTCGCTACTGACTGACACACTCATGAAGACAGTCTTTGCCGCCATCTAAAGGTGTAATAATGTAACTTCTGTTGCTGTTCACGGTCAGGGACTATTTTTTCCGGCGGAAGGAAGACTTTTATTGAAAGTTTACTTCATGAAAGTTGCACTGATACATATCCATATAAAATCCATTATTTTCTTATTATTTTTAAATATAATTGAATTGTTATTCATTTTAAGTAAGCAATAAGGTACTCGAGGCTGTGCTGTATCGTGAATAAGTCACGGCTGAAGGGTGTTGTTAGGCACGATGCGAAGCGGATACAGCACAACCTCGAGTACCTTATTGCTTACTTAAAATGAATAACAATTCAATTATATTTAAAAATAATAAGAAAATAATGGATTTTTTTAATTAAAATTTTTTACATTTCTGTAGCTCAAACAGTAGCACATGGCATTAGCAATGCCAAGGTAATGGGTTTGATTCCCAGGAAATGCATGAACTGAAAAAAAATAAGTATACACTGAATGCACTGAAGTCTTTGAGTTAAAAAAAAAAACAAAAAAAAAAAAAACACACAAGGACAATCTGAAGCCAATAGCTGTCATCAAAGAGCTCAGCATCTGTTTAGCAGTCTTGGTAAGAGTAGAATGGTGATTTTGCCATTTAATTTCTAGTCCTATGGGAGGCAAACTGAAGAAAAAAAATCCTGAAGCTTCCTGATGAGTCAGGCAACAGTGCCTGTTATGCTGCACAATTTTAAGAGCAAATCGATCAGCACGAAATAGCACCCTGAACAGCTCAAACAGACGTCTTACTTGAACCTAAAATACTTATTCTGGATTCCTCCTGCGGTCTCCCGCAGTGTGAGTTGGATCATGCCGGTTGCTGTCTGATTTCTATCATCAGTCTCTGCACTCATCTCCCACACATCAGATCACTGCCTATTGTGTGTCTGTCCTTCGTGGGGATGCCATTACATCTTGATGTCTTGCATCATATTATGTCCTTCTGCAAATACAAGCACTCATGTACTGTAGCTCTCAGGGAATGCATGAACTGATGAAATACCTTGAATTCAATGCAAGTTGCTTTGGATAAATGCATAAATGTAAAAATTCTTGACCAGTGGTGTCCTCCTTACAGACTAGCTCATAAAAGTCTTTATGCATAGATATGTGAGTAGCCATTATTATGGAGAATAGAATTGAGACTCTCAATAAAGTGTCCTAGCAGCAGTTAAGTTTCAAGATGTGTCATTACGTGGAGTTATAATGGAGGGTTCTGTTTAATGAGATATTTAATGCCTTCACTGACCTGCTGCATTCCTACTAAATTAAGTTTCAGTCTTTATCACACCTGCATGATGATAGTGAAAGAAATATGCAATTATATGAGATTAAAAAAAAAAAGTCAGGGAAAAATATCTAACATTTCAAAATACCACTACATATTTTACCATGTTTAGACAGACAGACAGACAGACAGACAGAGATAGATAGATAGATAGATAGATAGATAGATAGATAGATAGATAGATAGATAGATAGATAGATAGTGCCTATAGAAAATCATATAGAAAACTTTTCCAACTTTATTTACAAATTTTGTCTTACAACATCAAAGTAATGAAAGAAAAAGCAACAGTTCTGAAAATTAATAAAAAAAACTTATAAACTATAATAACAGGGTTGAAAAACTAGAATAACAGAATTTGACTGAACTTGAGCAATTCTGCAAGGAAGAATGGGCAAATGCTCCCCAATCTAGGTGTGCAAAGCTACAGACATATCCAAAAAGATTAATGGATGTAATTAAAGCAAAAGGTGGCTCTGTGAAGTATTAAATCAAGGGACTGATGACTTTTCCAACCCTGTTATTCTAGTTTTTATTTTTTTTCATTACTTTGATGTTGTAAGGCACAATTTGTATATAAAGCTGGAAAGTTTTGGTTTGGAATGGGTTTTGAGTTCAGGTTGGTTGTACGTCAAATAAATTAACTATTTCAAAGGGGTATGATGATTTTCTAAAGGCACTGTATATATATATTATATATATACACACACACACACACACACACACACAAAAACACAGAGTACCTTACTTTAGGATTTTCCCTAGGAAATCTTAGTCAATAAAGCTAGAAACTGGTAAAAAATAAAAGCCCTCTGTATTTCTCCTGAACTAGAGTAGCTCTCAGCGTAACAGTTGAGCGTGATGTGTGCAGGTTTTCTCGAGCTGGTGTGCGGTGCTCTGTTGTGCCGTGTTGTTGTTGCAGTCAAAGTGCCCTGAGTTGATGTGAAAGGAATGTGTTGGTGGTCATGCAGAAAAGCAGCCCGGAGGGTTCAGTCATGGGTCGGTGCACCCCTGAAACATCCATGTCTCTGGCCCTGCCCGATACCAGCCAGGTCTTGATGTCAGATAAAACACATTGGCTTTCTCTCGCCCTGTCCCTATTTCCTGCAACAGTGGCAGTGACCCCATCTTCAAATGGAAATCCCTCTAAATTATGCATGCATGTGCTGAAACTCCCTTTAGTAACACAGTCCAACAGTCACAGACCAGAGTAATTTTTTTATGTAAATCTAGAAATAAACAGAAATGTAAAATTCCAGATTTTAAAGCACCAAAAAATTATAACTTTAATGCTTTTATACCATATCTTTGCATACAATTTGCATAAAAAGACAAACTGTTGCGCTGATCATATAATCTGTACTGAAAATTAAATTTAAACATACTAACTTAGAAAAATGCAAACATAAGGATTTCTACTGTTGTTCTCAGACTTTTGGACACTGCATGTAAATGAAAGATAACTGGTTCCTGTTGTAGGACATCAAGTGCATCATTTGAAACTCTTAGCGACATAAAAAAGCAATTCTGTCATGACAACTCTCGGGAGATTGCTATGGTAATAGAGATTGGCATAGTAATAGATATGGCAATGTATTTGATCTTGGCGGAATAGATCTACTACGCTGCTGCTGCAGAGCAAGTACAGAGACTTGCTACTGCCAATACATTTATAGACATTGCATTGAACATGTAAGACATGCTGCTGCACATGTAACACATGAATTAACCCCGTAGCAGATCTATACAGGTGGAGCTGGGGAAGGTGGAGAGTTTCTGAAAGTGCGCTGCAGACTGCTAACAGCAAAACTACCAGTATTTGTTTGAATGTAGAGCTGCAGCTCATTGGCCACTGATGCAACAGCAACCAATCAGCTGTGCTATGTAGATAATGACATAATCACTACCAAATGAGTTAAAGACCTATCAGCCTGCACCATCTAGAGTTTCATGCCAGAACTAGGTAATTACAATACAATGTTTGCTTTTTTTGACTCCCCGATTCTAATATCAGCATCTCTAATCTTTCATTCCCTCTAACCACAAAGTGAAGACCACTTGGCTGATGATCCATAACACCACACACCTACATGTCTCTTTTCGTTCTTTTTAAATGATAGACAATAAACTCCCAGCACTCCCACTGCCACGATAAAGAAGTCGAGAGTGTTTACAGATTACCAAACCATTCAAGTGTTGTGATAAATCAGAGAGGAGAGTATTTGCCATGATGAGCCTGATAAGTGAGTGTGTGTGTGTGTCCTCAAAAGTGGGGCAAAAGAATGAGGAATCACAGCATGGAGGATGGCTGGAGGATATATGAGCGGCACGAAGGGGGAGCTTGTTACTGAGGAGACTCGCACCGTCTGCACCGAAAGCAGACTAGTGTGTAAGTGTGCCAGTTTAGCAATCGTAACCCCCCTCCTCCGTTAAACACACAAGAACGCACTGGCACACACTGCCCTCAGCGTTTGCGAGCCGCTTTCCTCCACCCGCTCCTCCCATGAGATGTAATTAACAAAGAAATTACAGTGAAACACACTGCCGATGGGTCTCTCTGTCTCCAGCAAGGCTAAAATGTGACAGAGAAAATAAGCAACAGAGAAAACCAGGGACAGTGCCAAAGTGTGTGACATTTCCCCCCTAAAATGAAGCAACAATTAGATGCGCATTAATTGTATTGTAAATTAAAGTCTGCAGCGTGCACAGGTAGTCGTTCCCACCACAACACAAACCCTCTAAAGTCCTCATTAGTCTTTATTAAAATGCATTTCTAATTTAGCAAAACCCATTTCACTAATGCATTTCAATGACAAATATAATTTTGAATGATGACAGCATGGGATACTGGCACTGGCTTGTCTGTTTCAAACCTTGGACAAAATTAATGTATGAAAACCAGTGTGATATACAGGGACACCATGCACCCATTTTTTTTTTTTTTTTTTTTTTTTTTTTTGAGGGGGATGGCAGTCCTGGCTTCCTTTGTGCCTTAGGCAAGACAAGACATGACTAAATATACGACCATATGATACCATATACACTTTTGTGTATAAAAACAGGCAATTATGACACCAAAATTTAAGATACCAGTGAAAATTCCCAATTCTCTATTCCAATTTCAATACCACAGGTAAAACTATTAGCCTAACTAATATAAATTTAAAACATTATTAAAAGACAAGTAAACAGTCATTAATAAAATAAGAACAAATAATCAAATTACAAGCAAAAGCACAAATAAATACAATATAACAAAGGAACAAATTAAATAAATAGTGCTTTTCAGGTTTTTCAGGTCTGACAGTAGTTTTCAGGTATAGAAATTTTATAAAGTAAGCAAATGTAAAACAATACAGCATAGTCTTCACTGTATAAATTAAACATCCTTATTAATCCTTATTAAAGTTACAAAAGTTATTCAGTTAAGAGCAGTGAGTGATTTTTTTTCTTTGTCCTTTCTTGTTTGATTAACAAAAACACAGACAGAAGGAATATTAGGCTGCTGTCACTTTAAGAGCGAATGCACGGATCTAATATACTGATACTGTACACATGTGTTTACTTTATCAACTGTCTACGTTCACTTAAGACATAACCGACTATGTTTACTTGGATATTTGCTATTTTTTGACATAATTTCGTGTGAATTTGTCTGCTCAAGCGCAAGAAGACATGAAAGAGAGCTCAGTTTAGTATTTGCGCGCTATCTGGGTGTGCGCTTCGGTTATGTGCGCGCACAAAAGCGCGCGAGTAACAAAATGAGCTCCCTATTGCGTCTTCTTGCGCTTGAATATTTAAATTGTCAAGGCTTAAACTTTCGTTTTCCTTGGCTTATCTACTTTTAAACAAACACTGTTTATCTACAATATTCTTGCAACTAGAACTGCAAAAAGGTTTTTATATTTGTTGCATTCAAAAGCAACTAGGCTACAGCTGCCAACCTTCTAATCTAATACAGAATCATCCCATCTCATTCAATCTATGCGAGATGCCGTTCGTCTGTCTAAATGGAGAAATATAAAGACAATTGCAGTCAGTGTTGATTAAATGTTTTAAAATACAAAGCACTTAAAAGTTAAATATTAATCTTGAAATATTTATTTAGTCACTGTTCTCAAGTGTTATAATTTGGTAGAAACTAAATTGAAATGTGTGTAATGGTGTGTAACACAAGTATGACATTCAAATTAATTTATTTTTATAACAGATGCCATGGAGTTGTACGTCAGCAAGCCAAAATCAAAGTGATTGCATCTCAAATGCATTTTAGCACTTAAGTCAGTCAAGCAGTGACTATCTTTTTTATACATATACTTATGCTTCAGGCATACACTGTGACTGTCTAGCTCTTTTCTTTTTTTCTTTTCTTTTTTAAACCACGCAGTCAATTGTCACCAGCACCAATGGTTTACTGAAATCTCAAATGACTGGTATTAAGAAAAGGAAAGTGCCTCTTATTTTACTTAAGTTGGCAAACAAATACTTATACACACAGTTCATCCAGACAGCACACGAGGTGGTGGGGTGGATATCACACTTTCCTAGGTTTTCTTTTATCAGAGCACAGCTCAAATCCACATCTCTCCAGCATAAAGATGTGCTGCTGGCAGATGGGCGCTGGGGGCTACGTGATAGAATGTACGCAGAGGCAATAGAGTTTGACTGAACTCCTGAGGGACTAAAGCAGGGCAGAAATCTCTCCCTACACACACAATGAGATTTGGTTTCCAACCTAGGACGAACTAACCTTGCCCTCTGGCAAGAGGCTGTCCTTAATCGTGGCGGAACTGGACAGCAAGAATATAAAAACTGTAAGCCAAGCCTGAGAGGACTGAGTGATGTTTACTAAGCAGCTCTGCTTTCCTCAAACTCGTCTCTCGATTTCAGTGTGCTCATAAAGGCTCTTTGCTGCCAATTGCTCATTCAACATCAATTCATCTTCACTTCTGTAGCTGCTAATTTGGATTGACTTTTCGGTACAAAGATTCAGCGACATCAATTATGGCCGGGGTGAAATTTCTAATTAATATGCGTCGCCTAACAAACTGTAGGGTACAAAAATGTCAAATGACAAACAGTTAAAGCAGCCAGAGGGAAAATCTTTTAATGCCTCTGCTTAGCAGCTGATACCCACTGCACCAGCCACGAGTGCTTTCCAAAGAGATAAGCAACGGCATGGAATTAGTTTAGCATGGTGGTTTAAAAAAATGTTTCCATGCAAACATTTCAGATGCTTATATATTCACCTCTGCAACCTATTTCAGGTGTGCCGGTGAGGAAAACTGCTGAGGATGATGTGAACTTTATAGCCAGGAAATACAGTTGAGCCAAAGTTATGGTCAATGTTCTGATTTTGTACGGACGGTTTCCAAGTCTGTTTATGTGTCAGGCCTTGTCAAGAAAAACAGGAATGGCAAAGATGTATTTTCGGCATTGAGTAAGACAGTATTATCACTGTGATCAAACATTAAAGAGCAGTTACCAAACACTCTTGGCTGGAAACTTTGTAGAACAATCTGTATAGCAAGAAAGCAAAACACCAGACAGATTTAAGAGAAGAAAAACAAATGTGTGAATAACTGTAGTTTGAAGAGTAAAAAGACATGGAGCCTCATGTATAAACTAGGGATGGGCATTTCAAGGAAAAATAATATTCAATGATCACTGGGAATTATGCATGTACTGTATAGGCTACACACACATAAAGAGAGAGATTCACGCTTTCAATCTGAATGATAACAAACTGTTTAATTCATTAGGGAATAGGCTATCTTAACTAAAGCCATGTAATGATTGTAATGTGCTGAAACTTAATATAATAAGTAAAATCAGGGTTCCCACTCTAAGCCAAATGTCAAATTCCCTGACTTTTCCCTGACTTTCACTGACTAAAAAGCTGAATTTCCATGACCTATAATGAACAGAAAATCAGGCCGCTGTTGTGCTGAGCACTGAGCAGACAAAAATCAGCCACAGACAGTATTTTAAATCCATCCATTTGCAAGCTTTATTTACTTGTTCACAGACGTTTTTAGCACAAAACTAACTTAAACACTCAAACACACTACTTTTTGCGCTTTTACCCGTTAAATGCACTTTGATATTTTTTCTTTACTATTTCTACAGAAAATAATTTATAGTTTTTATACTTTCAGGGGTTAAACGCTTTAGAGGATTTTCTGTTTCTCATCAAGTTCATCATTCAGTCTTTTGATTTCTTCACATTTAGTTTTTGCAGACCGTCTTAGACCCATAATATTTTTCCTTCAGATGTTGGTAGTTTATCCAATGTGCATTTATTAATTCATATTTATTCATTCTACCATGGTGAATAAACGAAGGTAACGGCTACGCACGACCAATCTGAAAATTCTGTGCGACTGCCACAAGGGGGCGAAATGCGACAATCGTGCAGTGAAAAGGTGGCTTACCGTGTCCTTTTTTTTTTGCTTACCATGTCCTAACCAGACATGACAAAGCTACAAGACGACAAAATCAATCATAAATCACAGCCAATCATAACAGCGTGTGGGCGGGCTCTGTTCGCAGCTAAACACAAAAACCAAACGAAATTAAACTAAACAAAATTAAACCATAAAACATTATTCAAAATACATAATCAGTGACTGATACAATCTTTGTCATGAAATACACTTGTTTGAGCTTTGCTTAATATTAAAATGGTTTAAGCTTGAATATCATTTTGCATGACTTTAATAGCCACTATGAGAGCAACAATGGATAATTTACCTCAGAGTTTGAAAAGAAATAAAAGGAAACGTTCAAATTGTAAGTAATAAATACTTTTCTTTGTGCATTTATGTCCTTGTTCCCTCTCTATGATCTAAACTATTAGCTGCAAAATCCCAGAAATATAGAAACCATTTCAAAAATAGAATCCTTTGTCGTGTCGCGGCTGGTTAGGACAGTCTTTGAAGTGGTCATTTTGTAGCCAAAGCTCTTGAAATTTACATTTTCCTGGTGTGTTTGCCTTAGTTAACAGGTACAGGTGACTGCATTTGACTTAAGTTGACAAGCGGGAGGGAATAAAATGGCGCTGAAAAATAGCCTAGCCATAACAATACGCAAAACACGTGAAAAATTACATTTTGATAAATGGAAACTAAAATTTAAAGCGACAAACAAAAATCCCTGATATTCCATGACTTGGACAAAAAAAAAAAATAGAATTCCCTGACTTTCAGTGTCTGGAATAGACCTTTTAAACCTTTCCATGATATTCCAGAAATTCCATGACCTGTGGGAACCCTGTAAAATGTACACGGCCACACGGTCATTCATAACGGTGCGGAGCAGAGTGAGCGTTTTCAGTTAATTCCTATAGAAGTTGATCTTCCATAGGAATGAACTGAAAACGCTCGCTCTGCGGCAGTGGACACGCACCATTATGAATGCCCGTGCGACAGTGCGCATTTTACTTTCACTTTCAAATTAGCGCCAGTTCGGGAGTGGCGATTGCTTGAATGGTGAGTTCATTGTAATTCTTAATGAAAAACACAACAACAAAACAGTAAAATGACAAACTCACTTTTACATTTCGCTTTGAAACCAAATCTTTCGCCATCGTCTTGTCAGTCAAAAGTGAGGCGAAATGGGTGAAGTGAGGTGAAATCTGACTCCTGCTGCTGATCTGTGCCGCGACTCTTGTTCGGCTCACGCTGAATCGAGCCGGTAACCGACTCACCGGCAACACCGACTATCACAGCAAGCCTACCTCAAGCCATAATGATTTTAGGCTGCCTAAACGTGTTATAACATATTGTGAACAGCCTGAATGATGGCACTTATGTGAACATTAATTTTTAACGTTTCTGTTATATGCCACGCAAGTCTACAGTGTGCATGTGAGACAATGTGTTCTTCTTCTGTTGTCTGAGAGTTGATTGACAGCTTTTAGGTGTGTTATTGGCAGCGCACACCACCCTCTATGATATTCTATAATTAAATCAACTAATCGAATATTCGAAAATCGTGACACATCCCTAGTATAAACAGTCTGAATGAACAGTTTGGGTGTTAGAAAGTGTGCATGTCAATTGTCACATATATATCAGAATTTTTTTCCTTATGTTCTGTTGATGTTGACTCAGAGATCCCAGTGATGTACATTAAAGAAATTGTTATTAGCATTTTATGTTTAATATCTGGAGTCTTTCAGACTCCAAACATAAGGTATGGTTTTAGGACATGCATTTAGGAGAAAACCACTACATGAGGCCTCTGATCTTTATTAATGAACCTCTTGCATCATGTTCTAACCATATATCAGTGATTCATATATTTCATATTCATGATTCATTCATCCTATTAGAAGCATAAAGAGCTCAGTATACTTCCACACAAACACTCCTTTTCCTTTCCCTTCCTTTTTTCATTTCTTTCGTCTCCACTCTCTGTTTCTTTATTGTCTTGGCTGATCTTCATCAAAGTAGCTAATGAGTTCCATTGGAACTCATTTGAAGTGGTGAGTATATTGCAACAATAAATTATGTGTGTACGCAGCAGGATATTATCCTCCAATGGCTGTTCTCGATGTAGCAACACTACCGAGCTCTCAGGATGTCATCTTCATTAGCAGGCCTGAATTTCCCTGGTCTGGTCTCTCTCTCTCTCTCTCTCTCTCTCTCTCTCTCTCTCTCTCACTCTCCTTCCTTTCTTCTTTGTCCCTTTTATTTCAAAATTCATTCTATGCTCTGCCTCCTACCCCTCCTGTGCTTGAGAAGAGTGAAAACACCCTTTTGCTTATCTTTTTCTGAAATCTTAGCAGAACACTTGATAATGTGTCTCAGTGACTCATTTTAAGTCATCAGAAATAATTTCTGCAAGGTAATAAAGAATTCTTTGGGAAACCACACAAGGGAAAATTATATAATAATATAATTATACTAATAATAATTATATATATATTTCTTTTTTTTTTCTGAAAGAAATTAATACTTTTATTCAGCAAGGATGCACTGAATTGATCAAAAGTGACAGTAAAGACATTTAGAATGTTTAAAAGGATTTCTATTTCAAATAAATGCTGTTCTTTTGAACTTTCTTTTAATCAAAGAATCCTGAAATAATGTACCACGGTTTCCACACATGTTTCTTGAGTGCCAAATCAGCATATTAGAATGATTTCTGAACTATCATGTGACTCTGAAAACTGGAGTAATGGCTGCTAAAAATTCAGCTTTGCCATCACAGGAATAAATTACATTTTAAAATATAATTACAAAGAAAAGTTATTTTAAATTGTAAATATTTTACAATTGTTACAAAAACAACACTAAGCTAGTATACTTTGAATTGTTTTGGAATACAAAATACGAAACCACCCACTTAAGAAACAGATGACTGCAGTGAGTGTCTCATTATATTACCATTGCAGTCCCTCCGTGCCCTTCCCTCATTCCCCAGCATTAGCTCCCTGCTATCATTAAGCTAATCTGATGCCCTTGACAAAAGCAGCTGGGTGGTGTGTGCCCCCCTGCAGTCTGGTACGGGCCGGCACAGTTTGAATTCATTCGACAGCAAGAAATGGACTGGTGAGCGGTGGGGCGCGTCGTTACATAGCACACTTCCCAATTCCTGCCCATTACCTCCCCATAATTCCCTCACACACTGCCCATCCTCCTGAATACTGTATGTGCTCCATGTAATATCCATTACAAAAGGAAACACTGTACGATGAGCTATAAAAGCACAGATGACCTCATGTAGAGATGCAACAGTGCAACTAGCTAAAAGCCCTGGATCATCTGCAGAAAGGCTGAATTTACAAAAGGCAAGGACTTCCAACTTGGAAAATTTGTGCGGAGTTGCTTAGGAAGCAAAATGACAATATATTGCACATCTCTGCATGACTTTAAATGGAATGCAACATAATACAGAGACAGCTTCTACTGAAAATCAGATTTACTGGTTAGTTTGATGTCCCTTGTGTGGTGGAATGGGAGAACAAAACCAAAATTAGAGGAGATTGACAGTTTCCTTAAGGTAATTAGACGTAAACTGATGGGAATCCCAGGTGAAAATGTGAGACAGGAGTGGCAACATGTGTGCTTGTTGAAAACTGATTATCTCGTGGAGAGCGTAAACAGGGAGAAGTGTCTTCCTTACTTGTTTGCGAATCTGTTTGTCTCTGCGTTACTGCTTGTAATGTGACCTTACAGGCAATTTCGCTCTAATGGGCTTCTGTATATGATCCAGTAATTGTTAGGACTGACAATATGCATCCAATTACTGTCGTTATGCCATTAGGAAGTCATGCATTCATCTTGCCAACCTCGATTCATTACCCTGTAGCTTTGTAAGGACATTTATATACATCTAATCACCCTTTTCATTGCCTCTAAATGCAGGTCTGTTTTTCATAATGACAGTCCTTTCCAAAGTCCTAATGACCCACATATCCTTTAAAAGACACGATTATAACTTAGATTAGGGTTTCAATGAAGCATCATTAGTTCCTCGCATGAATCAAGTGCTTTCCCTAAATGTATCATTTCAATGCATCATCAACTTTGTGCATGATCATTAAGCTGAAAACATGGAAAAAGAAAACACAACAAATGGGAAGGGAAAATGGAAAAATTAGCGCATGGAAAAAAAATCATTTCAGTATTTTAGTCTGTTTTTTTTCCCCAGTAACAAATATCCAAACATCCTTAATACACGGTGCACTGAATTGAGAAGCAAAAGCAGAACATGAATGACAATAAGGATACGTATAAGAATAAAATTAAAATAATTTTAACGATCCTAGAAAAGTAACTTTTTGATTTAGAAATGATTAAAATTATATTTATTAAAATATGTTTAACTGTGCTATAGGTTTAAAAATAATTGAATGAATGTCAACGCAAATGCATTTATGAATTTTGAAAATTTACCGTCCTCTAGAGCAGGGTTTCTCAACTGGTGGGTTGCGAGCCAAAAGTGGGCCGCGAGACCATTTTGAGTAGAGTGTGCAGTCAAAGAAACAACAACAACAAAAAACTTAATTCTGTTTGTCAGATGAAGTTTAAGTAGAGTGCCTGAGAAAAACGTGTTGTCCTGATTCAGTATCTGTTGTCAGGCTATATGTCAGTGTCATATTCTAACGTTATTTTCGTAACTTGTTACTAAATAAAAAGTCTCGCACCTAAAAAACAATGAACTTTCTTGTCCTGTCAGCCATTATACTGTGCTCGTAGCGTACACTCTCCAATTGCATGCGTCAATGTGGCGGCGCGCGCTGTGTATCACTAAGTGTTACGCAATTAGTAAGTCATGAAATTACCAAAAAGTATCAATAAATTGCATAACTGGTACTTTGTGTGTTCGCTGGGAAGGATTTGCATGCAGGTATGATGTTCATTCTATTCATCAGGAGCAGTTTTCATATGTTTTATACGGAAGGCGGTCTGGCATTCCTAAAAAATGGGTTGTGACTTAATGACCATAGGAAAATGTGGGTCCCATGGCAAAACCAGTTGAGAACCACTGCTCTAGAGAATCCTGGAGTAAATGGCTTGCACAATGGTGAAAGTTTACAGATCGAAATCAAAAATTTGAGCATATAATCTTTTAGTTACCAGCCCAGATCTCCTATGATTAAACTACCTCACAACCTGACTACAGATGTGGAGCATTAAGAATTTAGAGGTGGATATTAATGAGACGAGCTCTTGATGAGATGCTGGAGTACGTTCCTCAACTGTATTGCACACAGGTCATCTAATCAATGCATGAGCAGTCTCTGGGGATGAGGAGGGAGGGAGGGAGGGAGGGAGGGGAGGGAAGGGAAGGGGAGGGGAAAGAAGGGGAAGGGGAGGGGAAAGAAGGGGAGGGGGAGAAACATCTCAGGGCAAGGTCAGCATGTTTTTGCCCAGTGGAAAGCCTGGTATCCCAGCCTGGTAAAGCACCATGAACACTGCCCCTGGAGGAGCTGCTGGATGTGTGTTAGCGCTGACCCTTCACTACTGTTCCCCAAGGGACTGAACTTACCATCCACAACACAGCATGAACAACCAACTGCTAAATATTCATTTATCTCCCTGCCTGTCTCCTCAGATACCAATCAATTTATGAAATTGCTCAAGCTATGTATTTCCTCCATGGCCGTGCTCTTTCACACACACACTATCTCTCTTGCTCTTTCTCCTTTGGTGCAGATCACACCAGGCTTAGTGTTCGGATTGCTATACAGAGAACGATCCCTAATGGTTATCTGACAAAAGTGGAGAGCAAAGAAGGCAGAGGAATTCAGAGTAAGATCAATACTCTTGGAGAGTGAGTTTTCCCATGTTAAAGGCCAACTCCTTCTCAGCCTCCCGAGGGTCAGATATGAGATGTTTACAAGGACAGAACATCATAGGTATCTCCCAAACAAGCATGAGGGAAAAAAATAATGCTTTGACTGAACCAAATATACCTTAACACAGTCAAAACCAGACTAACCTCAATGTGTCAATGATAACAAAATCAAAAGTAAACACCAACAATGGCAATAAAAATCCTCATCTGTAGTACGTCAAACAAAAACACATTTACACTGAAATTAACTTCAACTTGGGAGTTTAATTTCTAGCACAAATAACTATTTAGTGATATACACCATCACTGAGATATAAAATTTTGTTCATAACACCCACAACAATTCTGATTTAAAGGGGACCTATAATGCCCCTTTAACAAGATGTAATATAAGTCTCTGGTGTCCCCAGAATATGTCCGTGAAGTTTCAGCTCAAAAGACCCCACAGATCATTTATTATAGCTTGTCAAATTTGCCCCTATTTGGGTGTGAGCAAAAACATGCCGTTTTTGTGTGTGTCCCTTTAAATGCTAATGAGCTGCTGCTCCCAGCCGCTTTCCAGAAGAGGGCGGAGCTTTAACAGCTCGCACTTCAGATGCTCAACAACAACAAAGCTGGAGAATCTCACGCAGACAAAATGACGATTGTCAGTAATGGCGTTCAGCCTTACATTGTTCAAACCGGAGTCGGACACTGATGGAGAGACTCAGGAAGAAGTTACAACTTATAGAATGCATCTGGACGTTTCTGAATGGTTAGTGGATAAAGCAGTTGCTGTGGAGTTGATTCAACTCATCGACTAGCATGTGCCGTCATGTTAATCTTTTGTGCAAATCCAGCTTTGAATTGACCCTCGTTTGTGAAGCAGTCCGGCATAAATGACGACAAGGGTAACAACACTCTACTACAACAACTCTTCCTCTTCTCTTAAGCAGCCCAACATGGCCTCACCTCCTTTGTTGTGTGTTCTCGGGGGCGGGGTTTATGTAAATTTTAGGGTTAGTGATGTTACTAACCCGGGAAGAAGCTCGTTGTAGTCCCTACCAGCCATTTGTTGTAGTCCTTAAACAGAGAATTCTTTGAAAGAAAATATCTCCCTTTGCATTGAACTTTGAGCGTCGTAACTTCGCAGATGTTGTTAATGCTCTAACAGCAACATTACACACTAACTAAAGTTAAAAAAGTGAAATCATAATCAACCACCCCTTTAAAACAAGGTTGTAGTGTTTGCTTAAAGGATTAGTTCACTTTCATATAAAATTTTCCTGATAATTTACTCACCCCCATGTCATCCAAGATGTTCATGTCTTTCTTTCTTCAGTCGAAAAGAAATTAAGGTTTTTGATGAAAACATTCCAGGATTATTCTCCTTATAATGGACTTCAATGGCCTCCAAACGGTTGAAGGTCAAAATTACAGTTTCAGTGCAGCTTCAAAGGGCTTTAAACGATACCAGACGAGGAATAAGGGTCTTATCTAGCGAAACGATCGGTCCTTTTCGAAAAAAATTTAAATGTATATGCTTTATATAAACAAATGATCGCCTTCCAAGTGCTTCCGCCAAAACCGTACTTTTGTATTCTTCAAAAAGCTTACGCTGTATGTCCTACGCCTTCCCTATTCTACTTACGGAAAAAATGTAACTGGCGCTGCGTTCGTTCCGTAAGTTGAATATTATAAGGAGAATAATCCTGGAATGATTTCATCAAAAACCTTAATTTCTTTTCGACTGAAGAAAGAAAGACATGGACATCTTGGATGACATGGGGGTGAGTAAATTATCAGGAAAATTTTATATGAAAATGAACTAATCCTTTAAAGACCTGTTCTAGTTGATGATTCAAACCCCATGAATCAGAGGCTCCGTTCCACTGCTGCGGCCTTGACAATGGGATGTTTCTCCAATGGTTCTCTCCCTGGTGTGATCTTTATCTGGTATAAAAAGCAGTGAAAATAATATTCAATGCTTGTATTGCTCAATGGAGATAATTAATCATAATTTAAGCTATCTCGTGACTGACACAGTGTCAAACCAATGAACAATTTTTGGTTGACATGCACCTTTATAAGACAGAATGTGGGACACTGTCTTAGTTCTTACAAACCCCAGAGTAAAATCAGCAATTACAGAGAACAAGATACACCTATAGCATACAAATAACAAAACAAAGACGCAGTAACTCTCTGAGGTATTAGCATAGAAAACAATTTGCCAGAAGGTGCACGTCTTCTGTAACAATGGATTTCACCAGCTCTGATCTTTTCTTTTCTTCTTTTCAAAGATGAAAAGACAGTGCTGTTATCTTCTCTGCCAAAGATTCATCTGGACACTCAATCCAACACTAAGCTAATGCTTTTTTTTTTTTTTTTTTTGGTGTTAAAATTCATTACGTTCATTGAAACTTAAATTGAATCAATGGGCAAAGTTTTGACACTGATTGCAAGTTCTGCAGTTTATTATTCTATTGATAGACTCTAAGACTATCAATCCAATTTTTTGGTTGTTTTTCCCCAGTGATCTTTTTTTTAAAGAGTTATTTGTCGTAAGTGCTTCAGTACTGTAGTTAAAATTGACATGTTTTCTAGAGAACATTCTTATTCTAGAGAACCTATCTATCACTTTTAACTATCAACTTTCAAACCAAGTCAATCTACATAGTTTCAGCCTCAAACAGATTGCGCGCCGACTGATGCAAATTGCTCACAATTCTGGAAAGAACTTTCTGGCAAGCTCTAATCTGATTGGCTGACTTTACACAACCTTCAAGAGTTTTTTTTTAGTTGTGTTTACAAGGTACTAGGTTGACAGCAAGGCCATTCACAGAATTTGCCAAAATTTGCCAGATTAGAGACATCAAATCTTTGGATGATACTCAGATTTTTAATAGAGGATCTCATAGATATAGTTATAAAAATAATTATATATATATATATATATATATTTTTTTTTTTTTTTTTTTTTTTTTTCCTGAGTTGTCTATGAAATAGACTGCATTTATTATGCTACTTTTGAACAGGAACAAATTCAAAGTCTATGCACATTTTCTGCTATTTTCCCATTATTATCTTTTAATAATGATTGCCCGCCGACTGATGCAAATTGCTCACAATTCTGGAAAGAACTTTCTGGCAAGCTCTAATCTGATTGGCTGACTTTACACAACCTTCAAGAGTTTTTTTTTTAGTTGTGTTTACAAGGTACTAGGTTGACAGCAAGGCCATTCACAGAATTTGCCAAAATTTACCAGATTAGAGACATCAAATCTTTGGATGATACTCAGATTTTTAATTGAGGATCTCATAGATATAGTTATAAAAATAATTAAATATATATATATATATATATATATATATATATTTTTTAAGATGTATGTTATTATGATACAATCAGTTTCAGATAAACCCGCCTAAAAAGATATGTTTCTATGATGACTTTGGTTTATTCTCTGTGTAAACTTCAAGATGTTTAATTACTTCCAACCAACACTATGTGATTTCTGTATCTATAACAATAGAGTTGCTATTCTGGGAACTGAACCAAGATCTTAGGTTTCACACTATAGACAATTCCATGTAATGGCAATATAGTCATTTTCTGGCATGTCTACATTGGTGTATGAAGTGCTAGATGTCAGCGCAAACCTTATTCTACAAGCAGCATACTTGAAGTATGAAGAGGTGTCAGAAAGCTGGAAATTCACCCTGCAGTGCTGAGCTCATGTGGCGCATCAGATAAACTAGTATGTCCTTTATTTTCATGCTGCATACTGTGCAGTGTAGGGTATATTGGAGGAGAAGATATAAGTTGCTGTCACATGTAGTTCTCTGAGCATTTGATGACAGCAGTTCTCTCGCCAACATCTTTTTATTGTCCTATTTCTACCAACAATGGCATGAGATGTGCACGTCATTGTAAATGGCAAACGTGTCACGTCCTGAATGACAAAAACAAACCCCCACAACAAGAATTCAAACCTGACTGAAACATTGCTAGAAATATGTTATTTGGATTGGGTTCTAAAAGGAATTTGTTTATTATTTTGCCTATTTTGATGTATGAGCAATACATTCTGTGCAGTTCCCATCATTATGATTTCATAATTCTAAAATGACGATCTTGAACATTAGAAATTAATGGTAACTAGTTAGCTTTGACTGACTAACTAAATCCTGTGGGACATTAAGACAAAAGGACATTCTGATGTTTATAAGGACCAACTCTTCTTTTTCCAGGGAAGATTTATCACAATATGTAAATTATGAACCACAACATAAATCCAGGCGTGGTAATTTCCATAAAAAAATATTCAATAAAATTGGCCACAACTCCATAAATCTTAGTCAGAATAGATGCCATACTTTGTCCACTGTACTAATGTATATATACATTATATATATATATTCTCCAATTTTCTCATGTTCACACCAGATGATCAGCTGATCTGTAAAAGGAAAACGTATTTGGGGGTGAAATCATAGTGCTGGGTTGCTAAATCAGTGATACTCTCAGTTTGCCCTAGAGAGAAAACAGCATGATTTTCACATTTTGACACATCTGAGACGTGCTAACCGAATTCAGAGCCAAATCCCTTGGCTGTTTGAGACATTACAGGCAGTCCGATGCTTACAGCAACACCTGCTGTTCTCTCTGCTTATACAAGGAAAACATAGCTATAGCTTGCAGTAAGTAAGCGTATAGCAAAATGACTGCCTACTTTACTTAATCATCATCCCGAAGTACTCTGCGGAGTGTAATAATACCAAAGACGTTATATATATCATATCACGCCTGCCGGAGACTTGACTGCATGTGTTTTCCATCCCACCCACAGGCTCTGCACTATTGAACATAAGGGGTGGATGAAAAGAGTGAGCGGGCAAATATACATTATTTAACAGTCCCTTTCCAATAGTCCCTCTGCTATAATAATGCCAAAGTATATCCATGAGTGTCCTTACCTCAGCGGATACCAGACCCCAGCCGAACCAACACCCACTCGTGTATATGGGGGAAAAGAATGCATTAATTATTTATGCTATGAAGAGTGACGCACACACAAACCCTCTGGGAGAAAAAAAAAATCACCTACGGGTCAGGGCCGAAACAGAAGATTCCACAGCTCAGGTGAGGCTGCAGTGTGTTGTATTTGGAGTGCGGTAACACATTCACAATATCAATAGGATGATTGAATGCGACAAGGCATAAAGAAGAAACAAAATCCTCATTGGATTCAATAACAGAGAGATAAGGTCACATTGTGAGACACAGCATGTTATCCTATGAAATTACATAATGCAAAATGGTAATTGTCCTTTGACTCAAGCAGAATGCAAAGCTGATATCCATTAGCTACTCTCAAATTGATAAGCAAATTAGGTTATTCACAGAACTGATGAACACCTTTTTATGTATAATCATTGCAAATTAGGAAAAACATCTTTTTCTTTTTCTTCGTCAGTTTCAGTTAGGCGGGAATTCTCATAGTTCTCATAGGCGGGAAGGATGTTTCAAAACCTAAAGGGTTAGTTCACCCAAAAATGAAAATTCTGTCATTAAATACTCACCCTCATGTCGTTCCACACCCGTAAAACCTTCGTTCATCTTCGGAACACAAATTAAGATATTTTTGATAAAATCCGATGGCTCAGTGAGGCCTGCATTGACAGCAAGATAATTAACACTTTCAATGCCCAGAAAGCTACAAAAGACGTATTTAAAACAGTTCATTTGAGCTTCGAAGCTTTACGAATCTTTTGTTTCGAATCAGTGGTTCGGAGTGTGTATCAAACTGCCAAAGTCACGTGAACCATTGAAATTTCAAAACGTTTTAAAACATATGACGTAATGAAGCCTCGTTTACTGAAATCATGTGACTTTGGCAGTTTGATACACGCTCCGAACCACTGATTCAAAACAAAAGATTCGTAAAGCTTTGAAGCTTCATGAAGCAGTGTTTTGAAATCGCCCATCACTAGATATTGTTGAAGAAAGTCGTTATTTTGTTTTTTTTGGCGCACAAAAAGTATTCTCGTCGCTTCTATATATATATTTATATATTTATATATATATATATATATATATATTTAATTATTTTTATAACTATATCTATGAGATCCTCAATTAAAAATCTGAGTATCATCCAAAGATTTGATGTCTCTAATCTGGTAAATTTTGGCAAATTCTGTGAATGGCCTTGCTGTCAACCTAGTACCTTGTAAACACAACTAAAAAAAAAACTCTTGAAGGTTGTGTAAAGTCAGCCAATCAGATTAGAGCTTGCCAGAAAGGTTGAACCACTGTAGTCACATGAACTGTTTTAAATATGTCTTTAGTACCTTTCTGTGCATCTGAAAGTGTTAATTATCTTGCCTCACTGATCCATTGGATTTTATCAAAAATATCTTAATTTGTGTTCCGAAGATGAACGAAGGTCTTACGGGTGTGGAACGACATCAGGGTGAGTAATTAATGACAGAATTTTCATTTTTGGGTGAACTAACCCTTTAAGATGGCTGCCTTGTTTTGGCCAAATTCTAAGAAAACGTACCAATAGGCAGCTCATGTTTGGGAAAAATTTAACTTTTCTGAAAAAAAAAGAAGACGACGACGAAAAAAAATGAATTACTGACCTTTCTCTATGCACAATTATAATGCGGATGATTAATAATGCCAAAACCATGTTTTTACAGTGTAGACATACACTACTGTTCAAATGTTTGGGGACAATAAGAGTTTTTGAAAGTCTCTTTTGCTCACCAAGGCTGCATTTATTAGATCAAAAATACAGTAAAACAGTAATATTGCAAAATGGCAAGCTGAATTTTCAGCATCATTAACCCAGTCTTCAGTGTCACATGATCCTCCTGAAATCATTCTAATGTGATGATTTGGTGCTCAAGAAACATTTCTTATTACTATCAATGTTGCAAACAGTTGTGCTGCTTAATATTTTTTGTGGAAAATTATGCATTTTTTTTTTAGGATTTTTTTTTTTATTAATAGAAGTTTAAAAATAACAGCATTTATTTGAAATGCAAATATTTTGTAACTATAAATTATAAATGTTTTTACTGTCACTTTTGATCAATTTAATGTGTCTTTGCTGAATAAAAGTATTAATTTCTTTCAAAATAAATAAATAAATAAATAAAAAAATCTTACTGACTTCAAACGTTTGAACTGTAGTGTGTACTTCAGTTGATTTTATATGCCCCAACAGTTTGTGCTATATCCGTTGACCGTCTATTTCTTTTGAGAACGCTTGTCAATTATGTATGACAACATCGGGCATGAAATAATCCTCAACACTTCTACTGAAATGTTGTAAAACTGTTAAAATTCAAATTCAGACAGCCATTTAGCTTTATTATAATTGCTTGCATAGATGAAATTGCTGTTTACAAACAGACACTCGGCGACGACACTTCTAGGTTCTTTTGGCACCCTGGAAAAGTGCTGTTTTAGATTAGTGCTTCACAAAAATTGAGCAAAAAAAGAGCAATAAGCACCGTGTGAGTGGTTGAAACACCACATTTCTAAAAGACTGAACTGTTTTAAAAGCACTTCCATTCCGATGTTTTTCATTTCCAAAATGCAACCGGTTTGACAAACAAAAGGCCAAATATGATCTAAGTATGATCGTATATGTACTGTAAACCCACTACCAACTGATTTTTTCCCTCAAAATAAAAAATATGTATTCACTATAAACCAGTTTCACTTTATAATAATGTTCATCAATTTACAAATATTATAAAATGCTTAACAGATTTAATCTATGAAGGTCTATAAGGCAATAGACAGGCCTCTGTTTAATCTACAGTTATGTTGACTCTTAACTGCAAAACTCCCTTTGAGTCACCAACTAACTTTTCAGAAAAGTTTTATGACAAGACAACAAAATCACTGCGTTAGGATTTTGACAAACTGATCAATCAGAGTAAATGGCTTCAGACTCGCTGTAATGTTTACTTGTGCCCTTCAAAGGGAAGCCCAGCAGACGGTAGACACTTTTCAAAATATCGTTCACAGAACAGAGCTTAAAATAGACAAAGACTGACTGATCATGATGTCAGAAACAATAACAAGTCACCACAAGACAACACCCTGAACATTGCACAGAGAGACAGGAACCATTATAACATTAATAATGTTGTGAAGCTACAGGACTAGACTATTTTGATTTAAGCAACGTAGGACTGGCACAGAGAACATTTGAAATTCACAACTGTGGCATAGATGTCAAACATTTCCATCAGTGAATTATGCTGCCTTTTGAACATCAAACTATGCTGTAAATAAAGATAACTAACATTGAATTAGTTCAATTGTTCTGTGTTGAGAAAAGCATCTCTTGTAATGTTATAGCCACAACTATATGGTGCTTATCAAGGGATAGATTACCCAAAAATAAAAATGAAAACATAGTCATCAAAATAAGTACAATACCATTCCAAAGTTGATTTATTTATCTGGAAAGAAATTGCAACACTTTATTTTAGGGTTCAATTCTCACTTTTAACTAGTTGCTTATTAGCTTGCATATTACTAACATATTGGTTGTTTATTAGTACTTATAAAGCACATATTAATGCCTTATTCTGCATGACCGTATTCTACATCTCTTAATTCTACCCAATACTTAAATTTAAACGCTACAAAACTACCTTACTAACTATTAATACGCAGTAAATTAGGAGTTAATTGAGGCAAAAGTTGTAGTTATTAGTGAATACGAGTTCCCTATACTGAAGTGTTACCAAATAATATTTGAGGAACATATTAACATGTGATTTGTCATCATAGGAATAAATTATATTATAAAATTTATTACAGCTGCAGTACGTAAGTTTTGCCTCTCTGTCGCCATCTCTGTTTGAAACATGCAATTGCAGTTATTCGCAGAATTATCATCTTTACGTGGGTTGTGCATCAGCATGGCTCAGCGCGGATGAATCTAATGTTTGCTGTCAGTCACCACATCGGCGTGGATACTGTACTTCTGGAATCACAGATTCTACCTCTTGGAAGTATGACCAAAATAAGAATTTTCACCCGGAAAATGTCATCTGAACAAGTAAGTAACATTAAATCTAATGATCACTTAGCTCGGATCACATCAAACCGTGCAAATTATTATTATTGTTATACTTTCTTCTCAAATTGTAAATGTTAACAACATCAGCATTGCGTGACTATGTGTATTTAGTGTGTATTAGCGTTACCTATAGATTTCAATTTCTGTTGCCACTCCATAGTCCGAAGTCTTTGCTTTTGACTACGGGTGAATCTCAGTTGTCACTGATGATTGTCATTTGGACCTTTCTGGATTACAATCTGCCATCAAAATGATAAGTATAATTATTGCATCTGCTGTGAAAAAAGGTTATAAATGATCCGCCACCTGCAGCATCCTCACATGCCATATAGCTGGGACTCGTTCTTTATGTAAACAGACGTGACGTAATGACGCAAAGACGAACGGCTACATGCTCGTATTTCCCGCGAAAACCCACCAGTACCACCTGAATTAGAAAACATTATTACAAGCTTACCATTGTGAATCGGCTAAGGTAAGGAGATAGTTTTGAACACTGGCTGGTTATGTACTTGCTCAAATATTGATTTTGGATCATTTTTAACCAAAAAAAGTTACGGACTGTAGCTTTAAATTAGAAAACAGCAGCCTTACTGAACATAAGAGACTTCTTCCAGAAACATTAAAACATCTTATCAACCCTGAACTTTTAAATGGTAGTGCATATATAAGCACATGCAAAAAAGAGCAGCGTAAACATTCGGCTAAGCATCTTCTTTTCTGTCCCACAAATGAAAGTTTTGCAACAACATGAGGGTGAATAAATGATGACATAAGTTTTATTTTTGGTTGAACTATCCCTTTAAGCACATGACAAATGCACATCACATCCTTCAAATATCAGATTTGCATGAGTGCAATTTACATTCTTGCATAACGCATAATTAGGTAATCAGCTGAGTCACGGTGTCATTAAAGACTCTTTTTCACAGCTGATGGCTATCTGTCAAAAATCAGAGATTGGCAGAAAAAGTGATGGGCGCGCTCTATCTCTAGATCTAATGAATTCAGCTGGCACCACCCTGAGCTCTGAAAATATGACACCCACTCTCGCCCGGCCATTAACACCAGCTGTGTGTTGACTGGTACTGGAGCTGATCAATGCTGTGACACATGCACATCCCACACAAACAAAAATGCTCAAATATGTATGCAAATGCAAGAGTTATCGGAACATAGTCTGCAGGGAATATAGTGCAACAAAACTGTGGAACAGGATGCTGTTTTTCAACCACAATAATTCCATGTGTCATCCCCAAATAAATTTGATCCACTTACAATAATCTTGTGCATCTTCATCTCAGATTACCATTTGAGTGATGTTTTAAACATATTCTGACTCCACTAAGTCAACAGACCCTCTAAAAATGGGGCGTTGGGACTGGACAGTGTCACCTAAAGCTCAATCCTTTCACTAAATGAGTCTGCAGTACCGACAGCGACCAGCGGAGGGCAATTTAGCTGCATCCAAGCACAAAATGGAGGTAAGGGAGTGAAGACCAAAAATATATATATATTTCTTGATCTTTCATTTCTTCCACTTTTCTCTCCTTGATTTCTCCACAGCGACTACCGCTCTCTGCCAGTTTCAGTCCTGTTTTTATTGCTCTGTATTAATTAGGACATCCATTAGGTGGCTTAAGTCATAAATCCCCTTGTTAATTTGGAAAGAAGAATCAGCGGCGCTCATTATGATTAAATTAGCAGAGATCTGCCGGGTGGCTGGACCTTTCTGACATTGATTGTGATCATCAGCTCCAAACATCAGACGGCAGTTTCCCTTTAACCTCTATTAGCATTCTGTACCTAATTTCCGATTTATCACTGGTTTAAAAGGTCTCCCTTGAAATGATCATCTATTTAATCATGATAATGATGCTATATAATTTACACAATCAATTTTTTATACAGTATTTCAAATCTTTTGCACTGTGAAAACACTCTACATTACATTAAATCATATTTTGAACAGCTTGGGGGTTTGAAAGCATCCTGGCATTGATTAAACCACTCTTGAACTTATATGGGGACATATTTCCTGGAATATGGGACCACCAAGATGGGAATGGCGTTTGCAGCTTGCACATTGTTCTGTGAGATGGCCTTATATGACCATAGCTGTTATACCGTACAACCATGCAAAACAATTACTGGACCAAAGGACTCCCATGAGTTGGCTGGCAATACCATTATAGATCCCCCACCATGTGTAACAGTTGGTAATTTTGGGCATCTTTTGGTTTCCTCCGCACATAAACCAGTCCAGATGTTGGAAAGTGTGTGAAAGATGACCTATCAGACCATATTACGTTTTCCATTTGGGTTCAGGTTATGAGATTTTGCGACTCGGCCTCGGAGTCAAGAGGTTTCTGAATGGCAGCACTGCCATAAATTCTAGATCACAGTGTAGTTTTTGTTAAGACGAGGTCACAAAGTTGCTGATTGAATTCTGAGAATTTTTTTGAGGCTACAGTGACATTTAGCAACTATCTACGTACTGTAGTGTCCTTTTATTCAACTCAGTGAGATTCATCTTGCAACCGCAGTTTGTTTCCTGATGCAGTTTGCACGTTCGGCATATGACTTAATTATTTTTGAAACTGTTCCTCTCAACACATTTAATTCTGTTTAAAGCCGCTGATTACCAATCAACCCAATATGACCCGCCTTTGCAGCTGCATTTGTGATAGTAAATGAGCTACTTCAAAGTTATTTTTGTCAGCCCATAATTAAGACATCAAAAAAAGTTTGACATACTGAGTCATAAGTCAAACATTATGACAAAAAAGTCAAATTTATAACAGTAGAAGTTGAAATGATCACATTAAAGGATTAGTTCACTTTCAAATTAAAATTTCCTGATAATTTACTCATCCCCATGTCATCCAAGATGTCTTTCTTCAGTCGAAAAGAAATTAAGGTTTTTGATGAAAACATTCCAGGATCATTCTCCATATAGTGGACTTCAATTGACCCCAAATGGTTGAAGGTCAAAATTACAGTTTCAGTGCAGCTTCAAAGGGCTTTAACGATACCACATGAGTCAAGTCAAGTCACCTTTATTTATATAGCGCTTTTTACAATGTAGATTGTGTCAAAGCAGCTTTACATTGATAACTGGTACATTATTTGGCTGCACAGCAGCTCTTAAAGAATAGTGTCAATGCAGGAATAAGGTTCTTATCTAGCGAAACAATGTCATTTTCTAAAAAAATAAAATAAAAATGTATATGCTTTATAAACACAAATGCTTGCCTTGCAAGTGCTTCCGCCAGACTGCCTTCTATATTCTTCAAAAAGCTTACGCTGTATGTCCTACACCTTCCCTATTCAACTTACGGAACTAACGCAGCGTCAGTTCCGTTTTTCCGTAATTTGAATACGGAAGGTGTTCTGGCGGAAGCTAGATATTTGACTTCATAACTTGTTTAAATATGGATATTTTTTTATACAAACGCATCGCTTCGCTTCAGAAGGCCTTTATTAACCCCCCGGAGTTGTGTGGAGCACACATTTATGATGGATGGATGTGGATGGAAGCTTTTTCTTCAGCTCATACTCATGGGTCCCGTTCACTGCCATTATAAAGCTCAGATGCGTCAGGATATTTATTAATATTTTTTTGATTATGTTCATCAGAAAGAAGAAAGTCATATACACCTAGGATGGCTTGAGGGTGAGTAAAGCTTGGGCTAATTTTCATTTGAAAGTGAACTAATCCTTTAAAATTCTTAATTATGAGAAAGTTAAAAATGATAATAAAAAGACAATTATGACAAAAAAAAATGTGACTCATAATTATGCCTTTTTATGTCATGATTTTAACTCATTATTAATTTTGACATCATCATTTTGACTTCTAATTTTTTATCTCAAATATGACTTTTATATCATAATTTTTCATATCATAATTTTGACATTTCATCTCATAAATATGACTTATGTCATAATTTTGACTTTTTATGCAATAATTATGATTTACCAAAGTATATATTTTTTTCTTATGTGATGGAAAAAGGTTTCCACGGGCTTCCACATAGTTGACCTGTGGTTGCAAAGAAAGTAAAACCTTCTTCATCAATGAAAAATCTCAGATACACTAATTATTCGTTCAAAAAATGTTCAAAAGTTTGGGGTCAGTAAGATTTTTTTTAAAGGAAATAATACTTTTATTCAGCAAGGATATATTCAATTGATCAAAAGTGACAGTAAAGACATTTATAATGTTACAAAAGATTTTTACTTCATGTAAATGGTGTTCTTTTGAAATTTCAATTCATCAAAAAGTCCACAAAAAAAAGTACCACAGTTTCATATAGTTTTATACATGTATATATTTCTTGAGCACCAACTCATCATATTAGAATGATTTCTGAAGGATCATGTGACACTGAAGTCTGGCGTAATGATGCTGAAAATTCAGCTTTGCCATTACAAGAATAAATTAGCTACACTTTAAAATATATAGAAACCAATTCTTTTAAATTGTAATAATATTTCACAATATGACTGTTTAACTGTATTTTTCAATCAAAATAAATACAGCCTTGGTGAACATAAGAGACTTCTATTAAAAACATTGAAAAATCTTACCGACCGCAAACTTTTGAACTCTTTAAATGAAAGGAAAATATTCTGAAATGTAACAAGACAAAAGAAAAAAAGTCTTCCATCAATTAGCCGAGAAATGATGGCTTAAATAAATGGTTTGTTTTGTGCAGTCTCTGGCTCTTTAATCTTACCTTTCAATACTGTCTTATATCACACATTTTAAGGCATTTTTTTGCCTACAGGAGCAAATGCCAATGGAAATCCATTTTCACAGTGCAACGGCTGAACCACAGAACTATGCATCAGTGTCAGCCAATCACAGCACTGGATTGTGTTGATAAGACACACTTCAAAGCACTAGTGGCCTTGATAAAAAGCCTTGCACACCTTGCTCATCACTCTTCATTTAGCACAGCAAATCAACCATCCCAACATAAACACACACACACACACACACACACACACACACACACACACACACACACACACACACACACACACACACACACACACACACACACACACACACACACACACACAGCCTATTCATTTGCAAAGTCCACAGACTCACATCCACACTTTCTTGCTCATAAATTGCGGTTAATACACTATTTAGATACTATAAAAAGATTAATTTATTCCTCCTTTGATCTGCTATAGAACAACATTGTGGTGTAGATGAATATTATAGCTCAAATAATTTGACATCTAATTAAAGCACTGGTAGATACTGTAAATGAATAAATACATTTTCAAAACATTCATACAATTTCTGTATGCAAAAAAAATCAAGCAAAAACAACCTAAGTCCTACAGCCAATTAGTCTAAAGGAAATGCAAGGCAATCCCCAACTGATAAAGTTACAAAAGTGTAGTCATAAGATAAAAAAAATATCAGACCATGCAATATGAGATTGTGCAATGTTTACCCATTAAACAAGGAATAAAATAAAATAATATAAAGATACACAGACATACTCCAAAATCAAACAGCCCCACTCAACACTCAGCTCCCCTTCATTCATTCATGATGAGGTCATCATAAAGTTCAGGGAATCTCCATATTTCTTAAAAGTGTTTTGAAGTGCAGCCCATATATACCATCTGTGGTCGTACAATCAAAGTAAGACTGAAAATCTGCTCTGTGGCTCATGTTCATTTTAACTAAAGTCAGAGAGACTGAGAGAGGAGAAAGTGGGTGATCATAAATTCAGCAACACATGGATTCGAATGCCAAGAACAAATCAGTTCCTTGCTCATTTAGAGAGAGATCCAGAGGGCTCTAGGTGGTTTTGCTCTTCATTTGCTGGTTCACACAGAGCTTTTTTTTTCCATTGACCTTCGTCTTGCATTTTTAACAGCAAAAACATGAGACGAAGGTCAGTGGAACGAAAAAAGTGCAAGGTCTATAAACGCGTTTTTTAAAAGCTGAACTTATTTTAACTTGAGAGCCGCGTTTTTAGAATGCTGTGTCATGCACGAGACGCTGCAAAAGTAGGGTGACCAGACGTCCCGTTTTTCCCGGGACAGTCCCATATTTCAGCTCCATTTTTAGTGTCCCGATATATTAAGAAAAAATCATGTTTTGTCCCGTATTTCATCTTTCCTAAAATTTCTTTATGACTGGGTAATCATAGAATGAGTAGTAGAAGTGGTTAAGCGAGAAAAGCCCAATCAATTCGTCATAGAACAAAACTGCCATCCAATCACAATTCGTTATTGATTAACTTGCCGTTAGTGAAGGCCGGATAGGTGGAATCGCGCTGAATGACACACACCAGTTGCGCTCTCTCTTTCCTTGCGTGCGATCCCAGTTCTCTCAGACAGCGTGCGATCAGTTCTCCTTGCATCTGAATGGTCAAATGCACGCATAGTTTTTTCAAAATGTCCATTGTGTGGACTATCTCATGTAAATACAGTCGGTTATAACTAATGGCTTAAGTGGACTTAAACAGGTGGGTGAAAATCGGGTATGTGTCAGTATATTACGTCCATAAATTCGGTCTTAAAGGGACAGTAGCCTAATTAAATATTTGTCTGTCATTAATGTTAATCAAACAACAAAAGATGTTAAACTTATACATGGTAAATAAACCTACTGTATCTGAAAAACAAGTTTATTTAATTGGTATGTCTATCGTATTTGTCGTATTGTTTGTAAATTTCTTATATCTTGGTCATATTGCCCACCCCTTGCTCACCCGTCCCGTGTTCCACCATAAGAAATCTGGTCACCCTATGCAAAAGACACAAGCTCAACGGTTAAACATGTCTGTCTAGCACGTTTACATTGAAAAACAAAGAAAAGTAGCGCAGTGGAATGGAAAAAACGCGTTCTGTACTAAACATGGAAAAGATTTCCTCTTTGCATTTTTCGTGTACAGACGATAACGTTTATGCTCCGCGAAAACTATTAAAAACGCTGTATTATTTATGCCAGGCCAGTAGTTGGCGATGTCACTTTGTAAAGAAATACTACGCACATACATAAACCATATGCACATGATGTCACCGTTTTCACAAATTTGCGTTTTTGTAGTTTATGCGTAGACAATAACAGTATTGTTTTCGAAAAGCACTTTCAGGCGCCCAAAACGCCGTTGTTGTGTAAATGAAAGGCCAAAACACATAAAAAGTTTTCTGTTTTTAGTTGAAAACTGTGTCTTGTAAACGACCCCTAAATTATCTCTTTGGCTAAAGGTTAGGACCTCTAACTAACCCCTAACCATGGTCCACTTCTCTCCACTCTTCAGAAGCACTAACAAGATCAATGGGGAAATAGGGGATGTCAAAAGAAAAAAAAAAAGTCATGGCTTGGAATAAATTTACTAAAGTTTTCTTATGGGAATGACCTCTAGACTTTTAAACTAATCTGATCTTTTCTTATGGATAAAATGTGCCGTCACCGGTCTTTACGGATGAAAAAGGGATTTTTCATCAACTTTATTTCTTAAAAAGGGCCAAAAAGTTAGCAAATATCACACTAAACAGGCATGAGTATAGATTTTAGATGTTCATATTTTTAAAGCCTGAAGCCAGTGATGATCTCATAGCTGAAATGCTTCTCCCTAAGGTCGATTGAGTCTTCGTGAGCATGGCAGATTTATATTTAGCTTTAGTTTAGCTCTGTGAGCTCTTATTCCCAGATAAGGGCAATATCAAGATTGATCGTTGACTGACACACAGAAAGAGGACTTACAATGTGTGTATTGAAGCCTCAGGAGCTGAAGAACTGAGGAAAATATGCCTCCTTTGTGGTTCTCATGCGGGTCCACAGCCACTGTAGTGACATTTACTGATCCCGTTCCCTCCTCTTCTCATCATTGATCATTTCCTGTCCTTTCTCTATTGTTCTCTCCAAAAAAAATGTTTCTTCATAACTTAGCTGAAAATGCAAAGCCAAAGTATTATATGAATGTATCCGTTTTTTTTTTTTTTTTTTTTTTTTTTTTGGGAGGTGTGTGGGCGGGGGGAGGGCGTTACGGTTGGTGGGGTGCAGCAAAAGTCAGGACTCGAAAATGCATCGCCTGTGTAAGCGCCAAGGGTCAACGTGCCGGAAGCGTGAACACCAACCTAACACACAGTGCATGGCTCTGATGGTTATTCTGTTAATGAGAAATGTCCGGCCTTATTCATGAAACATGAGCAGAACAAATTTCTATGTAAATCATTTCCATGAATCAGCACTCATTAATCTATTCGTACCTAAATTGTCGCATTCAATTTAATGGGACAATTGGTTTCATGCATGATGTACACAGAAATCTGTTCTGCTCTGGCTTCATGAAGGTCCAGCTCATCTAATATGGTGACCTCATTGTCGGAGCTCATGGATAGCCTTACAGTTTTGTATGATAAGTCAAAAATCTGAGACTGCTATGTTTTTCTGGATTATAATATTTCTGTAGTCCAATTTGTAACCCCCAATGAAGATGTTCAGTTAGTGAAGACATCTGCTTCCCTGTGATTTTAAATGTTTTACAGCAGAGCACCCAGAGCTCATTCATCAAGCTCCTGCACTACTGCAGGCATTGAGCTCCTGCCCTGCAGAGGTGCAGCTCCAGGGAGCTCCTCTATGACAGTCAGGCCAAGAGAGCAGCTCTGCACTCTTTCAATCTTTTAATCAGCTTATTCTATCCTTTTCTTCTTCTCCATATACAGTTCTACCATTAGAATGATTTCTGAAGGATCATGTGACACTGAAGAATGGAGTAATGTAGGTGAAGTATATTATACTGTATCTTTCTTGCGCACATCTCCCATACCCTGAAACACATCCTCAGGCAGTGGGTAAGAATTTCTTTCGTTCCCAAGTTTCCTGATCCCTTTCTCCCCTCTTTCAATCTTTCACCCTCAGGCTGTAGTGACGGCTGCAGTGGTGGGCCGTGCTTGGCCGTTACCCTCCCACCTCACTGTCATACAGGGCATGTAACGGGAGAAGGATGAGAGTAAGAGAAAGAAAGAGAGAGAGAACATGTGGAGTTCCGGAGAAGCAAAAAACAGCATACGTATCGCATAGGAGGTGGGAACATGGCTGTCATAAAAACTATTCTTGTGTCTTTTTGTGCCCTGTTTTCAGCACAGCTAGTCTGTAAAATCTATATTTCATCTCTTGAATTCAGAATTTTATGATGTTGAGTTGGTCCTGCTATCAATAATGTATTGATCATCAAGTCAAATCTTATATGCTTAGTATTGCTGATGCTCAAAAAGCCATTTTGTAGGTATATCTCAGTAAATCTTACAAGAGCGTTAGAGGAGACTCTGCAATAAAGTTTAAATACCTATTCGACATAAAAGTTTGGATTGAATCAGTCTGATCTGTAAACTATAAAGCTCTGTATGGCCTTCATTTATTGTTCTGCAGTCCAGAGTGTATCTTCACTGATGAATGAACAAATAACCTCAGTCCATTTTTGTATACTTGGAATTAAGCTTTTCTCCCAGAATCACGGGACCAGACACCATTATTTTGCCAAAAAAACAAACAAACAAAAAAAACAAAAACAACAACAACAACAAAAAACATCTCTTATTTATACAGAAAAAGAATTTAACTGGACAGATGGTCTTCATGCTCAGCGTTCTCTGTGTCCGTACATAAAAGTTTATATGCGTTTATATGCTGACCAAAGCATATATTCTCTACCTTACAAGGTAGAGAAACTTGTTGTTCATGTTTAAAATCGATGTTCAAAATAGTTGAATGCATCATGCTACACAATCCTTCCTTATATAGAATACTTTAGTCGACATATGTATCAGTGGAGAACATGCTACACTGCATATTGGTCAATGACGTGACGGGTCATTTTTTGTCCAAAGGCCTTAATAACAATAAAAAACAAAGATATGACATCTAAAATATACAATATATTGCCAAAAGTATTGGGACACCCCTCCAAATCATTGAATTCAGGTGTTCCGTGCAGACTGCTTCTACAAACATTTGTGAAAGAATGGGTCGCTCTCAGGAGCTCAGTGAATTCAAGCGTGGTACCGTGACAAGTTGCCACCTGTGCAATAAGTCAATTTGTGAAATTTCCTCACTACTAAATATTCCACAGTCAACTGTTAGTGGTATCAAAACAAAGTGGAAGCAATTGGGAACAACAGCAACTCAGCCACGAAGTTGTTAGGCCACGTAAAATCACAGAGCGGGGTCAGCGCATGCTGAGGCACACAGTGCGCAGAAGTCGCCAACTTTCTGCAGAGTCAATAGCTACAGACCTCCAAACTTTGTGTGGCCTTCAGATTAGCTCAAGAACAGTGCGTAGAGAGCTTCATGGAATGGGTTTCCATGGCCGAGCAGCTGCATCCAAGCCTTAAATCACCAAGTGCAATGCAAAGCGTCGGATGCAGTGGTCTAAAGCACACCGCCACTGGACTCTAGAGCAGTGGAGACGTGTTCTCTGGAGTGACGAATCACGCTTCTCTGTCTGGCAATCCGATGGACGAGTCTGGGTTTGGCGGTTGCCAGGAGAACGGTACTTGCCTGACTGCATTGTGCCAAGTGTAAAGTTTGGTGGAGGGGGGATTATGGTGTGGGGTTGATTTTCAGGGGTTGGGCTTGGCCCCTTAGTTCCAGTGAAAGGAACTCTTAATGCTTCAGCATACCAATACATTTTGGACAATTTCATGCTCCCAACTTTGTGGGAACAGTTATGGCCCCTTCCTGTTCCAACATGACTGCACATCAGTGTACAAAGCAAGGTCCATAAAGACATTGATGAGCGAGTTTGGTGTGGAGGAACTTGACTGGCTTGCACAGAGTCCTGACCTCAACCTGACAGAACACCTTTGGGATGAATTAGAGCGGAGACTGTGAGCCAGGCCTTCTCGCCAACATCACTACCTGACCTCACAAATGCACTTCTAGAAGAATGGTCAAAAATTCCCATAAACACACTCCTAAACCTTGTGGAAAGCCTTCCCAGAAGAGTTGAGGCTGTTATAGCTGCAAAGGGTGGGCCAACTCCATATTAAACCCTACAGATTAAGATTGGGATGTCATTAAAGTTCATGTGCACGTAAAGGCAGGCGTCCCAAAACTTTTGGCAATATAGTGGGTAAGGTAGTACAACTAGATCTCTTTTATTTAATTATATTTCGCTACATATAAAGGTATTTTAAAGATTTTGAAGTTTCGGTTTAACCGTCAAAAGGCCAATACAGCCATTTCATTTGTGATTAAAATATCTTAAAATGTAATAAATGTATATATTTTCTATTCTGGCATGATTTTATAACATCATATATCAACATAGTGCAAAATGGTATTAAAATTATGTGTAGAAGTCATTTCTTTGTTATGAGAAAGAATGTCCAGAAAAATTAATTTCATTGATGTCATTCGGAGTAACCAATATGAAGGGACCATTTTGGATCAAGTCATGCTGTCAATATCTTGTCCATCTTGTAAAAAATGACAAAAGCAGTGTTAATTGATTATAGAAACCACACAATCTCATTGTTAACACTTAATAAAACTTCAAAATTATATCTCCATGTTTTTTGCACTTTTAAAAAGCTTATTCGTCAGTGACCCATATACATTCCTATGTGGTTAAAATAACTCATCTCCATGTCTCTCCATGTAATCCTTACACACGTTTCATGCTCATTCTAGCTCACGCACTTTAAATTTCACAACATATATAATACAACTTATTATGAATACTAATAAAGAATAATAATACTGAAAATAATATTAAATAAAATTTTAGTCTTCAATTTTACTCTTGCGGACACTATACAGTATACAGGAAATGCTTGTATCAATCGAATGCACATTATGACAAATCTTTTCAAAAGAGTGGGAGTCATAATCTCAAAAACTTACTGTTTGTTAAATATGACACTCAAAACTGGATATGCTCTTTTTGATGGTATGATACAAATATTTCAATGTGCCTCTTCAAATTCAAAGCAAAATGAAAGCTAACCAAACACACAAGCACTATCTCAAACACACACACTCACACTCTTTCTCTCTCTCTCTCTCTCAAAAAAAAAAAATACTAGGGATTTTTTACTAAAATAAATAAAAACTTATAGCAGTAACAAAGCTTTTGATAAATGTTTGACTTGAAAAACAGTGACATTCCCAATTGAAATACTAGTTAGTAAGTTTCACATAATTTTTTGCTGAAGCATCATTCCAATATTTTCATTTCCTTCAGCCAGTTTGTGAATATTCATAAGCTGTGTGGTCGACATTTCCCCCTAAACATGCAAAAATGATTAGGTGGCACACTTCAGCTCCGGAAGGTTCGTGCTATTTGGGGCAAGGGTACCAGTATGATATACCAGATTCTCCAGAGAGCTCATTATCCATACCCAAAGAGCGGGACCTTTAGCTGAGTCACAGGGGGTATTAAAACCCTGCCCTGTGTCTGTTCTCCTTCTCACAGCAGTCCACAAGCACCTGCCTAACACCCAGCATATGCATTCACCTGCATTCTCAGAGCTGGCTGCATGGACTCAGGGGGTCATGATCGCAGATCTCCACTCATTTGAGGCACACGTAAATATCATTGAATGATATGAATTGAAAAAAAGAAATGCTTCAAAAAAACAAGTATTATTAAAAAACTAGGGTGAAAAAACAGCCCATGCTGGTTTCAGCTCTACATTTAATGCCATGACAGTGTCCATGGCCATGTCAGAGGCTGGAAAAATGAAGAATAATGGAGTTTTCAAGTAGGCATGGAAACTGATTTAAAACCATCCATCAGTAAAGCTAATGTTTTTGAGTATTGCAAGGTGACGTCCTTGGGAAGAAGGCAGGTTGATTTCGACCAAAGGAAATTAGGCTGAAACAGCAGGTAGAGGAGGGCCATTATTTATTATATTTTTTATAAGATACCAAAACTACCAGTGTGAAGATGGATGGCTTTGAATGTCTCTGTTTCAACAAAAATATAAGCACTTAAAATGTTCTTCAATTTACATTTGAAGGCTTTGTGCTACTTGCAAATGGACAAACAGCCTGAAGTGGTGTAGAATAGAGTTGGGTTGGTAACCAAAAGTCTGTAGGTACAAAAGCAACCAATTTAAGAGTATACACACGTCCAACAACACTTAAACAGGATCACATCAATTATACAGAATGAAATCTGTATGCTACTATGATATTGCCATTTATTGTGCAACATCTCCATCCAGTGCATCTTCATCAGGCACTCATTAACATGCAAATATTCTTTTACCTTTAACCACTAATTAAGATGCCATAAAAATTGTCATATACATCCATTAAAAACAAACTCTGCCATCATTTACATCATGTACTGCAGAACACAGAAGAATTAATTTTAAAGAACAACCAAAACAACATTGGACCCCATTGACTCAATGTATGAAAAAACAAAAAAACACTTCTTTCGTGTTCCAAATAAAACAATGACGTCGTACCAGTTTGTAACAACATGATAGTACTGAGAAAATGTTGACAGAACTTTTATTTTTGGGTGAACTATCCCTTTAAAGGGAATGAGTGCTCGATATGTATACTGTAAATAAACAAGGCTTTTTGTTATTTATGTATACTGCCTCAAAGTACATTGTGTCCACAAGGACTTTTTATCAAATAGATAACGTGGTGATATCTTTGATCTTAAACACTTTACCTGAGTTTGGATGACAGAATGAATTATATTTTGAGGTTAAGTTACATTGAGAGCATTGACCGCACCCATAATTACCGGATGGGATGGGATGGATGGCAGAAAGCGAGTAGATTTGTTCTAAAGATAAATCAGCTCTTAAAACAAGGTCATGAACATTAGAAGGGTGCTTGAATATAATTCACTGAAGACATCATGAAGAAGAGAAATCGAGCTGAAGATGCGCCAGTGTTAAGGGTAAACTTCTTTTCAGTTTAGAAAAGAATTGTGCACCCAGAAATTACCATTTGGTCATCATTTACCCATCCTTATGTTGCTTTTGTTCATGCAGTAAGCAAAAACATACATATATGGTGTTTTTATGGTGTTTTTCATACAGTACATCAATCATCCTACTTATATTGTATCTGGATGCTAACTGACAAAAGAAAAGAAAAAAAAGTTTGCAGGCTTCCAATGTGTTAAGTTGGAAAATGTCTAGTTTGTTATGATGGATGGGGTGTAACATGTTTGTGGTCTTTATTGCCAGTTTAACACTTGTAAACATGAAGTGCAGCTAATTGCCACTTGTCCTTTTTTATGATAGCACAATTAGTGGTTACATGTATTTTATACAGTGTTTGGATGTTAAAGTGGGCTTCATAATTTATTGCAAAATAAATGGAAATATTATAATTGTGTGTAGTTTTTTTCCCCCTACTTATTTGTAGGAATGAACAAATCCCACAATGCGTAATCTCTGAACTATCACCACTGTGCCCTTAAGCGAGGCACTTAACCTCAGGTTGCTCTGGTGTAATAATAAGCGTACTATCCAAAGTTGCTTTGCATAAATTGTCAGCTAAATGATAAATTAGAGCAACATTAATGCATAACTTTTTTTCCCCCCACTGAAAAGACCAGCATACATTTCCATTCTTGTCCAGGCTGGTCTATGCTCATTAGTGCTGAGCTGGTGAAACTAGTCAGAATTGTGAGATATAGACATGCAATTCTGACTTTTTTTCTCACAATTGTGAGTTATAAAGTCAGAATTGCAAAATATAAACTCACAATTGCGAGATATAGTCAGAATTGCAAAATATAAACTCACAATTGCAAGATATAAAGTCAGAATTGTGTCGCAATTCTGATTTTTTTCCTCAGAATTGTGAGATAATATATCTCGCAATTCTGAATTTATAACACGCAATTGCGTGATATAAAGTCAGAATTACGAGTTATAAAGTCAGAATTGTGAGATATAAATTCGCAATTCTGAAAAAAAGTCAGTTTTACCTCAGAATTGGACTTTAAAACTCGCCATTGCAAGTTTATATCTCGCAATTGTGAGAAAAAAGTCAGAATTGCGAGTGTATATCTCGTAATTGAATTTACAACGCGCATACATTTCTCACAATTGTGAGTTTATATCTCGCAATTCTGATTTTATTTCTCGCAATTGTGAGTTTATATCTCACAATTCTGACATTATAACACAACTGTGAGAAAAAAAGTCTGAATTGTGAGATAAAAAGTCACAATTACCTTTTTTATTTTTTATTTAGTGGCAGAAACAAGCTTTCATAACTTTTTGCTAATTTCTGCCTTGCCTATATGAAATTTTTGTGGCTTATGCTCCTAGATGTCTTCAACTATTAAAAAAAATAAACAAACAAACAAATAAATCATTAAATCAATAAAATTAGTGTGTATAGCACAGCTCACATAATTTGGTAATGGAAATATTTGATGAGAAATATTTGAGTTCACATCAGAATCTCTTCTTCTGAGTGACCTTTTGTCTTGACAAATTTGTTCAACTATGTTAGTCTTTTTGTAGCAAGATCATTACTGTTACCAGATGGCTATTACGACGAATAGCTTTTAGCAGAACAATGGCGTACTCACTGACACCTCAGATATAGATTTTCTAACTCCAACAAAAGACACTTCTGCAATGAATGGACGATTATCACACTGCGGAGCACCCACAGCGTTCATTTAGTTGTCATTCACCTTGTTCCCATGCCCTTCACCTTATGTTTTCATTAAGAATAAAAGAGTACAGTTCGAGGCCTCTAGCATGACTTGTAGGATGACCATTGTGCTTATTTTACGGTTTCCTGTGTGGATCACAATGCATTTTTTCATGTTCACACCGCTGCTATTTCATGAATGCACAATATACTAGACATAAGCATAGAAACCTAAAACCTCCATGGCTGAGTCACTCTATAGACCATCTAGCCCTTCTCCAGAGGTGCTTTGTCTGTTGACGTCACACTTTTGTTGTCTCTCCAAATAAGTTCCGTCCTAACTGACCTTGTACATATATATGGGCTCAGCTGAGTGGAGCTGAAGCATAAAAACTAGGTGAGCCTGCCCAGGGGCCTCCCGAGTACGGAGCAGTGCTGGCCTGCATTCAGCTTTAGCCAGCCAGCCAGCCTTCTCACATCTGCCCTTGCCCCCTTTTATTGGCTGAACAGATGTGACCAACCTCCCAAGGGCTGTGTTGAGTTTTACTTCCTCAGCTCCTGTCCTCATCCTCTCCAAAATGGAGTTTATATTCTGACACCGGGCCAAACTACTATCTGCATATCTAGACAATGGTCTATTTTTAAAATGACTGTTGCATTATTATTATTTAGTTAGTTATGTATAAATATTAAAGGGTTAGTTCACCCAAAAATGAAAATTATCCCATGATTTACTCACCTTCAATTCATCCTAGGTGTTTGGGTCATTGACGAATAAAAACATAATGGAGATATAATTAATTGTGAAGTGTTAACAATGGGATTATGTGGTTTTTATAATCAATTAACACTACTTTTGTAATTTTTTACAAGACGGACAAAATTTGTCACCAAAAAAGTCATTCGGTTTAACCAAAATTTCAGTTTTACCGAATTACACTTTTGGTTATACCGAATGACGATATTTTCAAACAATGCTAACAGGCTGATATCTAGCTAGTTAGCTTGCTTGCTAGCTAGCAAAAGGACAATCAAACATTTTATAGTTTTATATGTTTTTTAGCGGTTGTACCGAATGACCTGGTGTTTCAGGACATGCGTATGAGCAAGTAAAAACATGAATTTTTCAAATAGTTAAGAGAGAGTTAGTTACTTTGCTTCATGATCATGTGGTCCTTTGCAGGTGTCTGAATGATGTCACATCCTGTCACATGATACTGACCGCATGACTTGATCCAAAATGGTCCCTTTATATTGGTTACTCCGAATGACATCAATGAAATTCATTTTTTCGGGCATTCTTTCTCATAACAAAGCAACGACTTCTACACATTATTTTAATACCATTTTGCACTATGTTAATATATGATGTTATAAAATCATGCCAGAATAAAAATATATATACATTTATTACATTTTTAGATATTTTAATCAGAAATGAAATGGCTGTATTGGCCTTTTGATGGTTAAACTGAATGACCATTTGACACTTAAAAATCTTTAAAATACCTTTATATGTAGCAAAATATAATTAAAACCTTTTGGATTCAATAAAAGAGATCTAGTTGTACTACCTTATATACTTTGGATGTCATGTCTTTGTTTTTTATTATTACTAAGGCCTTTGGACAAAAAAATGACCCGTCACATCATTGACCCGTATATGACTTTCAGACGAACACAATCTGAGATATATTTGAAAATATCCTGGCTCTTCCAAGCTTTATAATGGCAGTGAATGGGGGGCCCGATTTTGAAGCAAAAAAAAAGTGCATCCATCCATTGTCAAGAAGCTAGTTATTTTACACTATAAAGTTTTAAATATGGATATTTTTCTTACAAAAACCCATCACTTCACTTCAGAAAGCCTTTATTAACCCCCTGGAGCCGTGTGGAGTACTTTTATGATGGATAGATGCACTTTTTTTGGCCTCAAAATTTCACCCCCTATTCACTGCCATTATATAGCTTGGAAGAGCCAGGATATTTTTAAAGATATCTCAGATTGGATTTGTCTGAAAAAAAAGGTCATATACACCTTGGATGAAGTAAATCATGGGGTAATTTTCATTTTTGGGTGAACTATCCCTTTAAATTGATTACTAAGTATTGCATAATTTATGGATAGGCAAAATATTTTTGCTCTGTTTATCACCTCATAAAATTAAAAAGGTGAAATAAAATAAAAAGGTGCATCCTAAAGCATAAAAACAATGGGTCTCATTCACTAACCATGGGTAACCTTGTGTAAAACCAACATGTCTTCATGCAGAAAACATGATTTATCAGTAAGATAACCCTTACATTTGTTGTATATTCAAGATAACATTTAGAACTAACTTAAATAATAAACATTCACAAAAATATTTAATAATAAATATTGTAGGGTTACTACAAAAAAAAAAAAAAAAATCTGTATGTACCAGTATACACCTTATATAATCTAAACAAGCAAATTAAATGTTTTAAATTAATACATTTTTATAGCTTACCTTTGCTGATATCTTGATATTCCAACCACAGCTGGCGCTGGACTTGCTTGTTGGGATACCATATGGTACAGGATTCCTCAAAGCCATACACTGCCTCCTGGATAAAATGGTTGCCAAACTCTTTTAAAATGGACACAAAGTCACTGCGCAGGGTGGCCCCATCCAGTGAATGAATTGCTGAACTGAAGGCTGAAGTAGAAAGGTAAAAGAAGGAGTCATTTAGTGGAGTGAGAGGCTTCAGAGAATCGCATCAAACATTAAATTCAATGTCACTTCTCAATTAAAATCAGAAGCTGAATAATAGACCAAACAAGAGAGAAAAGATTCAAAATGTACTGAGATGTGATGAAGATTACAAAGCTTTACTATTAAATGTTGTTTTTCAGTGCAGCTACAATATGCTTGAAGGAATCAAAGCTTTATTGTCAAATGGCCGTTTTCAATACAGTTACACTACAACAGTGCATAGTTAAAATGACAAGGCAAATAATGTGGGAAGAGAAAGAGTGAAAACATGATCTGTCAGTGTGCTGAGTGAAATGCTATCTGGGGAAACAAAGGAAGGATAAACAAGAAGGCCTTGTAGAGGTATTGAGTGCTTTTGTGTAGGTTGATGTCTGACCTTTTAAAAAACTTTTACTGCTTTTTTCAACACAGAATATCCATCATAGAAATTAAATGTAAGCTTTTAGTCATAGAATTTAAATTTCCCTGCGGTACTTTAGAATATAAAGTATTTGTTAACGTGCACTTTTGCAAAAGTACTGAAGACCTCTATTTGGTACACCGCAGAACTCGGTGGTTTGCATATTAACAAAACATGCTATCCATTTAATAAAACGGTTTCATGTGGATATTCACAGAATGCTCCAATATTTCAACACAATGATGTTTTTAGTAAAATGTTGCGCAACAAAAAAAGCCATATTTAGCTTTCTCTCACGACCTTCATGCCCAGGTTTGCAAAATGACCTCAAGTGAGAAGATGCAGAAACGGCAGGGGGAAAAAGTGGTAAAAATCAGAATTGAACATGTAAAAACTCCACGTCTCAGTCATATGAAAAATGAATCCTTTAATGGTAATGGGATGAGAAGAGAGGGAACTGGTACAAGCATTAAGAGCAAGGAAATCAAATTTTAAAGGCCATTCAGGCCATTCATTAATAGGGAGTATTTCTTTTAGAACTGCACTTGGGATTTGACATCTCCTCATTAAATATACAGCGTTCATTAAACAAATGAAGCGAATGCACTCACAGTGAAAATATGAGGCCAAAACACAACTAAAGTGCCAACTATGCCAACTTTATCGATCTTTGAAGGTTGTCTTTTGTCCTGATAACGGCTGCTCTTTGGAATGTAATACAAAAGCGACAGTCGTTGATTCGTTATGGAGAATGATCAGATATTTCTTTTAATTTTATTATTAATTTGTTTACATCACTCAAATAGAGCGCTTAGCCATGTTCAGCGTGCCGCGCTGAACCAGGCTCAAGTGGAAACACAACTGGAACTGTTCCTTACCATTCTAAGAACCGTTCGGCCCAACGGTGGAAAAGCGGCTAATGTTGCTGTGTCAGAATGCTCAAACTGAGAAATGTTTTGATAGCACCACAGTGTTTACATAGAAATCAACCTACAGCTTTCTTTTGGCTCTCTCTGAAGATTAAGCTAGGATAAAAAATACAGGATTAAAAATACAGACTTCAGCTTTAAACATGCTCACCATCTGGGATCAGCAAGGCACTGAGAACCGCCTCTTTCACACCAGGCAGCCATATTTGTTGGTATTGAGTTTTTGTTTCACTACCTACCCAGCACAGCTGATCTGTCACAGTGAGGGCTCCACAGTGAGATCACGCCAGTCTACCAGACCAAAAAAAGTTTTGGCCAGCTAGCCTGAAACCTCTTCCTAACCACAGAATGTACTGTACGCTTAGGCAAGTCATTCATTTTTGTTGTTGTTGTTGTAAACACTTGATCAATACAAGTAAATGGAAAAAGAGTGAGGGTGTTTTACCTTGGGAGAGGGTCCACTGATTGAGCTTCACATGGTACATAATGGACCGTAGCTTCCAGTGCTGAACCAGTGGGTACCCAGTAACCTCACTGTAGTTCACCATACCTAAAATATACAGAGGATGAGAAACAGTCGTATTTTAAAAACAAATATAAGACCCAATTTAAGACCGAAAGCAACTGTTTGACAAGTTCATGGATTTTAAACAGTAAGTTGGGGAGTGATATATAAAAGAGACTGCCACTTGTTCATCAATATAGAGAAAGATTGTAAGTTTTAAATGAATTTATTTGCATTTTTGTGTACTTTTAGGAGTGCACTAGCATATAAATAGCCTCAAAGCTAACACACATGGACTAAAGCCCGCAAAACTTCAATTATTGGGTATTTAAAAATAAAATGCAAGTTTACAAAACTAAATTATATGATGACAGCGGGAACTTGTACTGGTTCTGCTTTGTGCTGTGTCGACGGCTGTTGCAGAGTAAATGTATGACAGTGAATCCCTTAATACACTGACAATACCAGTATGAAATGATTTTTGGAATAGTGTTTGCTAATCCTAACCTTGCTCAATTGAGTACATTCTCTGCTTTTCATGAGCGCATGACTGCATCGCTGCAAAATGCACCCTGATCTGCTTTAGCTTGAAAATCACAGTATTTGGATTACACAAAATGAAATGAGGCGCAAAAAACAAACAGTTTTTCTGTCAATTCAAAAATGAGTATGGAAAATGAAAGCACTGACTTGAAACAAAAAATAATACAGGATTTCTGATACATTGAGAATAAATCACACTTCCTAATATTGGTGGATTATCTTAATGTATGAAAATGAAATTTCATCGATGGTTATTTCAGAAGATAACAGTGATTCCTAGAAAATTCTTACCACAGAGGATACCCATAGTATTATTAATAAAAGACAGGGGGTAGCTCAGCAGATTTGTGTAAATGAAATCCATTGCTGCATTCTTCATTTATCTTCCAACTCTTTTTAACATGTGAGGGATCGCTTTTCTACCCGTGGTTACCCTGTGAGCTAAAATTCCACATATCACCATATGTTGAGCGGGCGGTGTAATCAATCATCTCGTCTCCTACAGCAACTGTCAGCCGTGCCTTGCCACCTAGGGAATACACAGCCATGTTTCAATTTAACCCCACCTTAATATATAGCACATCTGGCTGATTGTACAAAATCAAAGCATATCCGGTCCACAACATACATATTGCTTTCTAAACTTGATCTGACATGTCTTTAAAACCATAACCATTCTGTTCTGTCTGTAAAAACTAATTCCTCTTGACATTATCATGGATTTACTCTGCCGAATCATTTTAGACCCCTGCTAACATATCAATGATGGATTTGCAGAAATAATGAATTCATAATATCTGTAAGCTGTTGATAGGAGGGATCCCATTATGAATAGAGCACAGGTGCTGGAGACAAAAGCACTACATCATCAGCTCAAAGCCTTTTGTTTTAATGAGCGTGACATGGTCAGATTCTTAATGAGAAAGTCAGACAATGAGTGTGTTTACATGTGCTAACATACTCAATAACCCAACAATGTGTTTCAAAATTTATTCAGACACCTTGAACATTTAATTCATTATTACAGTTTATTCACTATAGTTTAAAAAGATGGCAATAAAATATGACAAGATCTCAGAGTAAAAACTATCTCAGAAAAAAATGAATCTTAATTATGTCAGATAACACTTAAGCAAAACATGGTCAGGTCAAAGTGTCTGAATAATTTTTGGTTCCAAATTTTTATCAGTTTTACTGGTAGTCCACTGTATGAAGAATTTTTGGGTATAATATGTCACAGTTTACTTTATTTTGCTATCCTCACTTACATAAATGAACTATAGTGTCCTGTACCCACTAGTAAATAAATATAAAAAATTATATCTTGTGTCTGAATAATTTTTGGTTTGACTGTATATATATATATATATATAGCCTAACATACACACACACACTCACACACACGGATCTGTATTAGCATCAAACCTAGAAAAAAAAACTTCTTTATTTGAGTTATCACTTATTTATAATAAGCTTTTTTAATAGTTTTTTTGTGTTTTGTACATGTAAACACACTCATTGACTTGTTAACACAGAGCTGAATTCGTTTGGAGCATAACACCTCGAAATCCACATGCTCCCCTGCTCTCTGGGGCAGACGGCTTTCTGACACCGAGCACAAATGTGATGAATAAGCTTCTAAATGCGCTGCTCTTGCACTATCCTCACCTTGTGCAGTTTCCACTTAAAACTATCTAAAAGAGAAACTGCGTTTGCCCCTGTAGAGTGCGGCAGTGTCAGTGCGGCGCACGTCAGAGTTTGGATAAATAATAACAAGCGTCAAGCACACAGCCCCTCTTTTCTTTTTACTCTCCTAAAACCCTTGGCTTCAGAGGGCCATGTCTCATTTTTACCCCATGGGCGCCTTGCTCTCATTGTCTGACAGAATGATTAATATGACTGAACTTCACATAGCAAACACAAGTTCAGAGTCTGTAGTCATCTTTGCCATTCTGCCGCGTGCCTTTGGGTGGTGGCATCATTAGCGAGGAATGATTAGGCATGCAGGCAGACAATCAAGGCCCACGCTACCATTTGAATATGAAAGAAAGCACAAAAAAAACAAGCCTTAAATAAACATATACTACTATACATTTGTTTACAAGTGCTGAACAAATGTACGCACACATTTGCACACTGTCAGACATATATCAAAGTGATTAGACAAGAGAAAATCTTAATATCAAACTGCACGCTCTCTACACCCTGAACAGTGGGGCGACAGCCCATAACTCATGATGGCGTGGGAGAATCTCCCTGTTTAAAATCCTCTCCCTGGGAGATTCATAGTGACAGCCATTGGTGGCAGATCATATGGCTCATGAAACCCCATTAACAGCTGCACCCTGAGTTCACTCTTGGATGAGCGGAGGAACGGATGACTACAGGGGAAATGATTGAACATCGGGACATACCTAAAACTGCAACAGGCTTATCTAATAGAGGGCTAATGGTAAAGCTGTGAAGCTGACTCAATCTCGGCACACTGATAAGACTATAAAGTTACAAAAAAAATGCCTTAAAAAAGCTTAATGTGGTAACATCAAAATTGAATGGTATTAATTCAGAGAAAGAAAATAATGTAATATGAGTGTTTCAACCTACATTAAGTTACACAAACTAGTCATTTAAGGGTAAGGGGTAAAATCTTTTACTTTTTAGTGTTTAATGATGTAAAATATATATAAAAAAAAACAAAAAAAAACTGTACACCATATTACAGAAACAATGTAATGTTTTAGTGGAGTTTAGGAATGCTGATATGGCTGTTATGTCAGGTGAGCTTTTAAAATAAGTTGACAACTAGATATGCACACATGGCAAAAATCAAAAGTGATAACAATAAACTATACAATAAACAATAAATTATTTAAAGATAAAAATAGCAAAATAAACCATATTTTGTGTGTGTGTGTGCGCATGTTTTATATATAAGTCGGGTGGTTCTTTGCCTCCACATCGTGCATTAAAATTGTTTAATGCACAGCTAGCCGTGGATTATCCCTTACTTAAAACTATATCCTAAAATTACTGTCTAGAGTAGAGTAATATGAGAGAGAGATCGAATAAGCAAGTGTGATTACCTGCTTCTGATACAGCATTCATTCTTCAATCTCATATTCATAATACGCTGCGGAAAGCGATATCTATGTTGTAATATCCTTTCAACGGTTATGGGGATTTTCCATGACAACGCTGGTCAATTGGTTGTATTTTACAAGGTGTTGTTGAAAGTAATACAACATTGTTTCAGTGCCTTTCAATATAAAAGTCTTTGCTACTGATATTGTCGCCATCTAATGGCGTAACAGTAACCTGCACTGAAGTCAAAATTACCATCACTAACATATACAGACCGTTTCTCAATAGCAAATGCTATTATTAAATTCTACTATTATTTATATAAAATATTATTTATTGAAGATTAATATTTAATAAATAACAACAGCCATTCTAAAAGTTGCTAAGCAATTTAGTCAAAAGTACAAAGGCAGAGCTCTGATACAGCATTTAAGGGTTAGTTCACCCAAAAATAAAAATTATGTCATAAATTACTCACCCTCATGTCGTTCCACACATGTAAAACCTTAGTTCATCTTCAGAACACAAATTAAGATATTTGATCAAATATTGATCAAATCCGATGGCTCAGTGAGGCCTGCATTGCTAGCAAGATAATTAACACTTTCAGATGCCCAGAAAGCTACTAAAGACATATTTAAAACAGTTCATGTGACTACAATGGTTCAACCTTAACGTTATGAAGCGACGAGAATACTTTTTGTGCGCCAAAAAAACAAAATAACTTTTATTTACACTGCTTCATGAAGCTTCGAAGCTTATCGAATCTTTTGTTTCGAATCAGTGGTTTGGAGCGTGAAAGTCACGTGATTTCAGTAAACAAGGCTTCGTTACGTCATAAGTGTTTCGAAATTTCAATGGTTCACCACTGGGGGGCGTGACTTTGGCAGTTTGATACGCGCGCCGAACCACTGATTCGAAACGAAATATTTGTAAAGCTTCGAAGCTTCATGAAGCAGTGTTTTGAAATCGCCCATCACTAGATATTGTTGAATAAAGTCGTTATTTTGTTTTTTTGGCGCACAACAAGTATCCTTGTTGCTTCATAACATTAAGGTTGAACCACTTATCTTTATAAATAAACGGCATATTTGAAGTTTAAACAACTACATTCTCACCTAAAAAAACTCTTAAAACTACATTCCATGACACAATAACAGTAGTATTTGTAAATTTATGGAGGGTTTGCTCCTCCGCTATGACACTCGCTGTGAGAAATGATGCAAATGGTGAAACGGTTCACGTGGTGATACTGGTAGAATATCGCATGGCTGGAAAGACCTCTCAGCCAATCAGATTTGAGGACCAGAAGTAACTGTTGTGTAATATACACTATCGGTCAAAAGTTTGGAAACATTACCATTTTTAATGTTTTTGAACAAAGTCTCTTATGCTCATTAAGGCTGCATTTATTTCATAATAAATACAGAAAAAACAATAATATTGTGAAATGTTATTACAATTTAAAATTATGGTTTTCTATTTTAATATACTTTAAAATATAATTTATTTCTGTGATGCAAAGCTGAATTTTCAGCATCATTACTCCAGTCTTCAGTGTCACAAGACCCTTCAACAATCATTCTAATATGCTGATTTGATACTCAGTTATTATCAATGTTGAAAACAGTTGTGTTGCTTAATATTTTTTTGGAATCTGTGATACTTTTTTCAGGATTCATTGATGAATAAAAGGTTAAAAAGAACAGCATTTATTCAAAATATAAATTCTTTTCTAACAATATAAATCTTTACTATCACTTTTTATCAATTTAACACATCCGTGCTGAATAAAAGTATTAATTTCTTTCAAAAAAAAAGAAAGAAAAAAAATTACTGACCCCAAACTTCTGAACGGTAGTGTATATTGTTACAAAAGATTTCTATTTTAAATAAATGCTGATATTTTTTAACTTTTTATTCATCAAAGAATCCTGAAAAAGTATCACAGGTTATAAAATAATATTTGGCAGCACAACTGTTTCCAACATTGATAATAAATCAGCATATTAGAATGATTTCTGAAGGATCATGTGACACTGAAGACTGGAGTAATGATGCTGACAATTCAGCTTTGCATCACAGAAATAAATTATATTTTAAAGTATATTAAAATAGAAAACCATAATTTTAAATTGTAATAATATTTCACAATATTACTGTTTTTTCTGTATTTATTATGAAATAAATGCAGCCTTAATGAGCATAAGAGACTTCGTTCAAAAACATTAAAAATAGTAATGTTTCCAAACTTTTGACTGGTAGTGTATATAACAGTAATAACACGCTGTGACTCTGTTGTGCTTTCAAATGATTTTACTGTAACAAACTCTGCCAACAGTTTGCAGTGCACTTTTGAGTAATTAAACCTAAAAACCAGTTAATTGCTTAGTTGTCTCCGCAAATCATGCAGGGATAGGAGAACGTATTTTAACCATAAACGTATGCACTTCACCTTTAACACCTTCTTTGTGTAAAAAAAAATAAGATTTACAAATTCTATTTTTCATTCAAGTCAGGCAACTCATTAAACCAGTGATGTGAGAACTTGTTTTACAACTTTAACTCTTTAACTTTCTTTCAAATTATAAAGACACCAAGATAGCACATTGTCAGCGGCACAAGCACACAAGTGAAATGAAATGACAGTTTGCAGGCTGTGTGCTGTCAATGGTGCTGTGAGGTGTAAATATGTGAAAACACAAGTATATTCAAATGTTTCTGGTTATTAAAGCTCCTTACTGACATTTAAGAGAATTTAGTGATATTTTGTCTGAATGACATTTACCACCCTTTAAATTAGCATACATGAAGGACGCATACATCTGAGTGCATCCTGTAATTGAGTCAAAAAGTCCTGCAAACAAATTAACACTGCAAACAATTTGGCCAATAGGACACTATCCATCAAGAGGATCTATCTGTTCCAAATATAGACACTCAAGGAGGAGCGGACACTTCTTAAAAGATCAAGGTGACACACTTTCCCTCTCAGCCATACTGAGGGACGTCTCTGTCAGATTCTCCAGGCATCAGAGCAGATAGCAGCCTCTGTGCTTTACTGGTCACTGGGCCATATGCTGCCATTTTAATTGAGAGGGACTTTGGGAGAGGGACTATGTGCTTCAGTATGAATCACTGCCACTCAGACTGATGTCAGTGATCAACAAGGGTTCTTCAAAACAGCAGGACCGCAGGGAGAATGGATGTTTGACACCACTGCTGCTGTCTACATCCTTAACTAGACAGGAACCTATACACATAAGTTCCTTCTTTCATGCAACTCATCGCCCTAGTACCTCCAGATCCCCGTAGATGCCAAAATTGGGGTGTTTGCATCGGCCACAGGCATCTGAAAGGCCACCCGTGAAGGATCCAAGGCCCATGCTGTGGCACCCACTGTATTAATTATCACATCTAATGTTGTCGGCTAATTAATTGACGTTTACAGCAGGAAATGGCTCCAGCAATTCTATGCAATTAATCAGTGTCAAAGAATAAATTAAACCCCAAATGTGATTACCATTGAGGACTACGCCCAAAATTGAATTTTAATGAGGCTTCTTTTTCTTTCCTCTCTGTGTATGCCACATCGAGTTCTGTTCTCGACTGAAATTATGGATTCACTCCACACTGTTGTTGAAAGTATTTTATGAGCAGTTATAGTAAAACCACAGAAGTTGTGTAGATGGTTCGAATAAATGTGTGTTTACGTGTGTATATGCTTAATTCCATCCACAAAAAAATTGCAAAAAGATTATTTATTAATTAGGAGAGGCAATTAGCAGCAGAAAGGTTTAAGTTTGTACATTCTGTAAAATGTTCACGCACAACTGGATCCAGTTGCATAATTATAGAATAATTATCAGTGATGTTCGTTAACTGCTCAACTCTGTTTGTAACACAAGCTGGTGTAATAAGAGGGACAAAAATGTCACATTGCCTTAGCAACTGCACAAATGGGGGCATGTAAGGTAAAGAACAAGTCAAAAGTCATGATTGTGAAGGATGCTTTCTCAATTACTGAAGAGACGTGTGGAACAGGCAAAGCTGTTTCATTCTCCAATTCATTTTGAATTTGGACTGAACAATTAGAGAAGGGTATAATTTTCTTGGCATTCGACAACTGCAGCGTTACGGTAGACAGAAATTTGTATATTAATAAGTGACAGATGCAGCAGACTAAACAAACAGCAAAACTCGCACAACATGCTGTTGCTGAAATACATAAACAATAAATAAACAAAGATGAAAAAATGATATATTCTGACATTATATAGCAATTAAACATGAACTTCATAAATCATCCACAGCGAGGCTCTGTGTGCTTTCTACTCGAAAGAAGTGAAATATGTAAAAAATGCAGAACTAATAGGCCAAAAACTTCTGAAAAAAGTCATCCCAAAGATGAAAATTGTGTGAAAATACAGTCAGACATGGAAACAAAAGTCCAGACATGGATTAAAAGTTAATACTTTAGAGATGAAGTTAAAGGCGAGCTTTTAACACCTTTTTATTCTTGAATGTAGTGTGCTTTTCAATAATCAAAATGCATTAATGTAATTTATTTTATGTCCTATTTCTGCAATAAACTGTGTATACACAAGTGCAAATACTGATTAAAGTTGCACAAAATGGACATATGGGTGGTCTGAGCATCTCATTATTTTACCTTTTTATGTATTACGGAATTAACAATGCCTTCAAGAAAAGTATGGAAGACATTAAAGGGTTAGTTCACCCAAAAATGAAAATTCTGTCATTAATTACTCACCCTCATGTCATTCCACACCCGTAAGACCTTCGTTCATCTTCAGAACACAAATTAAGATATTTTTGATAAAATCCGATGGCTCAGTGAGGCCTGCATTGCCAGCAAGATAATTAACACTTCCAGATGCACAGAAAGCTACTACAGACATATTTAAAACAGTTCATGTGACTACAGTGGTTCAACCTTAATGTTATGAAGCGACGAGAATACTTTTTGTGCACCAAAAAAAAAAAGACTTTATTCAACAATATCTAGTGATGGGTGATTTCAGAACACTGCTTCATGAAGCTTCGAAGCTTTATGAATCTTTTGTTTCGAATCAGTGGTTCGGAGCGCGTATCAAACTGTCAAAGTCACGTGATTTCAGTAAACGAGGATTCGTTGCGTCATAAGTGTTTCGAAATTTCAATGGTTCACCACTGGAGGGCGTGACTTTGGCGGTTCGATACACGCTCCGAACCACTGATTCGAAACAAAAGATTCGTAAAGCTTCGAAGCTTCATGAAGCAGTGTTTTGAAATCGCCCATCACTAGATATTGTTGAATAAAGTTTTGGCGCACAAAAGTATTCTCGTCGCTTCATAACATTAAGGTTGACCCACTGTAGTCACATGAACTGTTTTAAGTATGTCTTTAGTAGCTTTCTGGGCATCTGAATGTGATAATTATCTTGCTGACAATGCAGGCCTCACTGAGCCATCGGATTTCATCAGAAATATCTTAATTTGTGTTCCAAGATGAACGAAGGTCTTATGGGTGTGGAACGACATGAGGGTGAGTAATTAATGACAGAATTTTCATTTTTGGGTGAGCTAACCCTTTAAGTACTGTATGCAAATAACCCTCAATGTTTACCTAGGAGGAAGTACCAGAAAAAAACAACTTTATAATAGATAAACAGAGATGACATTCGCGTTAATAAAACAAAAACACAATTCATGATGGTAGAAGACTGTAAGATTACTGAGCAGCTAAGCTGGTGTATAAAAGGTTTGCTTTGCTGATGCCACATGCTGGTTTGGGAACTGACTGGAAATGATCCCCTAAAGGTGTGACCTCCTCTTCCAATTACTGACAGGTCTAATAAAGTATAGATAGCATGTGAAGTTCCCCAATGCGAAGAAACTATCCTAAAGGAGCACCTGTCATAACAAGAATAAACATGAGCTGTGCTCAGTATACTGAGGCTACAATAAACTTAATACTCAAGCAGCCTTGGAAGTCATTGGAGTTTTAATTTTTATTTATTTATTTTTACTGGGAGGTATTTTATAATGTAGTTTTTTGAAAAATTTACAGACTTGCAGTTAAGCAAATGAAACAACTTGTAAGCTTGCATCTCATTTACAGGAGATGTAAGTCTTATTTATCTGCTTTCAGCTCAAAATACAGATGTGGTTTGGTCACAGATTCCTGCAGGGAGTTTTCTTTTTCTGACTTGTCATTTATAGGCCCTAGATGAAACAGTATGAAAATTTATCATCACGATTATAGTGACCAAAATTATCAAGGTCATCAATATTATCACGGTAGCCTATTGTTAAAACGTGCCAGAAATGTTCAAAAACTACTGACACGTAAATCATTTCACAAAGATTTACATTTAAAATCAACAAACAACAAATAAGAGTATGTCTTATTTGCATAAAACACTAAAAACATAACATTATCACTGATGTCCTGATTTCAAATGACACACATTACTGACAACTATTTATCTAATAACATATACGAAATGTTCAATTAAAGCTTTGAAAAATGTTTCATAAAATGGTAAACCTCACATTTCAGCCTTTAAATAAAGAAAAGGGTCAGGTCAAAATGATAATAAATGATTATAGGTATTTTATCTGCTCCATAAATAATTCTAGATGCCTTATCCAAATTGTTTAAAATTGTAGAATCCACATAAGCTTGTTTTTCATCAACCGGTTAAAATTTATATATGGAGCTAGAAATATGACAATACTATTTGAATTTGAATTGTGTAAATTTGAATTATAGACAAGTGTAATTTAATAAAATTGAATATTATGTGGCATTTTACATAGTTCTGAATTTGATTTTTTAAAACTTGAATATTTAAAATTGAACACAACTGAAATGTTTTCATGGCAGAATTTTATAGACGTATTTTCAAACAGCAGATTTTTCGTTCTCAAATTTTAGACTGCAAATATCCAGTTTTTAAAAATACAGCTTCAAGTTTTCAAGATGAAGAAGAAATTCAGAACATCAAATTCAATATTGTAAATTCAAAGCGCAGAAATTCAGATCTTACAGAAAGTAGGTCAGAGGCCATTGCAGGGAAGAGTAGAGGGTTTCAGAAAAGTTGAACAGAGCATTTCGGCCAATTACAGAGCTGCAGTTGTTTTTCTGAGGCGAGTCTGTGCTTAAACATTTATGAGCTGTATTTATATGTTAGGTTGGCTTTTTCAGCACTTGAAACATTTGCCTAAGTTTCTCTATTGTTTGTTTTAAAGTATATTTGGTTTGGCATGCCGAAAAACAACTGCAGCTCTGTAATTGGCCGAAATGCTCCGTTCGACTTTTCTGAGACCCTCTACTCTTCCCTGTGATGGCCTCTGACCTACTTTCTGTACGATCTGAATTTCTGCGCTTTGAATTTACAATATTGAATTTGATGTTCTGAATTTCTTCTTCATCTTGAAAACTTGAAGCTGTATTTTTAAAATTTTTTAAAGTTTCAAATATTCAAGTTTTAAAGAATCAAATTTAGAACTATGTAAAATGCCACATAATATTCAATTTTATTAAATTACACTTGTCTATAATTCAAATTTACACAATTCAAATTCAAATAGTATTGTCATATTTCTAGCTCCATATAGTGTTTCATGCGAATTCTGTCTGTTTTTTGGCCAGACAAAAACTGCACACAGGCTGAATGTAAATGTAACTCTCTGTAAATCCACTCTTTGACACTGGGTGGCGCTTAAGGAACCGCAGAAATAGAGCCGTTTCCCGGTAACCTCCGTAAACAAAAAAGCATTGCGATTATAAACACTACTTTATAGCGAAGATGAAAACAAAATGCCATCGAAACTTTTCTGAAGACAGTCAGAACCTTCATAGGTACATTCATATAATTAATTAATTCATATATTCATTCGTATAATTTCTCTTAGCACTCTTTTAAAACCTCACAGCTTTCCGCCATGTTCTCACACAAAACGAAACTACTCTGTGTGCTGCGCTTGCGTGAGACTGTTGCTTAAAACTTTGCTTAAAGGGTTAGTTCACCCAAAAATGGAAATTCTGTCATTAATTACTCACCTTCATGTCGTTCCACACCCGTAAGACCTTTGTTCATCTTCGGAACACAAATTAAGATATTTTTGATAAAATCCGATGGCTCAGTGAGGCCTTTATTGCCAGCAAGATAATGAACACTTTCAAATGCCCAGAAAGCTACTAAAGATAGTTCATTTGACTACAGTGGTTCAACCGTAATGTTATGAAAGCAAATAAGCAGGACGACATGAGGGTGCGTAATTAATGACAAAATTTAAATTTTTGGGTGAACTAACCCTTTAATGCTGGACAGGATTTATTTATTGTGAGTTGTTCAAAAAAAAAAAAAAAAAAAAACTTTACCGACCCCAAACAACTTTTGACCTGTTGTGTATATATATCAGAACCCTTCATTTCCCAGAATGCATTACCTGCGTTGAAATTTTTTGAATTACAATTCAGCATATACTTCTTGACATTCCAATTCAAATTCATAACTCATAAATAGAAAAGGAGCCAATTCTTCACCTCTGAAATGTGCACAACCTTATAACACACTAGAGATATACTAGAGATAACAGATTACAATTAATAAGAACACAGAGCAGTAAATCACAGAAGATGCAAACAAAGTTTTAAAATTCACCGCAAGGTCACATCTCAAATCACACATTCCTTCTGCTAGACAGCAAAACTGTCCATGATAGAACTCAAGCAGAAATAATATACTGCCAAGCATTAAAAAGCACTGTAGATACTCATCGGTTCCGCTTCTTTCTGTGTAGCGACTAGAAAACCTCATGGTCTGAAACTGCAAGGTGGCATCTGCACACATGAGCGGTGATGAAAGAAGATCCAAACATGAAACAGGAAATCTCCAGCTCATCGATCCTGCCAGGCCATTCTTTGGGATTACAAGAACTCCCACTGCAGAGCATCCACAAAGGCCTAACTTGATTGGATCCATCCGATTAAATCTGGACCTTGTCACTCCTGTGCTGTCTTCAAGAGCTGCATTTGGGAGATTGCCCAAGCACAGCTAATTCTTAAGAAGCGGTGAGAAATCCGTGTGTCAGCCATTTCAGTCAACTCTCTTTGCAGCCTCCTTTGTGTTTGATGATCAATGGCATCTATTCATCCTCCGCTCACCACCCAGTACCTGCCCAGCAGACTGTAGCACCTGTGGTGTTTTTGCATCATGCAATGCGTGTTTTGAAATGAATTCTTTTTGCATTTTTATTTCGATTGCCATGAAACCGTGCCGGCGTGCGCGCGCCTTTGAAAGAATCCCCAGGCGAATTGTATGTCATAAAGACAAGTGTTGCTTAACCCGGACACCCCCACCCTCAAAGAATCTCCATCTGTGGCCATGAATGTGAGTCACCATATGCATCAGGAGGAAGAGATGATTTCCCTCCTTTCTTTCTTCCAGCAGGAAATCTGCTTAGTGCCAATGTGCTTTCTACCTGCATTCCAATTAAATCAAGATGTATTTGCCTTTCAAAGCTTCTCGGCCTTCTTCCTTTCCCATTGGAATAATTGATGGAGTCCTCCAGTCCTATGATGAATGACTTCCAACCTAGAGATGAATAGAAAGATGAATGCGTTGCCCTGAGAGGGTTGGGAGGAACGGCTCCAGGAGTGCTGACATAGTGACAAATACACTGACCGTTGCACCAACTTGCCCAAATCAGCAAGGGAGGGTGGCAGAGGCCTGACAACTTCAGCGACTACTCGGGTATGTGCCACTTGCCCGTACCGTACCCAATTACCTGAGCTAGTGACTAATTTAACCTCAGGTGAGTTTCAGAACTGACGCCTCGAGACAGTCGAGGGAAAAACACAGCGATGATGTATTAAGGGCATGGGTGAGAAACAAAAGCTTTTCTTAAAACAGGAGTTTAAACATTTTTTACCCCACTTCTTGAATGCTGCCGCAAAGAATTTTGCAACAAAGTTAAAATAAGCAATAAGAAAGAAACACTTCATTTATAACGTCACTAGCTATGCTTTACATCCAAAGTTGCAAATTTAACTTCAATATTGGAATATCGCATAAAACATTTGCAAATAAAGCACCGTTACCATCCTATGTGTTCAAGAGAACAAAATCGTCACTTCCTGGGAAATTGGTGCAAAATATTTGTATTAAAATGGAAGTTGCTGCAATCGGGTGAAGCCACTGTGGCTCTTTTTTTATACATCATAAATTACTTGCACGCAGATGAAACGCAATAAACGTTGTCATGTTATCTTACCTTCTGAGGCGGTTGCCTGGTGGTTGGGAACGCAATCGTGTGAGACAGTTCTGGGAGGTTATTATACCCAACAGTCTTTGGCTCAGGCATTTCAGAATGACCAAACCAACATTTAAGATGGTCTGCAATGAAATCCACTGCTGATGCAAAGTTTGTTGCGCATCAAGGGATTTATTCAGTAAATGTGTTTCCATCATAGTTTATGTGCATGTCTTCGTATTGGATAAAAAATTATCCACCTCAATTGAGCATACACATTTTTTCTGCATTTTTAGAACTATGCACATTTCACTATGGAAGCTTGTTTCTGCCACTAAATAAATAAAAAAAATTTAAAAAATTAAAAAGCTAATTGCGACTTTTATTTCAAAATTGACTTCTTTTCTCGCAACTGTTTTAAAGTCAGAATTGCGTGATATAAAGTCAGAATTGCGTGTTATAAAGTCAGAATTACGAGATATAAAGTCACAATTCTGACTTTTTTTCTAGCAATTGCAAGTTTTTATCACGCAATTCTGACTTTATATCTCGCAATTCTGACTTAATAGCTCACAATTCTGACTTTATATCACACAATTCTGACTTTATATCACACAATTCTGACTTTATATCACACAATTCTGACTTTATAACTCGCAATTCTGACTTTAAATCCCGCAATTCTGACTTTTATAACTCGCAATTCTGACTTTATATCACGCAATTCTGACTTTTATAACTCGCAATTCTGACTTATATCACGCAATTCTGACTTTATAACTCGCAATTCTGACTTTATATCTCGCAATTCTGACTTTATTACTCGCAATTCTGACTTTATAACTCGCAATTCTGACTTTAAATCACGCAATTCTGACTTTTATAACTCGCAATTCTGACTTTATATCACGCAATTCTGACTTTTATAACTCGCAATTCTGACTTTATATCACGCAATTCTGACTTTATAACTCGCAATTCTGACTTTATATCTCGCAATTCTGACTTTATTACTCGCAATTCTGACTTTATAACTTGCAATTCTGACTTTATAACTCACAATTGTGACTTTATTTCGTGCAATTCTGACTTTATAACTCGCAATTCTGACTTTATATCACGCATTTCTGACTTTATAACTCGCAATTCTGACTTTATAACTCGCAATTCTGACTTTATAACTCGCAATTCTGACTTTATTACTCGCAATTCTGACTATATCACGCAATTCTGATTTTATATCATGCAATTCTGACTTTATAACTCGCAATTCTGACTTTATATCATGCATTTCTGACTTTATAACTCGCAATTTTGACTATCGCAATTCTGACTTTATAACTCACAAATGTGAGTTCATATCTCACAATTCTGAGAAAAAAAGTCAGAATTGTGAGATAAAAAGTCACAATTACCTTTTTAATTTTTATTTCATGGCGGAAACAAGCTTCCATATTTATGCAATTAATTCCATGTTTATGCAATATCTCAAAAATCACATAAAAACAGGGAAACATAGCTACTGTTACTTAAAGGTACACACACGCAAAAAAAAAAGGATACATGAAGTCCTGTAATGTCCTACATGCAACATACACTACTACTTTTGAACGGTAGTGTGTATGAACCAATCGGAAACAGCCGTTTGCAAATGTCTCCAAAATATCTTCTTTTGTGTTCCCCAGAATAAAGAAAGTCACACAGGTTTGAAACAACATTATGCTACCATGTCTTATTCTCTCCTTCTTTTCAATTCCCACTTGTTATACATTTAAATTTACTGTAACAGTCTCATGAAGTACAAAAACATCTCATACAATGACAAAATGAGCTTTACTTGACTTGTATGAATGGTGGTGATGGTGAGAGGACTTAAGATGTGCACTCCAAAGAGCTTTCTATGGTTGTAATTAAAAGTCTGAATGGCACACACGTGTCTAATATGACTAATGAATCGTGTATTAGGCTTAATTTGCAGTTCTTGCAATAGAGGAGCTTGGAGAGCATCAGGTGCAGGTTGGAGAGCTCCTCACTGAACCACCTGCCTCATATGCCTCCCTCCCCAGCCTGCAGCACGTCACACTGCAATAGATAAATAACCTCTGTCTTCACAGCCAAGGCCTCAAGCATGACTGACAGAGGATGACTCTTCCAGATTACCCATTTTAATCTTCCCGCAAGTATCCAATATGACCTCTCATAAGTCTCACCTGATGCCATGACCATTATGTCTGAAGACCAGCTATGTCAACCATTGTTTCTTTGAGCAAAAGCACCTGCACCCTCCGGTAGCTCAGGCAATATTACAGAACCACACTGGACCATTTCATTCACTTATGACCTTTAGACTGGATTACAAATTGGAGTTGAATGGTGGTTGGGGAATCAAGTTGGCCATAATAAAATTGCTGTAAAATGTGATAAATGTCAGCTTTATCTTCTCTAATTTTAGCACAAGGCAAAACTAGCTGTGCAACAACTAGGGCTGGCAATTTAAAGTGTTAATTTATTACAATTAAAAATGTGTTTTAAAAAATAATACATTTATTCACACTGCTTACACTGCAAATTAATAAAAATAAATAAATTGTAATTTTTCCAGTAAACTTATCTAAGCATCGTAAAAACATGACAAATTTACTTGAGAAGGAAAGTTTTGTCAGATATTAAGACTTGTTAGAGAACACAAACTTTTTTTTATTAAGTTAAGAGGATGAGTTAGTTATTTTGTTCAAATTGTCAAATTGTTATTTCTTGTGTTAATTAATTTTGTCTTCATTCTTGTCTTAATTAATTTTAATTTACAGATTTTTCAATATTTTAAATAGAATAAAAGCAAAATGATTAACAGAATAATTGTATGCAATGTACTTACATTTTTGTACTATCAGAGCAATTAAATTTTTAATTACTACTGAAAAATATGCTGATAATCAATAGCAAATGGATTTTTGTGGAATATAGGCCACTGGCAGGCTTGTTCAATAAAAAAAGAAGGGTCTATTATTCAGTGCTTTACTTTCTTTGAATTATCATTTGTAAGCTTTTCTCATCAAGTGTTGATAAATGCAATTTACATTTTTAATTAGCATATTATGTAATTGCATTACTTTTTAAATTGATTGACACCCTAGAAACAACTCCAATATATGCCAGGAACATTTTAAGCACAAAATCAGTCTAGATTTTTCTGCAATGCATAAAGTACATTCAGATCTAATCAAGGACTTATGACATGAAAAGATATACATACACGCTGAAACTGCAACAGCTGCCAGACGAAGAAAAAAATAAACAAGCACATAAGATTTCTATTCTGTTTGGCCTTTCCTGCTGTTTATTTTACATCAGACCTTAAGGACTATAATTCTTCATTCTTTGGCAGTCTGATATGGGTGGCTGAAGCCAGAGGGAAAGAGTGTGATGAAAGATGCAGCATTCTGAAGCCTCATTTGACGGGACAGGATTTCCCTTCTCCCACTTTTTTTTCTCATTAATGGGAGCATAAAAGTTGACCCCCGACACAATTTAGGGTAAGGAGCTGGTGTGCAGATTACTTGTACTGTGGTGAGCTCCAGAAAGGAGTCAGATTGGTCCGCTAATGAGTCCTGACAGAGGCAGCAGCATCCAGAAGCCCCTGAAAAATGATTTTGTTAATACCCTCTCTGTTTTTATGCCTCTTCATCATACACTTGATCTGGCAGAAGATAATGTGAACCAGTCAACTGTTTGAAAGAACTTATGCACACAAACACTGAAGATGGATGTTCAGCGTCTTGATCTGAAATATTGAGAGGATCGTTTTTGAATAAGTTTTCTTTCGTAATAAACAATTAAAAATAAGTTATGAGAGGCTGTGCTGTATTCTGAAGTGCAGCTATAGGTCCTTTGCAGTGAAGCAAGGACCCAAACTACAATATGTCTTATTAAAAGAGTTTTAACATTAAAAATGCTGAATGGCTTTGTTGTGATCATGCAAAGCAGGAAATCCAAGTGAAGAGTGTTACTATTATGGATTTATAAGGTCAAGGGCGAGATTAAGAGGCTTATTTAATCAAGACAAACATTTATAATCTGTAAGACTAATAGAATGTTTTCAAAGCTTTGTCAACACTTGGGGAAAGTGGCAAAAAATTACAATTATATAGCTCAAAAATACATTACTTTTGTCTTAAAGTCCCCCTGTAGTCAATAATTTTATTCCTTTGATCACCAAAAGACATATTTATAATTAAAATAATTTCTTCATGCCTTAAAACAGCATGAATGTAACTCCACACCCTTGCTTCATTTAGTATACGCAGAGCCATGAATATGCAAATTAGTCTCCGCCTCCACTCAATCACACAAGCTCCTCCTCGATTTACTGTAGTAAACGCTGCACAATGGCAAGTGGAAATACTAGTTTAATTCAGCCATATATGTTTGAACCAGAAACTTATTCAGGAGAAGAAGTGTAAAGTGAATTATACAGGCTCAGTCTACAAGTTTTGCTCTCTACAACGTCGAACACATAATGGTAATTAATATGATTAGCCTTTTGCTTGACTACGTTATCAAACAGCTAATAATGTGTTGCTAATGTTACACAAACCACGTTCCTGTTCGCCATCTCAGAGTTAAACAGCTGTCTTCTAAAAAGCAGTATCCTTAGAAATGTTTTGAACTTAGAACATCAGTGGACAAAGGCATATAGTTCATAAATGTACCCGATTTTTCATATCAACAGAAAAATATATCAGGATAACCTGGCTTCTCTTGAGACTCCCCTGCTTCGCAGCATAGTTAATGATATGCTAAAGCCCGCCCCGCACATTGACGGGATTGGTTACAACATATTTGTGACATAGAGAACAAGGGCAATTTCAAATTGCGTTTTTGAGACCGTCTTTGGGTCTCTGCAAAGGGTTAGTTCACCCCAAAATGAAAATTCTGTCATTAATTACTCACCCTCATGTCGTTCCACACCTGCAAGTCCTTCATTCATCTTCGGAACACAGATGAAGATTTTTTTGATGAAATCTGAGAGCTATCTGACTCCTCCACTGACAGCTACGCATCTTTGATGCTTCAAAAAGTTCATAAAGAGATCGTAAAACTAATCCATATAAATTGAGCGGTTTAGTCCAAATTTTTTGAAGAGACTTGATCACTTTATATGATAAACAGATTGAAATTATTTATTTAAATTTATTTAGCAATGTTTCAGTCCAATGACCTTTATCACTCATTTACACTCAAACAAATGCAAGATCAACAATACAAAATTTGCCAATCCTCACATCAGACGTATGACGTAACCAAACATAACCAATACCAAACATGGACTCAATTTGGAAAACATTCCAAAATACATAGACAAGAACAGAACACTTACAAAAAAAAAATATTCTGTATCCTGTTAAAATATGTAGATATATTTGATGTCTATAGGGTATGAGCCTGAGCCAATAGAACACAAGCTTTTTCATGTATTGACTGACAAGATAAAGCCTTTTAGCCAGTTGACCTCAGACCTCAATAAAGGAGTTATAATATTTATAAGAAGATATTGCCACTCAGCTTATGGAACACTGCTAGTGCCATCAAAAAACACAATGCTCCTCAAATGAACAAGGTAACAGTTTATCCTTTTGAACTCCTTTTGAAACATCAAAACAATAATATAGGGCTGTCAATAGATTAAGAATATTACTTGATTAGATAATCAAATTAATCATTAAAAATGATGGTTGTCAGTGGCTTCTTGAACAACTACAAACTGATGTAGTCACTGAGGTGTTGAGTGATTAACCTTTTAAAACCGGATGTGTCGTCAGCGACACATCCAACCAAGCTGTATTCATGTTACCGTAACTCTTGAACCGTTTGCGCTATCATAATAATTCAAATTGCTACAGACAGTAGACACCATGGGCTTTATACGGCAATATATGGGCTATTACGGTAATTTCGTGCCTTCCGTCAGCAAATGCCAGCCACTTTCGGGGAGAGCAGGTGGAAGGAGGATTTGAACGGAGAGATATGGAGCGTGGCAGTTTAGGGAGTTTTGGATCGCATAAATAATAGAAGAAACAAACAAAAACATGGCGAAGGAGTACACAGTCGATTGGGATGATTTTTGATAAGACTTGGGAGGAGGCTAAGTGAGACTCGCATTTCGCATTTGGTGTGTGCATCTGTATAATGTGTCCGTGCGGTAAATGTATGCATGCATGTATGCGTGCATATGTAGTATATGTATGCGTGTATGAAAAAAAATTTCTCCTGAATGAAAACTGTGCAACCAAGTGTCACAAAAACAGAGATTCTAATTTTTGGACCAAAAACTTCTTCACGTAATAACCTAGAATACTGTCTAACACTTGATGGCTGCTCTGTTAAGTCTTCGTCGTCAGTTGGGAACCTGGGTGTGCTCTTTGATACCAATCTTTCATTTGAAGGCCATGTTACTAGCATCTGTAAAACCGCATTCTTCCATCTTAAAAATATATCTAAACTACGGCATATGCTCTCAATGAAAAATGCAGAACAGTTAGTTCATGCGTTCATGACCTCAAGGCTAGATTACTGTAACGCTTTACTGGGTGGTTGTTCTGCTCGCCTGATAAATAAACTACAGCTCGTACAAAATGCAGCAGCTAGAGTTCTTACTAGAACTAGGAAGTATGACCATATTAGCCCAGTTCTGTCAACACTGCATTGGCTTCCTGTTAAACATCGTATAGATTTTAAAATCTTGCTAATTGCTTACAAAGCACTAAATGGTTTAGCTCCCCAGTACCTGAGCGAGCTCCTAATTCATTATAGTCCTTCACGTCTATTGCGATCTCAGAATTCAGGCCAGCTGATAATACCTAGAATATCAAAATCAACCGCAGGCGGTAGATCCTTCTCCTATTTGGCACCTAAACTCTGGAACAATCTTCCTAGCATTGTTCGGGAAGCAGACACACTCTGTCAGTTTAAATCTAGACTAAAAACGCATTTCTTTAACCTGGCATACACATAACACATTACCAATTTATATTTTCAAATCCGTTTAAGGATTATTAGGCTGCATAAATTAGGTCAGCCGGAACCGGGAACACTTCCTATAACACCTGATGTACTCGTTACATCAGAAGAAGAATGGCATCTACACTAATATTAGTCTTTCTGGTTATCCCGAGGTTCACTGTAGTCAACCGGATCCGGGCCGTATCCAGGTGAGACCAAGGACCTGCACCTTGACACGACCACAACGCAGCCCTGAAATATCAGCAGAGACTGAGTCAACTAGATCATCCACTGTGAGGGCCTCATCGACACGACAGCCACGACACGGTTCCTCAACAACCGTCCATACCGGCGTGATGAATACGATCCTCAATTGGATGGAACTGGAATAAATACTTTGAATGTTGCGATCCTATTGGACTTATGATGGCAACCTGAATCGTAACAAAGCACTGTTGGCCAGAGGAGAACTGGCCCCCCGACTAAGCCTGGTTTCTCCCAAGGTTTTTTTCTCCATTTAAACACCTATTTGACACTTGTCTGCCACCTGATGTCACCTGATGGAGTTTGGGTTCCTTGCCGCTGTCGCCTTTGGCTTGCTTAGTTGGGGACACTTGACATTTGACTTGACATTTGATATTCAACAGTGCTTTGATCTGCCTGCATTGACACTATTCTTTAAGAGCTGCTGTGCAGCCAAATAATGTACCAGTTATCAATGTAAAGCTGCTTTGACACAATCTACATTGTAAAAAGCGCTATATAAATAAAGGTGACTTGACTTGACTTGACTTGACAAAAAGACTTGTATATATGTAATATAGTTGAATTTTCAAGTTTGAAGTGTTAGATTCTTTTGATCATCATTTTTCTCTTTTTTTCTAAATAAAAATCAGAAAATTTATTCTTGTTTTTTTTTTTTCATCTATTTAAATTCTGTTTACAAACTCACCATATATATTAATGGTCAATAACTGTCATTTATTGAAAGCCAGTTGTTTTCTGAAAAAATTTACACCTTGCACTTGAAGATAGCACATTGTTTGAGAATTTTATAATAAAAAAAAAACATAATATGTGAAAACGTCTCGGGTTACAGATGTAACCCTGGTTCCCTGAGTAGGGAACGAGACGCTGCGTATAACGCATTGGGAACCTTCTGCGTGATAACGTCATTGAAGCACTCATGTATCTAACCAATCGCGTAGCGAGACGTCAGAGGCGGGTGACGTCACGGACCAGGAAACTATAAAGCATACCCGGATGCAGAGATCGCTAGCTTCTGGGATAAGTCTGAAGCAAGCACTCGCAAGTATGCGGGGGGTACGGCAGGAGACGCAGCGTCTCGTTCCCTACTCAGGGAACCAGGGTTACATCTGTAACCCGAGACGTTCCCTTTCGTGGGAACTGTCGACGCTGCGTATAACGCATTGGGAACGCAATCCCAGCTGTGCCGTAGCTTCAAGTACTTGCCAATGTTAGCTTGACAGAATAGAAGACCCCGGAGTGGAGCCGACATCAAGGTTATAGAACCTGATAAATGTGTGCTGGCATGACCATCCAGCTGCATCACAGATATCATTAATGGAGATACCAGACATCAAAGCCTTTGATGCCGCCATACCCCTGGTAGAGTGGGCACGGACATTCAATGGAGAAGGCTGTCCGGCCGCTTCATATGCAAGTGAGATGGCCTCGACCACCCACTTGCTCATCCTCTGCTTAGATGCTGGGCCCCCTTTCTTAGGGGACCCATAACAGACAAATCTGACTTTCGCCACAGGGCAGCTCTGTGGACATACGTATCCAAAGCCCTCACTGGGCAGAGCAGATTCAGTTTTTCCTGATCCGAAGTCTCGAAGGGAGGAGGATAGAAGGCCTGGAGCACAATGGGACCTGGGACATTAGTGGGGACTTTTGGCACATAGCCAGGCCTAACATGAAGGAATGCCTTCACCATTCCTGGGGCAAATTCCAGGTAAGATGGAGCAACTGAAAGTGCTTGTAAGTCTCCTATTCTCTTCAGAGAAGTGATAGCAAGTAGGAAAATAGTTTTTAGAGTGAGGAATTTTTCTGGAACCTCCTCTAGTGGTTCGAAGGGAGCCTCGGCTAACCCTTGCAATACCACGGCCAAGTCCCAGGCCGGAACCCTTGTGCGCACTGGAGGCCTCAACCTCAGTGTACCACGGAGGAAGCGTGTTACGAGGGGGTCTCGTCCTACCGAGGAATCCCCCTCCAAAGGAGCATGATAGGCTGAGATAGCCGCAACATAAACCTTCAAGGTTGAAGGAGATAGGCCCTCCGAGAACTTTTCTTGGAGAAATCTTAGCACGAAGCTTATAGAAGAGTGGACAGGGTCCGTATTATTTCGTCTACACCAAGTAGAAAACAAATTCCATTTATAGGAATACAGCTTCCTCGTGGAGGGAGCTCTGGAGTTAAGGATGGTCTCCACAACCTCAGTTGGGAGACCAGCTTCTATGAACCTGGCCCCCTCAGAGGCCAGGCCCATAGCTTCCATAGTTCTGGGCGAGGATGTATTATCGTGCCGCCCGCTTGCGACAGGAGATCCTGTCTGAGGGGAAGCTCCATTGGGGAGCCGTCTAATAGGGACACTAAGTCCGAGAACCATATCCTGGTTGGCCAGAACGGGGCTACCAGTATTAGGCTGGCCCCCTCCTGGCGTACTTTCTCCAGAACTCCCGGGAGCAGAGCGAACGGGGGAAAAGCGTACAGACGTAGCCTCGGCCACGTCTGCACCATGGCATCCAGACCCAGAGGTGCTGGGTATGCTAGGGAGTACCAGAGTGGACACTGGGTTGACTCTCCCGAGGCAAATAGGTCGACTTCCGCTTGACCGAAATTTTTCCATATGAGATCCACCACTTCTGGGTGGAGTCTCCACTCCCGGGCCTCGGCCCCTGCCTCGACAGGGCGTCTGCTCCCACGTTTTGGTACCCCGGGATGTAGGCTGCCCTTAACGAGCGCAGCTTCCCTAGGGACCACAGGAGAATCCGACGGGCCAAGTAATATAGTTGGCGAGACCGCAGACCCCCCTGATGGTTTATGTATGAGACCACTGACATGTTGTCCGTACGGACCAACACATGGTGGCCTCTCAGGTCTGGGAGGAAGTGTTTTAATGCTAGAAACACCGCCATCATCTCCAGCCGATTTATGTGCCAGGAGAGCTGATGGTCCTCCCATAACCCCTGAGCCGAGCGACCACTCATGATCGCCCCCCAGCCCGTGAGGGAAGCATCTGTCGTAAGCATTACACGACGACCAGAAGTCCCCAGCACAGGCCCCTGGGACAGGAACCAGGGATTTTTCCACATGGCCAGAGCATGAAGGCATCGCCGCGTGACTCTGATCATGCGAAAAGGATTTCCCCTCGGAGAAAACCCCCTGGTCCTGAGCCACCACTGTAAGGGTCTCATGTGCAGAAGGCCAAAAGGTATCACGTTGGACGCAGCTGCCATCAGACCTAACAGTTTCTGGAACTGTTTTACAGTGAGTGACTGGCCTAATTTCACCCCTTTCACGGCTGCGAGAATGGAACTCACACGAGCAGGGGACAGATGTGCCTGCATCGTGGTGGAGTCCCAGACTACACCTAGATAAGTGGTCGTCTGAGCCGGAACTAGCACACTCTTCTTGGCATTGAGCCTCAGCCCAAGCCTTTTCATGTGGGACAGAACAGCATCTCGATGCTGAACTGCTAGTTGCTCTGATTGAGCTAGAATCAACCAATCGTCGATATAATTCAGTACGCGGATGCCCTGGAGTCTCAGTGGAGCCAGAGCTGCATCCACGCACTTCGTGAACGTGCGGGGTGATAACGACAGGCCGAACGGAAGAACCCTGTATTGGTAGGCTTCGCCCCGAAAGCAAACCTGAGGAACTTCCTGTGAGAAGGATGGATGGACACATGAAAGTACGCATCTTTCAGGTCTATCGCCACAAACCAGTCCTCGGACCTGATCTGTGGGATAATCTGTTTGAGTGTAAGCATCTTGAATTTTAGCTTTTGTATAGAGCGATTTAGCACCCGTAAATCTATGATAGGACGTAGTCCCCCATCCTTCTTTGGAACAATGAAGTAGCGGCTGTAAAAGCCTGACAGCTTGCTGGGAGGAGGAATCCTTTCTATAGCTCCTTTTTGCAAAAGTGTCATAACCTCTCGTTCCATCACCAGAGACTGCTCGGGGGTCACCACTGTGGGAAGAACCCCGTTGAACCTGGGCGGGCGAGACCCAAACTGAATTCTGTAACCCTTTTCTATGATGAGCAGCACCCATTTCGATATATTCGGCAGACGTTTCCATTCTGCCATAAAATCTACTAAGGGAACCAGTCTCTCGAGACTGGCCTCTGGTGTTATTTGAGCACTTGACTCGACTCTCTGAAGCGGCGCACCGGCAGAAGACAGCCGAATCAAGTGATAACCGGCCCTCCTCGGAGGGTCGGTGGAGACCGCTGCGCCCTGACGCACACTGGGTGGCAGAGTTAACACAACGGTCCCCTGAGGGCGCCGAAGGGAAGCGGGTGCCAGATATCCTGACACCAGGCTCCCTCCGGAGGGGGTCGCTCGTGGGTCCTGACCCACAGATGTCAGGACCGCTTTGAAGCCTTCTTGGCGATAATAACGGCCCGCAGGTCCGTTTTACCCCTTGAAGGCTTCTGCTGTGTAGACCGCCCCGATCCCCAGGTTTTCTGTGGGGGAGTACGGGTGGCCACACTGATCTTCTGCTGCGCTCTGTGGTGCGCAGAGGAGCTCGTGGACGGCCGAGGCTGCTCCCGCTCAGCAGCCTCGGGGGGAATTTTTGAACGGCGGGGGAGGAACCTCTGGAACGCCGCGGATTGTTTCTTGGTCTCCTGGAACCTGTCGACGACTGATGTCACAGCATCGCCAAACAGGCCCGCAGGAGACAGCGGCGCGTCCATAAGGGCAGCTTTATCTTTATCCCTTATGTCCGAGAGGTTCAGCCACAAATGCCTCTCCGTGGCCACCAAGGCTGCCATAGAACGGCCTACTGATTTGGCCGTCTCTTTGGTGGCACGGAGAGCCAGGTCTGTTGCTTTTCTAAGTTCCTGGATGCATTCAAATGTGGCCTCCCCGCTTTCATCAATCTCCCCCAGCAGGTCGGCTTGATATGCCTGCAGCAATGACATTGTATGTAAGCATGCTGCCGCCTGACCTGCTGCCGCATAAGCCTTGCCCACCAAGCCCGATGTTGTCTTTAGGGGCTTAGTGGGCAGCGTCGGGGTTTTTAGGGACGATGCCGACTCAGGCGAGAGATAGCTCGCGAGCGTCTCCTCTACCCGAGGCATCGCCCCATAGCCGTGCTGTTTCAGCCCCATTATATTGCTATAAGTAGAAGTCTGGGGCTGAAAATTCTATATTGAACGGGCCTTTTCCACGATCTTGACACCTCGGCGTGAAGATCGGGGAAGAAAGGCAAACCCCGACGCTGGGGTAGTGACCGGGCAGGGAGAAACCGTTCATCGAGTTTACTTTTTGGTTTCATTTCTGCCTTCTCTACTGGCCAGTCGATCTTTAACTTATCCACAGCCCTAGTCACTACCTCCAAGAGCTCCTCATATGCTGGGGAAGAGGATGGCGGAGCCTCCTCCCCAGCCTCGACGCTCATCACATCAACCTCCTCGGAGGAAGAGAGGTGAAGCGCCGGTGCCTCTCTCCGGGGGGAAGAAACCGCAGCGCGTGCTTCCACCACCAGAGGAGAGACACTGGATCTGGCAGGTGAGGGCTGAGATAAGGCTGGGCCCGTCTCAAGCCCCTCTGCCAGCTCCATTTGTGAACCCCACGAATGAAGTCTACGCTGTGCCTCAGCAGCAGCGGGACCCGATCCGCGGGGAACACCGACCGAGGCACCCTCTCTATCAAAGAGTGCCCGGCGTGATCTTAATACTCTGAGGGTGAGCTTGTCGCAATGCACACAGACAGCCCCCTCGAGAGCTGCCTGTGCGTGCTCAACCCCCAGACAAACAACACACATTTCGTGTGTATCCCCAGGTGTTAAATATCTTTCACAGGGATGAACACACTTAACAAAATGTTGCTGTTTCTCCGCCATTTTTCGTGTCTTAAATATATATATATATGTATATATATGTGTTGTAGCTGAAAACTCTTGTCCTCAGACAAAGAGATTCTGTCTTTATAATAGAAGGATGGTAGACAAACAACACCAAATAAGACACACAAGATAACATAGAGTGCTTGCTGAAGACAACAGAAGCTAGCGATCTCTGCATCCGGGTATGCTTTATAGTTTCCTGGTCCGTGACGTCACCCGCCTCTGACGTCTCGCTACGCGATTGGTTAGATACATGAGTGCTTCAATGACGTTATCACGCAGAAGGTTCCCAATGCGTTATACGCAGCGTCGACAGTTCCCACGAAAGGGAACGGGCTATTTTAGCTTTAGGTTCTAAAGGGTTAATCATACATTTACAGGTTCTTACCAGTGAGGTACTCTGGATCAGGCACTGGGTCAGACAGCTCCTCGTGACACTGGGCTTCAGTCGGCACAGACGCCACCACCATCCCATCCGGGAGCTGCTGCTCGATGCCACGGGCAAAGTTTTTCTGCCTAGATAACAGAAAATAAAGGAGACAATCCACTCAAAACACAGTTCATTGTTTGAAAGGTCATCTGTCAATTACATAAATCCTACATTTAAGCCCATTAAATTGTTTTATTTATATTTTACATGTAAATATTATATAAAAAATAAGTTTTATTTAGATTGCCTGCTAAATGCTAGATGGTGCTTCGTGGCAAATTGATCAATAAAATGAAACCATTTAAAATGATAATGCCGAATAAGAAAATTTTGGATAATGTACACTAAAATAAACAGTAAACATTAATATATCAGCTTGTCATGAACAATGCTCACAGAAAGAAAAAAAAGAGTCCCAGATTAAAAAGATATTTTCCTATAAATTTTGCTGAAATAATGTGCCAGCTATGTCAGACTAAATAAACTGGGAGACGAAGAAGTAAATAAAGTCTAAGTGGATAGGATATATTTGAAATGGTGTTAAAAGTTTTGTTTCACATATATAATATGACAAAAATTGTGGTGAAAAGTTGGAGTAGCTCTAAGAGAACAAGAAAAAAGCAAACTGAAGAAAGCAGTGCACAAAGGAATGACTGTATATCTAAATGAGATCTGCTGAAGTACTCTAGACTCAAGGAAAGAGTAAGAAAATACAGTTTGAATTTAAACAAGAATATAGAGATAAAAAAGTGAGAAGATGGTTTAAACTAGATATAGTTTAGTTTCAAAGCAATGTGAGAAAATAATAAGTATGCATTGGAGAGAAGGACTGATGGGAAGGGATAAACTGATATAACAGCAAAAGATGCAAAAATACACAAACTCTGCATTTATAGAAGGTCTGACTCAATCTTTCTCTATGTATCTTAAGTTAGATCAAGGTTAAAATATTCTGGGACCAAGTATATACATGTGCGGAAAATGAATGATGCGATATAAAAAATGTATGTCAAAGAACAGTATGAATAAAAGGAGAAAAGGAGAATATAGAATCAACTCTTTCCTTTTTAAGGCAAAATAACCTCCTAGAAGGCACACAAGGGAAATACACAGAACGCAATGAGATTCTGGAACGCTGTTTACAAGAGCATCTCATAAATGAACGAGCATTCAGGAAATTGTACCAGGCAACATTATGCAATCTAAATCTCTTTTTAAGCATTAATGTCATATCCGACTTAAAAGTGGACTTGGATGAGAATTACATTATCTCTGAATACACAGAGCACTGTATAAATAATTGGGTTTAAACATGGGAAAAAAGCCAGAGGCTTGCAATATGTGCTTTATATTAATATAGGAATGAAAAGTGGCTGAAAGTGGAACATTGTGTCATTTATGTTCGACAAACAGTCATATATGTCTACAGTGCTAAATACCCCCGCTTCCTAGATGATTCAAAACTTCCTGCCAATAGCCATTTCCTTGGCTTAATAATAACAATATCTTCTAATATTTGTACCCAGAACATGATATATCAGATTTTACAGATGTATATTCAGCTGAAGGTTTTCTAGGCCAAATTAAATCTGCCATAAACCTCAAAAACTATTCCCAAATACATCCTCTTGGGTGTGCTGGAAGGTAAGCCAGTGCACATTCTGCAGAAATTTCTCTGAACATCTTGGGATTTCCTCCCCACATCTAATAAAAATGTAAAAAAGTTGTTTCTCTTGTCAAACTTGAAGCTCACGCTTCAATAGATACTCGCATATTGAAATATTAATAGCTCAGCGTTATTGCTTGTCAAAGTCACATCTGATAAAAGGTTCAGTTCCCCACAGAGCCGGTGCAGCTAAATAGAAATGTGCAATAAACTTAGGGGCCAGCAATTTTAATGAAAATCATACATACGGTTCTTAAGTTTCTGAAATTAATACCAGGTGACAATTATGACTATAACTGCTGGGAATTAAAATGCCTGTGAATTTTGGTGCATAATAATAAAAATAATAAAAGTAATATAAAATATAAATGTAAACTTTTTTTGCTTGCAACCAAATTTAATATCTTACCACAACTTTCTCTATATTTTAGCTTGCAAAATTACCTTAACAGATACTTGCATGTTGTCTAAAGCTTTAAATGCCTGTTACTTTCCCTACCTAAAATATATACTGCATACAGAAATGTCTCCTGAGAAAAACCTCAGTCGCGATGTAACTTCATTAATCATGTGGGTCGACAGACATACAGGAGGGATATTTCGGCAATAATAACTAGCAGCACGTAATTATAGACAGAATATGCAAGTTTTATGAGATGCTCTGGGCATTACAGGTGGGATTATGTGTCGAATGAGAATAAGTGAATAATATAAATAATTCACAATGACAATAGGACAATTCTGCATGTAAAAATAGGTGAACTGTTGCTGTCCAGCAACAGCTGATGGCAAATTATAATAATAGAGTATAATGATGACAGAATACAACTGAAAGTCTTGAAAAGCCATCTAAATACAAAATGGCAGACTCAGAACACATTAAAGTTCATGGAAAATGAGAAATATACTTTTGCAGCAAGTACATTTTGTTTTCTTTCCATTTAAATAAGAAACTTCAAACTAAAGGGTTCAAAAATGAAGTTGATATACAATTTCAGGCAATATAATGAGATATCCAGTTGTCAATTAATATCATTAAGAGATGATTTCACGCATAATTAAACATAATATGCGAGGCTGAATTAATTAATCTAGAATGGAAGAATTTTGAGCCTTTTACCTTTTTAATTAATAGTGCAAATATCACAGTGTACTGTAAGCTGGAAATCAACATTAATTTTATATTTTCTAATTTTAAGAAAAAGTTATAGGAGCGTTTGAAAAGATGAGCCATATGACAGCCTAGACTTCAGGCTTTTTAAAAATAATCAGACTGTTCACAGCCCGTGTGTGATGTTTTAATTTAGTGCTGGGAGAAAGGTAGCACTTTAAGTTTCTTGCTGTGGATAGAAACACCCAACTGGGAGATTTTAAGAGTGGTAGTCCTAATCATGATTCTGCAAACTCTTAATGAGAACAAAGGGCACTAAAAATTCATTAAAACCAGCTCAAATCACACTGGGAAGGAATAGAAGTGAAACTGGTTAAGGCTGGAACCCAGAGGAGAGAGAAAGTAATTAGGAAAGGGCATGTGTTTTTAGGTGGAAAGTCTCATGATGATAAGACAGAAATCAAAATGAAATCCTGGCAATACACACAAGATATGGGAGTGGAAGTAGGCATGGGTACACTGTTTGGAAAGCCCTATATAGTCTTTAATGAAGATGTCAACAAAATGTTTGCATAATTTTAATTTCTTAGCATGGTACACAGCTATGGTACACAGCTATGGTACACAGATATGGCGCTGCTATTAAAAAAACTGACTGACTGCTGCTCAACAAGCTATAGGGTTTTGGCAGCAGTACCATAGGGACTTTCTGAATAAAGACTGTAGCACAGCCTCGAGCGCAACATCCAGGGGGAAACCCACACTCAGTGTACCGTATTTGAAGAACGGACTCTGTAAATGCCTGTGTGTGTGTGTGAAAACTTCAGCAATGTGCAGTAAAGGTTGGATTGTCTCTCTCTCTTTCTGTGTAGACATTCTGATGTTCTCTGTAACTATCATCCAAGAAACCAAAAGCAACCAAGTACAAAAACAAGAAATGTCATAGCACCTATCTATCTATCTATCTATCTATCTATCTATCTATCTATCTATCTATCTATCTATCTATCTATCTATCTATCTATCTATCTATCTATCTATCTATCTATCTGTCTGTCTATCTATCTATCTATCTATCTTGACTGACTGTACAGCCTGTAAAACCTTCAAACTTTTAAAATAATTTTAACTTTCAGCAAGCTAGCATCAAAGATTGTCTTATCAAACTTTACCTGTCAAGTTTCATTTGCACTTTTCCAATATCACTGATTGGACGTGTTTATAGCAAATGCTTCACAAAATCACAATTTACCAATCCTCTGTTTTATTAGAGCAAGAGAGAGACTATACAGACATTTGTGTGGCAGAAAATTATAACTGGCACATAAATAGCACTAATATACTATTTTTGTGGAAATGGCACTGGAACATGTCAATTACTGCTTGGGGAGGTGCCGATTCGACTTGCAAGGTGCCAGATGCTACATCTCAAAAGACCACATATAATTAAAATGAGACGCATGGATATGCAGTTGGCTTGCAAATATGCAGTACCAAATCAAGATGAAATATAAGCTAAATTAAGATGACAATTAACAAGCACAACAGGCTGGTATTTTGAGATTGAACTGAAAGGAATGGAGAAATCTAACGTCATAATATCAATGTATGTTTAAAATTTCTGAATTAAAAAATGAAACATGGGTGAGAAAGATTCAAAGTATAAGTAAGAACACTGCTTAAAGGGTTAGTTCACCCAAAAATGAAACTTCTGTCATTAATTACTCACCCTCATGTCGTTCCAAACCAGTAAGTCTTTTGTTCATCTTCGGAACACAAATGAAGATCGTTTTAATAAAATCTGCTACCACTACCACTATGACGCTTCAAAAAGTTCATAAAGAGATTGTAAAAAATTAATCCATATGAATTGAGCGGTTTAGTCCAAATTTTCTGAAGAGACTCGATCGCTTTATATGATGAACAGATTGAATTTAGGCTTTTATTCACATATAAACATTCATCAACTCACACATCAGCTGTGGTAAACAGAAGCTCAAGCATGTTTGCTTGACGTGTGAGAACCAATGAGGTTTATTCTCATGTGTTACGCAGCACGTTTGAGCTTCCACAAGAACCAATGAGGTTCATTCTCGTGTTACGCAGCACGTTTGAGCTTCCGCAAGAACCAATGAGGTTCATTCTCATGTTATGCAGCACGTTTGAGCTTCCACAAGAACCAATGAGGTTCATTCTCATGTTACGCAGCACGTTTGAGCTTCCTCAAGAACCACAGAGGTTCATTCTCATGTGTTACGCAGCACGTTTGAGCTTCCTCAAGAACCAGTGAGGTTCATTCTCATGTTACGCAGCACGTTTGAGCTTCCTCAAGAACCAATGAGGTTCATTCTCGTGTTACACAGCACGTTTGAGCTTCCTCAAGAACCAATGAGGTTCATTCTCATGTTACGCAGCATGTTTGAGCTTCCTCAAGAACCAATGAGGTTCATTCTCATGTTACGCAGCACGTTTGAGCTTCCTCAAGAACCAATGAGGTTTATTCTCATGTTACGCAGCACGTTTGAGCTTCCACAAGAACCAATGAGGTTCATTCTCATGTTACGTAGCACGTTTGAGTTTCCGCAAGAACCAATGAGGTTCATTCTTGTGTGTTTCGCAGCACGTTTGAGCTTCCACAAGAACCAATGAGGTTCATTCTCATGTTATGCAGCACGTTTGAGCTTCCTCAAGAACCAATGAGGTTCATTCTCATGTTATGCAGCACGTTTGAGCTTCCACAAGAACCAATGAGGTTCATTCTCATGTTACGCAGCACGTTTGAGTTTCCGCAAGAACCAATGAGGTTCATTCTTGTGTGTTTCGCAGCACGTTTGAGCTTCCACAAGAACCAATGAGGTTCATTCTCGTGTGTTACGCAGCACGTTTGAGCTTCCTCAAGAGGTTTGCTCTCGAGTGTCAAGCATGGTTCAGTTGAGCTTCTGTTTATGTTCGCTGATTAATGATTATATGTGAATAAAAGCCTAAATTAAATCTGTTCATCATATAAAGTGATCGAGTGTCTTTAGAAAATTTGGACTAAACCACTCAATTCATATGGATTAGTTTTACGATCTCTTTATGAATTTTTTGAAGCGTCAAAGTGGTAGTTGCGTAGCTGTCAATGGAGGGGCAGAAAGCTCTCAGATTTCATCAAAAAGATCTTCATTTGCGTTCCGTAAGTATTTTCATGTCTCGGTAAAGTATCCCTTTAAATAGAGACTTTTTCCAAAACACTAGATTCTGAATTCAAGTCAGAATTTTCAATATGATCTCAAACAGTTCAATTCAAACACTTCCATGTCCAGATTATCTTGCCTATGAAAAGCAACCTCAATAAATCTGTCCTTTTAGGTTCCCTTGTGTCCTGACTGTCCTCTGCATTTCATCATAAAAGTCCCTTTACAGAGAAAGCAAAGATCCAACAGCACACCCTCACAGCAATACGGGGCTTTCAAAATGGCATGTTCATCTGTCAGAGAACTCCACTGGCCTGAAAAGCATCAAACAGGAGCTAATTCATTCTGCATTGTCTTTTGGGCAGGTTGTCACAGGAAATGTGTTGCACCTCACATTCAGGATTAAACAGCATGAAAATGTAACCATGACTTTCAGATATGAGTCAGATCGTAAAAGCAGCTGTTGTGTGACAACCCAGACTTGTGGGTAGTAACTTTTGGTGATGCGCCAAAGGAAACACACGGCATGTGTAAGTTTAAAACAGAATAATAAACAACTTCAACCTCTCTGGATGGGTTTTATCTGGCAGTTGCTTGCTGTTTTCCCTGTTGCATCATTTTGGAAAGAGATGAATCAGAGATACCTCTTTAAGTATATGTTTAATTTCTCCTGAACTGATGTGTATATTGCATGCAAGTTGATGTAATATCAAAATATGAATCATTTGCCATTTTACATCTCACTTCCTCTTTTAGAGAAGACTCAGGGGTGAATTCACTAAACAGTGGTGCCACTTTTGCATGCAGTATTTCAACGCAAAAACCTTTGCCTTAATCAATAACCACTCGAAATCCATTAATCATGGTACTAAATGTGTTAAAATTGCACTGTAATATCAGCGCAAATACACCCTTTTTTTCTATGTGAATTAGACCTATTATAAACAATATTCAGAAAATACTATTTGCCTGGCACAATACGTGTTTTGCTAAAGTGGGAATATACACTACTGGTCAAAAGTTTAGGGTCAGTAATATTTTTATGTCAAAAATACAGTAATATTGTGAAATATTATTATTCCTATGATGGCAAAGCTGAATTCTGTGTTTTAAAGAGTCAATCCAGGTGTCTGGATCCCATTAAATCAAACCAGATTGTGGCAGTCTGCCTAATCCTCTATATCTGTCCAGCACATATATTGTGGGTGTATTGCAACAGATTTGCATAATTTTTTTAATGAATGAGGCACTAAACCTGCACAAACAGTGCGTACAAATAAATGGTACTGTTATCGAATACAATTTATTCTTAGTGTATTCCTCCCTCACGGTGAAAAAAAAACAAAACAAAACATACATTTAACCACAAAAATTAATCAACTGAAATCTTGACTTTTTCATATTAGATCAGATAATCTTACCTTGATTAACTGAAAGGCATGCATTTGTCTCAGAACGCAATCAATCATAAAACTGCTTTGTTTATCCACACTGTTCACTTTAAAGATTTCCATTCCTCACCCTAGAAGATCAAACATTTAATTTCCTGCTGTTGCTTCTCCTGAGCACCAGAATTTCGACTATTACTCTATGAAGGATTAATGAACTTGCCGTAACCTCCTTTTGTTCAACTGAAGATCCAGTAGTTTCAGCTGGCCCAATTAAGCCCCATTAAACCAAACTAGCTTATGGTCACTTTTAATGACAATTAAGCCCCATTAAACCAAACTTGCTTATGGTCACTTTTAATTTACTTCTAGCTATTCCACATAATTAGAGCTCACATTAGGCCCAAGGATTCTCAAAAGGTGAAGAGAACAGCAGAGAGTAAGTCCTAGAGCATGAGGGCCGGCTATGCTTTTCAAAGGCTGTCTAAACCCAACCTCTCTCCGGGTGCCTCCAAATGAGATCAGAGCTTCTGAGATTTAGCTTCTTGATAATATTAACTCTCCTCCCAGTATTTCTCCATCACTCAGGCCTCCCTCCTCCCCTACCGTGCCAATCAAACCATCTGGAGTAAATGGATAAACTGCTGCAGGAAACTGGGTCTTTAAGTGTCTGTGTTTAATTTAAAGGTCGTTGACAACTTTGCATGGTGACCTTTAGGTCGAGCTGACCAGAGCACATCACAGGGCTCTTTCAATTAGAGTAACCTTCAAAGAGTACTTTGTGTGCAGCTAGACAGAGATTCTGCTGTGCTGTGTTTCACAGGATTCGTGCTTTTGTTAAATTAGCCTTGATGATTGGATAGTGTAAGTGCAGTGCATTTAAGACCTGCCGTACAGTATATTTCAGACGAACATACTGTGTATAGCAGAATATACTGAACATACAGTTTATGCAATTAATATCAAAGCATTAAAACGTAGTACAATGTAATAGTACAATATATAATATAATATAATATGTTGAGTATTAGAGACTTTTATCATATTGGTATTCTCACCATTATATAAAAGCCATATGGCACATTCGGTCAGAGACGTGCTGGGGCGGGAAGTGCACGCAGTGCGGGTGATACTATGACTTCCTGATCACATACTCCTCTCTTTTCCCTATCATATCCTGTCACCTCTCCACTGTCCTGTCGATATAATTGGCAAAAGCTCCAAAATAAGCCACTGAAGGACATGTGCTATGGTTAACAGTTAACTCCACTTACCAAACCTAAACAAGACACCTTAAGCCTGTTAAGATCACTATACATATTATGTATAATTAACATTTCCTAACTGAAAATAGGAACCACTGATTTAATAAATCAAAGAGAAAGATAAAGAGAAAATTCAACATCACATTTCATATTATCAGCACAATCTTGCTATTAAAAATGGGTGACTATAAGTCATCTGTCATCCTTGGCACTGGTAAAATTAAGCACATTGTAAAAGTTTACCTGAAGGTGGCCTTCAGGATCTGTCCTGATGTAATCTCTTTGGTGTGGTTATTGTAGCCGTAGAAGAGGTCTCCAAACACAGTCTGGTTGGCTGGGATGTCAGCTGTGTCCCCGCAGTCCACTCCCTCAGTGCAGGCTTCTGACAGCGGCTGACATGAGCGGCCGTCTGCTCCTCTCTTATAATCTTCAATACATCTACAAACATATGGCAATGAGAAGACATGAGAGCTAAAGGGACAGAAGAAAGGAGAGAAGATGTCTGCCCAAAGTAAGGTAATACTTGCCATTGTTGGTCAAAAGCTTGTTTCCGCCACTGAATAAAAAATTAAAAAGGTAATTGCGACTTTTTATTTCACAATTCCGACTTTTTTTCTCGCAATTGTGAGTCAGTTTACATTTTGACTTTTTTCTGAGAATTGCGAGATATAAACTCACAATTGCAAGTTATAAAGTCAGAATTGTGAGATATAAACTCGCACTTCTGAGACAAAAAGTCAGTATTTTTTTTCCTCAGAATTGGACTTTATAACTTGCAGTTGTGAGTTTATATCTCATAATTCTGAGAAAAGAAGTCAGAATTGTGAGATAAAAAGTCGCAATTATCTTTTAATTTTTTTTTTATTCCATGACGGAAATAATTATTAAATTTTTCATAATTTTAGAATAATAGCAGTCATCAAAAACTAATACAATCAGAATATGGGACCAACAACCAACCACGTCAAATCAAAATTATCTGGTGGTGAATGATTTGCTGCAACCATTATTTTGTTAAAAAAAAGTAATAAAAATAAAATAAAAAATAGTTTAGTTTTCAAATGGACACATTAGTAGACATATTTCAAAATATTTAAAATGTCATTTTAAAGGACAGAACAGACAAATTAAATAGACAAATTTATAACTTTTATTTGATTCATGTTTTAAAATGAAGTAAGGTATTCCCTACATTGTAGGAATAAAATGTTCCCACAAAGACAGTAATACCAGAAATGTTTGATCTTGTGGGAACATTTTTTGGTCCCCATGAGTGTTTAGGAGTCGGTTCAGGATTAGGTGATAGAATATACATTTAGTACAGTACAGTATAAAAATCATTATGTTTATGGTAAGTCCCCATAAAACATGAAAACCCAACGTGTGTGTGTGTGTGTGTGTGTGTACCTGGTATTTCCTACGTTATGGGGACCAAATGTCCCCACAAGGATAGTAATACCAGTAAAACCACTTATAAATCATATGAAATTAAGTTGTTTGAAAATGTAAAAATGCAGAAAGTTTTCTGTTTTGGGTAGGTTTAGGGGTAGGGGTAGGGTTAGGGGATAATATTCACAGTTTGTACAGTATAAAAATCATTATCTCTATGGAAAGTTCCCATAAAACATGGAAACCAGTATGCCTGTGTATGTGTGTGTGTGTGTGTGTGTGTGTGTGTGTGTATTACAACTGTAGTCCAGTGAAAAGACTTGAAAATGAAATGGAAATATTACAATGTATATTGTGTAAAGCATATATTATGTATGCATTTGGATTCATAAATTGACGAAGTGTTATCAGTTTCTAGTCATGCGTTTGTCCGATAGGCGTTGCTTGGGTTCTAAACCATAAAGAGATCACTTCATAAAAAAGAGCAATGTGTAGTACTACTACAGTAGTACAACATTCAAATCTACCCAGAAGTACAGGTAGTGATCTCACAGCGTAGCATCCGTCATAAATTTAAGGTTGGCAATTCTTTTTATTTACTGCAAAACAGTATCACCCTAATAGTGACAGCACACAGGAGTCGTTTATATTTATGGAACTTTAAAACTTCGCTGTCGTGTCTGCTCTGTACTACACAAGCAACAGAGAGAAAGAGGTGTCAGGGCTTAAACGCTCAGTCTCACTTCTCCTGGTAACATACTACAGTTTTAGAGGAAACTGTCATCGGCGTAGGTGAGACACATCCTCTCAGTTGCACATCCATAACAAAGACAACGATTTAAGTGGCTTCAGATTGCCTGTCACATTATCAGGATCTCCAGAGAAAAAGAGAATTATGCGCATTTGTCACCTTTAGTTGGTGTGACGTGCTTATAACAGTCAGCGAATGATCTCTGAGACTCTGAATAGGCAAAAAAAAAAAAAAAAAAAAAGGTTGTTTTAGCAGGGAAGGTGTAAGAAGGTTGCTATTTATTCTGACTGGGTCATATTCTCTGCAGCTGGCACATGAAAGTCTGGAAGTTGAAGGAATGGTTAGTAATGTGTCATGTCAGAATAAATGCATTTCCACCAAGACATGACAGGACAGAAAAACATTTGAACTTTTATTCATTAAAGAATCCTAGGGGGGAAAAAAGTATCATGGTTTCCACAAAAATTTTAAGCAGCACAACTGTTTTCAACACTGGTAATAACAAGAAATGTTTCTTGAGCACCAAATCAGCATATTAGAACAATTTCTGAAGGATCATGTGACTGGAGTAATGGCTGCTGAAAATTCAGCTTTTGCCATCACAGAAATAAATTACATTTTAAAATACGTGACCCATGATGGCAAAATGAGTCGCACTGAGCAAATTTTCACAATATTAAAAACCCTTCAAAATGATGTATGATTTGTTGGAATCAGAGAACAAATGACTGAGCTACACCTGTTTGAAATCGATAGAGTCAGCAAAGTCAATTTTGAGAAAAATCGAGTTAAAGTTTTCTGAAGGTTCCAAAACAAAATCACCTAGCAACTATACTTTAAAATCCCTGCTAATACCACCTAATTTGGCACACACCTCATCAAAACCAAATATCTGTAGGAAAAAATATATATTCAACTTTTTTCAATATTTTACTTCAAGGCACTGTAATGCTGTTTATATGTGTATATCGGGCAAGGGCTTCGGATCTGTCAGTCAGCGCAAGTAAGATCAATTTGTTTACATCAGCATGAGTTTGAAGATCACATTTCATTGGTTCAGACTCATGCCATCAAAGATTCGCTATAAATATTCACAAAGTTGTAACGCTGTGCTTTACAACGATACCAAACTTGTGCTGAGTGGTGAAGCGAGAAGAGAAATACAGCACTTTCATGGTCAAAGGAAAGGTACTCCTCTCAAAAAAACATACAAATAAAGATACTTTTACATGTTTAATTGCTATTTGAAGCATTTGGATCACTAGACGATGGCTTAATGAAATCATTTTTGTGAAAACCTAAATTCGACCAAAATCGAAATTTTTGACTTAATTAGCCTGTGCGCATTCAGACTCATTTTGCCAACATGGGTCACATATATTAACATGAAAAAACATCTCAGGCTTGATATTGCAAACTGGTATTTTTTTACCATATTATTTTAATGTATTGTCTTAATTATGAACACGCTGGTTTGTAGTTTTGCAGTTTACTGCACTTTGATATTCTTCTCGTTATTTCCCTATAGCGGCTAATAAACCAGAAGTCTCACACATTCACAGAAAACACCTGACTTCCGTGTTGAAAAATAAGGTGGATAAAGGGTACCTGGAACAACACAGCATCAGCTCCTGATTTTCTGAAGGAAGTCACTCACAGGCATGCAGGAAGTATGGAAAGGCGAAGCAGCATCTCATTCCCTTCTCAGGGAAGAAAGGTTACAATCGTAACCTGAGACCTTCCTTTTCGAGGCAACTCTATGCTGCATCTGTTTTGACGACGCTATGGGAACGGTATACCAACTGCACTATACTGACGAATGCCTGTCCTAGTGTGAATCACTCTAGAACAGTCTAGGTCGAAAGCACTTGGGACACAGGAGTCCAAATCCAAACTATAAAATCTGACAAAAGAGTGCAGGAAGGACCATGCCGCAGCATCACACACCTCCTGGAGAGAAACCCCTGTCAGAAGAGCCTTATATTCCACCATACTTCTAGTGGAGTGGGCTCTCACAGCAAGAGGAGAGAAGGTTCACGTGACTCGTAGAGATATAATAAGTAGTCAAGGACAAAAGACATAGAGCGCTTTCTGAAAGCACAGAAGCTGAAGGTGTGTTGTTCTGAGTACCTTTTATAGCTTCCGTGGTACACGTCACGCATTGTGCCAATGACATTGTGCATAGAGTTAGTTCCCTTGAAAGGGGACAGATATTTTAAAACTACAATAATATTTTACAATATTACTTTTTTTACTGTATATTTGTTTAAATAAATGCAGCCTTGGTGAGCATAAGAGATTTCTTTGGAAAACATTTATAAATCTTTCCGACCCCTAACTTAAGACACAGTGTTTATTTTGAGTCCTGCAGTCACACCTAATAAACTCTGCAACTTCTTTCCCATTTTCTCAGTATGTGACAGTATGTAGCAAGATACGGAAAAAGAATATAGTGGCTGTATATTCAGCTTGCGCACATTGCCAACCACGTTTTTTGCAGGTGAATGTGTGATGGTATTAGCATGTTTCAGCAAGTTCAGGTTTGCCAGTTTTTAATTTGAAGCCATGTTCACGCTCAATTTAAATATACATAGAGACAGAAATGTGGGAACAGGTAAAAAGTGTGGCAATTCACACTGAGACACAAACAGCCACCATGGATTAAGAAAGAATGTGTAAAATTAGTTTCTGTGAGGTGCTGGGAACTGCATGGATAATCAACTGAACTAACCATAATGCAGGACATTTTTCAAAAGAAAATAGCAGAAATTCAAAAATAGCAGGTGTAAATACCAGAACACTTTCTGCTGTTTTAAAAAAGCATGACTGTGACCATGAAAGAAATATTTGTTGAGAAAGCCCTGTTAGCATGTCCAGTATGTGCGTGTAAAGCGTGTAATCTCACCCGCAGAACATCTGGATGTTGTAGAGAGTAGGGTCCTCCTCCAGAGGTGCCAGCTGCTGGAGGCACAGCTGCTCACAGCCCCCATTAAAGCCGTCAGAACAGTCAATGCCAATGTGGTGGTCATAGCAACCGGTGCCATCCTTCATCGGACTCAAACCAGGAGGACACTGAGAGAGAGAGAGAATAAAAATTCAAACATTCTCTGATGTGTCATAATATCCCTTTTATCTTTGGTTTATGGCAATTTTAGCATGCATGGCTATAACACAGCCATAAACAATAATAAATAAGCTGATTGAAGGGGTTACTGATTGTTACTTTTGCCTTGTACTATTATGTATTTGTTTTTCCATGTTAATTTGTGTTATTGTTTTGAAATTTTGTTTTTGTTGTTAGTATTAATGATTTTACTAGGTACCACCAATGTGTAGTACAGGTCAGTCAAAGGGGACCTATTATGCCCCTTTTTACAAGATGTGAAATAAGTCTCTGATGTCTCCAGAGTGTGTATGTGAAGTTTTAGCTCAAAGTACCCCACAGATCATTTTTTACAGCATGTTAAAATGGCCATGAAATGGCCACTTACATGAAATAACCTGCAAGTGTTGAGAAATGTTTTCCTGCAAAAGAACCACTTCCTAGGTAGCCATATTTTGAAACGAGAAAGAAATACAACTGGAAAACTTCATTATTTTGGTTACAGTGAAATTTCTACAAAAGAACAAGCTGCTCTACAATTAGTCACTCACTATTCAAAAATCATTAAAATGAGAGGTTGAAAGGGCATAATTTGAGATCACAGTGGGTGTTGATTCACGACTACGCAGCTGTTATAATAAAAATGCATTAAGAGAGAGTAAAATTGTATAGCTCTTTAACAAAATGAAACTAAAGACACTTTCTCCTATCTTATAATTAAATAGCTAATAATTTTTGGTTATTGATACAACGCCCTTAAAGAAAAAAGAGACAGAAATAACAAATCGGTCCATCTCACCATTATATAAACTTCACCACCTCGCTTCCTCAGTTTCTTCAGTGGCAGGTTGGGTGCAAAACACACATTTTCTGACCGCCACCTTTTCACTTGACCTCATTCGTATGAGGTATCAAAGCCCAGATGTTGGTAATGCATCTTAGTAGCACATCTTGTCCCTGGATGCATCCGTATTGATTTTGTCAGTAAGCTACAGCTGACAAGACACCTGATTTATTACCAGTAATGTAGAGAGCACAGGGCACTGAGTCTCTTAACTCATCTGTGGCAGATTCCTTAAATCACAAATTCCCAGTTTGATCAGCTGAACAGAGGACATTATCAAGGAAAGGGGAGGGTTGTTCGACAGAAAGCAAATTTCTCACATGATTGAACTGCTCATCCTCATTTGACATTATGACAGTGCTTTAAAGGTGCACTGCAGCATAAAAAAATAAAAATGATTAGGTAAGTTCATACAAAAAATGTTTAAAAAAAATCTGTTTCTTTTGTATTTTTGTTTCTAAGCTAGACAGACAAGGAAAAAAGTGCATTATAAATAACTTCAAGAGGCAAGAGATATAATATTTTGGGCAATACAAATATATTCACATTGAAATAAAATATATTATATTATATTATATTATAATAAAAAATGACCACATTAAAGCCCATCAAAAATATATTCATGTAAATATATTTTAACAACAACATTAGCAGTATACTATTTGTATATTTTGAAAACAATCGCTGTTTACGTTCGGGACTTCCAGGTTCTACGTCAGAACGCTGGCTCATTATTGTCCGGCTCCTGCGTCAGCATCACACGCATGCATCACGCTGCTCACGTGAACAGCGTCAGCCAATCCTGAGCCGGCGTTCTGATGTAGAACCTGGAAGCTCTGAACGTAAACAGTGTAGGACAATGACACAGAAGAGAAGATATTGTTGAATAAAGTCATTATTTTTGTTTTGTTTTTGCGCACAAAAAGTATTCTCGTCACTTCATAACATTACGGCTGAACCACTGCAGTCACGTCGACTGTTTTAACAATGTCTTTAGTACCTTTCTGGACCTTGAAAGTGGTGGTTAAATTGCCGTCTATGGAGGAGTCAGAGAGCTCTCGGATTTCATCAAAAATATCTTAATTTGTGCTCCGAAGATGTTTGCAATGACATGAGGGAGAGTAATTAATGATAGAATTTTCTTTTTTGGGTGAACTAACCCTAAAAATCATGCCAAAAGTTTTTTGTACATGGTACATTTTCTTCAATAGCCTCTTTAGTGGGCTAAAATGTGAAATGCCTCAGTGCCAACTGAGGTCAAATACATATTTACGGTGATTGATTCTGCCTTCTCTTCCAATCTTTTCTTTGTGACCAGATTTAAAAAGAATGGATGAGTCAAAGCATTAGTGTGAGGAAATGGGCAATTTATAATAATTATTTAAAATGCACTGCCCAGATTCGAAGAGAATGAGTTACCAAGGAAAGCGTGCATGAAAATAGCTGGAACATAGCTTGTCCAATTCTCAAAAAGAAAAAAAAAATATCAGCAAATTTGTTCTGGAATGCCCTTGCGTCCATCTAACAGTGAATAATGCAATTCCTGAGTCATAGTTCAATATTATTGCAGTCTTCTATCTGAGCTCAAAGCATTCTTGATTGAAAAGCACTTTGTAGCGCAGAGGACATGGTGAGACAGTTAATGATGCCAGAGAAGTCATGAAGGTTTTAAATTCAAGATAAACTGAAAAAGCCCTGAACTACTGAGCCTTTTAATCTCATTTCCAAATGGGGATCTAGTCCCACAGCTTTCCAAAGCTTAAGAGAATTGCCCATGTGATTTTGTCATATAGGAACAAATCCCTTTCAGACTGTCGGATAAGCTATGCAAATCTAAAAACTGCCAAAAAAGCCAGAAAGGAGGAAAAGAACAAAAGAGACAGAACACTTATCCAATTTTTTTTATGAGAAAAAAGAAGAATAGCCCCGAAAAATAGTCATAGCTACAGATAAAAACAGCTGTAATATTGTTCTTAACATGAAACCGCAGACATATGAATTGATTTTTAGACATGCACTGAATCTGTAATCTGAAAACTGTCATGAACAGTTGCTATAGAAACATAATATCCCCCCCCCCCCACACACACACACACATAATACAATTCAACATTAACTGGGCTGAATTGTGCCAATGTGGAAGACTGGCAGGTGCTTTGTTTCTTGCCACATAAACCCATGCAGAAAACCACAAGGTTTATGAATTACTGACATACTTTACAAAAACGGCCAAATGGTTAGATTGTGCAAAAACAAGTGTTATTTAAACCCTGATAATTAAACAACAGGTTGTCATTATTTTTTTTAACAGTTTTGCACTGCCCACTGACTGCTACAACAAAGCAATGATCAAATCAGTGTAATTAAACTGTAAAAAGCTTAAATTAAATTTAAGGAAAAGAAAGCCAGAATTTAACATTTAATTAATGACAAAGTTAACAAACTAATTAAACAAAAGTGCAAAAAAAAAACAAAAAAAAACTTCCTGGTAAGATTTTTGCAAATACAGTAGAATATTTTTCTTCTTATTCAGTATGGCAATGGTCAATGTGAAAGTCAGTGATATTACAAATCTTGCTTCAGGGACTATAGCTCGCTACATTAGCATGGCCAAGTATCCCTGCTGGCCCAGACTGTCCCTCTATAGCAGATAGTCACAGATATGGATACAGTCCTTTAAAACCACCTTTTGATCCTGGGAGGAAAGGAAAAAAAACAGTGGTGTTTCCTCCCTGCTGAGCATCTGGATCACTCCCACCGAGTTTGCACTCAGGAGACCTTTGCCAAGTATTGACTAGGAACTCAGAAGTGCTTAACAGCCAGAACATGATAGGAGACAGAACAGCTTTTGAGGAGATAGTGAGGGGGTTGTCGATGGAGAGATGGACTGCATCAGTAAGAAGCAGAGAACTCTACCACCAGTGGATGACCTGAACCTAAACATACTCGGGTTATAATGATTATTTTTTAAAGGCACAATATGTAAGTTTTCACTGCCAGAGGTCGCATTTTCAAAACAATAACAAAAGCGAAGTTTGATGACGCTATGAAAGAGAGTGGAACGATGGGAGATGTCGTTTTCACCATCCAGAGAAGCATGGAATTCAACCATGTTCACGGATGAGGTAATGAATTAGTTGTTGTATTATCTGTACATTTGATCACACTATTTTATGTCATCATAATGAATTAGCTGCAAGGAACGTGAAATTTAATGCTATTAGCCGGTTACTGATACAGTATGTGACTATTTGTCAAATGATTTGGTGGGTTAATACCAAGCGGCAACCTCCCCCCGTTTCTCTTGAAGCCAATACGTAAATGACTTAAACCGCAATTCATCGACTGGCCGCTAGAGACAGGCTCCAAAAGAGAGCAGAATCTCATTGAGCCCCATGTTAAATTGCCCAACTTTACAGCAGAAAAAAACATGTTTACAGCCTGGTCCAAATTGTGGTTTTGATCTATAAAGCTAATTTTGCCCTTCATGACAACTCTGAGGGTGGTGAATTTTTTTATAACTCATCCGTTTAAATTATATTAAGCCTTAAAGTTCTGCATAATTAAGGGCGCGGCCACATGAGTGACAGGTGGATTGCCGCTGCGGTCACTACTAGTCGTTTGTCTGCTGCCGTCACGTCACCTCAGCTCCACCCACGTCCCGCCTCTTTGCCCATTTTCTGTTATCCGGGAGGGACGCGCAGTGACGCACTGCCAAGGTGGCAACGACTGGCTTTAGGTTGCAAAACTGCTCTTCAGAAACCTACGGGTGACGTCACGGACACTACATCCACATTTTTTTACAGTCTATGGTTAATACTGTGCAGTTTTACGTGCTTAAAAAATTGTACTAAAAGTACATTTGAACAAACCCACAGTATTTGCAAGTAATGGCTAAATATTTTTGTGCAGCACATACTGTATTTAATTGCACTACCATAGACTTGGTCACCAGAATTGATAAAACGTGTTACTGAAGTACAAACAAAGTGCAGTATAACTGTATGTGTAATTTCATCAGCATAACCCACACAGAATTATATACAATAATGAACACTTCATAGCTTTTCATGTGAATCTGCCTATGCATTATCAGCTGTCATGTCATATCTGTATCTCACATTATTTATATGTGCTATTATTGACATTTATATCTATTCAAATCATCTCTACATGACTATTACCTGTACAATAAATAATATATATTTGCTTACCTGTCTATTAAAACATGCAAGAGCGGAGTCTCTGTCAAGTCCAAGTTTGTCACAAAGCTCTCTCCGTCTCGAAAACGGCACATAGATATTGATTCTTGTTTTATTTCTCCGTTTGTCCCAAAGCCTGCTTGCCTCAGTTGATTTACGTTTAGGTTTTTTTTTTTTTTTTTTTTTTTTTTTTTTGGGGGGGGGGGTTCTGTACTCGCCAATGAATAATTGTGATCCATGATGACTGAACGACACAACAGTGGCGTGCTAGATGCTGTATAACCAACACTTTCGCATTTGTCCACGTGAGTTGCCATGGTCTCTACAAGCGTAAAACGAGGATAGGTCTGATATTACGTCATTGATAGGCGACAATGAAAAGGGATGAGCCATTATTTTTTAAAATAGGAATTTTTCTGGATTTACAAATCCTTGGGAAATTTTGGGATAATGTAAGTACACAACTGCATGAAATATATATATATATATATATATATATATATCAGTGGCGTGCGGTCCATATAAGCTGCGAATGCTCTGCATACCCAAGCCATTCGTGGACTCGACAATTAATATTAACATTATAAATTACTATTAAATCCCTTGTTTAAGGTGTACCATAAAGCCTACATGATTGGTAATGCATATGTAACTGTCCGTAATTTATTTATTTGCCAAACGACAGTAATTTTCTTTAAATCTGCCAGTTACGGAGACTTCCGGGTAAGCTGATCTACAGCAGCTTTTGCGCCTTCGCGCTTTTGTTATGGAACGTCATCATTGTCCCGCGTTCTCATTGGTTTGCTGGCCTATGGCGGATTACATAAGCAGGATAAGCTGTGAGCTGATAGCTTGCCCAAGAGGAAAAATGAGCTGCTGCTGCTCGATCACCGAAAATCACATTGTATTTAATACAAAACTAGACTTAGCCAAATGGGGGAAAAAATCATAACTAAAACTATTTTCATAGTATTTCATTTTCTCCATAGGGAATTTTTTTTATGAAAACTTATGATAAATTGTGAGTAGACAGTCCTACTGTAACTAGGCCTATCAGAGGATGTTAATCGATAGTCTGTGCGTTTGTTAAAGTCATCAGTTTGCATAATTTCAACTTATTTTTGAAAGAATACTGATATTTTTATTTATTATAGCCTATTTATATTATAATTACATTTTATTTTTTATTTATAATAGGCTGCTAATACTAATTATGTTATACTTATTTTTAATTATTAATTTAAAAAGTACTTCTGGCATACATTTAAATTGACGACATGGTGTTTTCTATTTGTCGTGTCTGAGTTAGATCTGTGTCCTAAACCGATACGTTTAAAGGTGAAGTATGTCGTATCTGTGACACTAGCGGCACCTAGCGGATTACAAAAATACAGCATATTTTGCAAACGCACCTTTCGCATGTCGCGCCTCCGTCGACTCAAACATCACAAAAGCTCTTACAGGTGCTTGTGAAAGCACGTCTCAACAGGTAAATATGGGCTACTCTCAATAAAAGGTCCAACATATTAGAAATACTTTTCGCTATTTGTCATGAGCAAGCAAATGAGTAAACTAAAACTGTCCAGAAAGAACGCGAGCGTCTCGCATATTAGCTATAAACTCATTCAACGTAACTGCATCGGCTACATTTTTTTACATGACGCACCACCAGCATAACTGGTTAAAAAAGTCACCGCTCGCCACTGATATATATATATATAAAAGTGTTTTTTGTATATTTTATTACAAAAATCTTACATATTGTGCCTTTAATGCATATTTACCGCAACTGCTCAGCTATGATAATTTCAATAAATGTCAAATAATTGTAAACATTTTTTTTCCAAATATATACAAATATTTTAAAATATTACATAATTTAAATATATATATATTTTTTTTTAATTTTATTTTAAAATTTAGTTTAAATTTTTCTGCTAATAGGTCATTAGGCATAAATCCCATACAGCACATATGTATTACTTATGGAATTCATTGCCATTCTGATTTTATACAATGGTAACACATATATTCACATAATTCATTCATATACAGACAGCTACTGTACCAGTATCTGTCAGCAATATCAAAAAGTCTCTGTTGAACACGCTTGGCTGGCTCGCTCAGATCTAGAGAGGATCCAATTTGTTTTTCATGTGGACGGCTGGACGGACGACAGGCACCCCGATGTGTCCCACAAAAGCACTCAACACCTAGTGTGCTGGAGGGAAAGGAACTAATTAATCACATCATCATTTAGCGATTATCAGAGTATTTCCAAACTAGTGCACTGTTCCTCTCCCCAGGAGTGCTATACATCAGCTAGACAGAGCAGATCGGAACAAGTCCGCTCACGCAGGCTGCGATATTAAAACACAGAAGCAGCAGTGGCACTGCTGTCTTCAGACAAGGTGTTAATTGATTAGGGGGGAATGAGGCTCTCTGGGGGGCCCGTAGCGAGCTCTTATGATTGGACAGATTGAAGCATCATTTTTATAGCTTCAGTCATCTGTTAATTACAAAACATCAAGCTATGGGCTCAACAGAAGGGTGTGTTCTGAATTAGAGGAGCAGGATGAATTTAGAGTTGAAATTTCTGCAAAATATTGAGGAGTCCATAACATCTGTTTCATTAGCATTAGGTTTGGGGCTGTCCGTCCAGCTTTACCTGAAGCAAATATCAGTGCTTGCAAGGTAGCAAAAGAATATATGAAAATAGATGCAAGACAGAAGAGATTAATCAATCACATTTTAGTATGCAAATACATGTAAGAAAGAAGACCCAGTAGAATTTAGTGTCACACCTCATCATATTCATCATAAATCCATCCTTACAGTTTGTTTACATTAGCCAACATCTCATGAGTATAACACAGAAAACTCAATAAATTAATGTGTAATGTCTAATATCATCTATTAGACATTACAACTGATGGTTCGGTACGTACCCTGGTATTCAAGTCACGGATTCGGTACAGCAGGGGAGAGAAAACTAAACATAAAATTGCTTCTTTTTTATTAAACAGTGGTTTATTGAACAAATTGTGTCTCTCTCTTTAAATAACTTCAGTTAGGCTATAATTAACATTTTCTTAAGGATAAAACAATCTATCTCAGCTAATGCTGTAAACTATATACAGGAAGCCATTTTTTGCACAGTACTATAATATTAAAGGTTACAATCAACAACAGAGCCCAAACTATTAAACTCAGTTGCTATTTATTTTTTAGATATAATAATCAACAGTCAAATAATAATAATAATAAAATGTAAATTGCACATAAGGCAGGTTTTGCATTAACTTCTAAATCTAATTATAAAAAATATAAAATATTTCATTTTCGAAATATAATCATTTACACAGTTACTGTTATAACTTGTTTTCATGTTATGTGACCATATGCTGGGCAAAATGAGTAGGAATGCGCACGGGCTAATTTCGAGCTACAGGCAAAACAAGTCAAAAATGTCAATTTTGGTCGAAATTGAGGTTTTCACAAAAATGAGTTCTCTTAAGCCCTCGTCTAGTGATCCCAATGCTCCAAATAGCAATTAAACATCTAAAAGTATCTTTATTTGTATGTTTTCTGAGAGGAGTACCTTTCCTTTGACCATGAAAAATGCTGTTTTTCTCTGCTCTCTTCTCGACTACTGGCACTTCCTTCAGCGAAAGTTTGGTATTGTTGTAAAGCACAGCATTCCAACTTTGTGAATATTCATAGTGATTTCTTGACGCCATGAGTCTGAACCAATGAAATGTGATTTTCAAACTCATGCTGATGTAAACAAAACGATCGTACTCACGCTGACTGACGCATCTTAAGTGCGCGCACAAAGACGCCTCAGACAGCATGCAATCTTGATACACATTTACACAGAATTACAGTATTTGAAAAAAATCTGATTTGACGACTATTCACGCAAACATTATCTGTTATGTTAAGTGAACATTTAGTTAACTGTTGGGGAAAAACATCAGATGTGTAACTTTATATTAGATGCATGTGGTAGCCTACAGTAGGTCTTAATATATAGGCTGTCTGTTTCATTAATGTTAATCAAACAATTGTGGAATCAATTTTTTTTTCCTATAGATATGGATTTTGACTTGGTTTGTGCCAAATTTGGTGGTATTACCAAGGATTTTAAGGTATGTTTGCTAGATGATTTTGTTTTGGAGCCTTCAGAAAACTTTAACTCGATTTTTCTCAAAACTGACTTTGCTGACTCTATTGATTTCAAACAGGTGTAGCTCAGTCATTTTTTGTAGGATTCCAACAAATCATACATCATTTTGAAGGTTTTTTAATAGAGAATGTGAGAATAAAATTTGCTTATTGCGACTCATTTTGCCAGCAGGGGTCACATATATTAAATAATCAAGACATTACAAACAGGTAAAGTAAATATAATGAATATAAAAGCTAATATAGTGCATATATTTAGTGAAAATCTCCCCTCTAGAGTTCATTTCTCTAGTGAAATAACATTCTGTGGACACTAAATGAAGCTGTTTTATTGATGTCTTTTTCATGGTTGAAACACTGGTTGAGAGATTACATGTAAACATGCATAGATCCTCTGTTCTTTTTCCTGTTGTGGCGGTTAGCAAACAGCGTTGCATTACCGCGCACGCCCCCTTCTGGATTGGAGTGTGGATCGCCTGTGACCGACTGTATTCGTTGTCTGACTGTATGCACCGAACCGTGACGTCCGTACCATGACAGTTCAGGATGAATACATTTACCGTTACACCCCTATCATAAACAAATGTGATTCAAGAGTAAAAAAAACTAACCAAGTGATATTTAGAAATATATTTACATAAAAAGAGATCTTCATTTTAGTACAAGATAAAGTGTTACAAAATGAGCCCACTGGAAATAACAGATGATGAAAATTGCTATATTATTATATTATAATTTGATCTGCCCATCCTCATTTTACTCCTATGATTTTTTCCCCATAGAATACAAAGAAGCATGGCTTTCAAGTTTAGTTGCAATTTTGACTGATTTATTAAAATATTATGCATGTATTTAGTCAGGATTCGAACACTAATCAAAAACTACACTAATTACACTAACTAATTTAAAGAACTATTATGTTGTTAAAAAAATCGCTTTGGATAAAAGTGTCTGCTAAATGATTAAATATAAATGCAAAACAAAACAGAAAGATGCATGACACCAATTGTCACTGAGGATTCATATGCTTCATTGAAAATACAATCACTGCAAACATCTCTCAAATTAAACAAAATGATAGACAGGAACAAATATCCAATAAGGCTCGCGTTGGACACGCACCTGAACAAATCCTGATTCGCATGTTTTTAAACATGAGCAGGAGATCATGAATGAAGTGAGTGTCAGAAAGATGGATGAGACACAGCACTTTTCATAAACCCTGGCTGAAACAATCCTCCCATCAGCATGGCCAGCCAAACACACTAATCATGGCGCATGCCAGAGTGAGAAATCAAACACTTTAAGCGTACCTCAGCCAGATGGTGAGTGAAATCAGAGACCCTGCCTCATTTCATGGCTGCTTAACAGCCACAAGTGAGGAAGAGAGAGTGAGTGTGATGTAAAAGAAAAAGCAATGGAAGAAACAAATAAGATTTCCCATGGTAAGCTAAATAAACTCCTTCGGCAGACAAGGAAGGCCTAACTTATAAAACGAAATGCTTTTTATAGAAATTGAGAACAAGAGGGTGTTCTTTCTTCACATTTGCAGAAATGTTGTGAAGTTTATGATGGTACAGGCGTAGAAATGGATCATTTTATCTCTGTTTTGAGTCTATGACAGTTTGTAAACAAGTAAATAGAGAAAGCATCAAACGAGAGATAAGAAGAGGGCTGGAAGTGGCAGGAAAGGAGATAAATGTTTAATTCCAAAGGGTGACAGACAGACAAGAGAACAACTCAAATAACTGGGGTTTAACATTTATATATATATATATAGATATATGATCACAACTTGTAATAACTGCATAATGAGATCATTGTTTCTTCCTAAATGAATATATGATGTTAGCTAACTGCATGATTTGTATTATCTTAGAATTGTACATTTCTGACATATGGACATTACTTGAACAGAGTTACCTCTAATAAAAAATTACTCTAAATAGTAATGAAAACATATGCATTTTCTGTAAAGCTGCTTTGAAACTTATTGTTAAAAGCGCTATACAAATAAATGTGAATTGAATTGAATATATAATTAAATTAGCTATTAAATGATCAAAAACTATTCCTACCATTGGAGCAATTGTAGAAAATAATAGAATAGAATAGAAAATAACAATATATGGACTTCTAAAGTCATTTTTAAATGTTTTACTCATCTGCCAAAATTCTTCATATTAAAGGCACAATATGTAATTTTCAGGAGGTCACTTATTCAAAACAAAGGCGTAGCATGATGACTTGATGATTTCGCGGAATCATGGGAGGTGTTGTCTTCACGTCTACAGCCAGTGGAAAAGAATCCGACGAGACTCGGGTAGAAATCATATTCATGGATGAGCTAATGTATTAAAGATTTATTAACACTACTGTAGTATGAAGCAGGGTGTGGCTGAAAGCCGTTGGATTGGAACAAGACTACTGGAGCTCTCGAGCACGACACTCGGCTCAAGAACAGTGGAGCTTTTATTATGCCGCAGACGACCGCTTCCGCTTCTTCCAGTCATGCGTATGTGGGCTAAAGCAGCGCTGTTTATCACATTAGATACATTTGTGTGTTGAAAGTTGTTATAGTGCTACTCTGTTCACTCTGCAGCTGCTATGAGACACTTGTTGCACACTGCAGTAAGCTAGATTGATATTAGGCATGGTAAAACATGGTAGTTGCGGTAATTCAAGAAAACAAGATTTAAACAATAAGACTTACTGTGTTGAGCTATATAACATGATTAGCTTTCTGTCGATGAATGTATCCAAATAGTTGCTCACCTGTCTAATAAAACACAATATATTAAAGCGTCTTTGGTGTTTCCATGGTTTCTACAAAATAAAACTGGAAATCGAGGGTAACGCAGGTATGATGTCATTGATAGGCGACGCACGGACACGGTCCATGTCCTGGTTAAAATTGCTTACTTCTCTGGATTTAAACATTCTTAGAAACATTTGGGATAATGCAAGTACACAAGTCAACAAAATATAACACTGTTCTAGTGGTTTTTGGTTATTTTAATTCAAAAATCCTACATATTGTGCCTTTAATGCCTTTGAATAAATGAATTAATTCTCTTCATTTTGATATATGCAATAAATTTGAACAATTATTTAACATAACAAAATTAGTTTCATTAGTTTCAAGACAACTCACCACACAGCCAGTAGAGTCCAGCTTGCGATCAGAGATGCAACGGAAATTTCTGCTGCAGCCTCCGTTGTCTTTTGAACAGTCTCGCACAGGCCCAAAAGAGTCGAGCAGCACCTCCAGACTGTCGAAGGACGAAGAAATCATCAGCTCCTCCCTGATGAACAATGATGCATAGAAAACTCAGTTAGTAATGGCAGGTTAATTATACTGCAAACAACCTCTAGCATCTTTAGCCATCATTATGAAAATGCATAATGATATTCTACTTGTTATTATATTATGGAATACACAGAAAATTACATACACATATCAAGAACTGGATATTAAAGAGGCAAGTAATGTGAAGTAAAAAATGACTATTCTTTGTCTTCTCTGCGCTACCATAAATCCAGTTAAAGGGAAAAGCTTTACAGGGCAGCAAAAGTAAACAACAGCACTGATGGCTAAACCTTGAACAGATGAACTCCATTGCTCTGACCTTGGTTTCAGCTATGTGGCTGGAAAATTGCATTGGGTGATATTTTTTTCCCCCTTTCTAGAGCACTTGAAACATCCAAATATTTATCATTACTATGAAATATGAATGGGCAGTGGTCATGATGAAGGAGCAAACCAGTGACCTTTTATTGTCTAATATATTTTAAGAGTGTGAAATCACCAGGCTGCTGGAGAAGTGGAGTGCTGTGATAAATGGATTCATAGTTCTGCTACTGTGATTTCAACTTCAAGACAGAAATACTGCCTTTACGTTCCAAGTTTTGTTTTTTCTATTTTTTCTGTTATGAAGTGGCCAATGATTCCTGTCTCAAAGCCAACTGGAGACAAGGTCTGTCAGTGTTTAAAAAATATGCAAATGACAATCAAATAAGTGTATGTATAAATACAAAAATACATTTAAAAAATAGAGAGAGAGAGAGAAAGCAACTAAAGGCTACTTTTTCCAGATCATGGATTTTTATTTATTTATTTATTGGTTAGTCCACTGGTAAAGTTAATAAATAATCATAAAATAAAAACAATCTCATATAATCTCAAAATAATTTCATGACAGTTTTCCACCGTTAATATTTAACTGTCTGTTGTTACTGTTAGTTTGCTTAATTCTTCAGAATCACAAAAGAATCTGTACTACAATGTGTCAATTATAATGTGTCAGAATGAAATGACTGGGGACCGTGTTAAAAATATCTGTCCTGCTAAAAGGATCAAAGGACATTTGAGTCCTCATAATAGGACTTCTTTAAAAAGTAAAAAATAGTCATACCTCTTATTTCTCTATGATATAATGCAGCCAAAGAATCATTAGGATTTACTTGCACTTACTTGTTCACATAACAGCATCACAGTTAACAATATTCACTGGAGATTCCCAGTGAATGCCCACCTTACTTAATAAAGAACATTGCGGTTCTCACCTCAGGTTCCCACTCCCACCAATCTTAGCTAAATACTAGGAGTACCAGAGAAAGCAGACCTTTTAAAGCCGTGATGTTATGGTCGTTAGGGGAAGATGTTATCGTAATAAGGCAGAATATATAATGACTCCTGTTCCACGGTAATGGGGGCACTTTGAACAAATTGAGACAAATCTACCTCTGTGAACAAAGCATCTCAATTGGCAGGGCTTAGAACAGAAAGTCTGTGGAAGCTCTAATTAGTAGCTTAACTCCAAATACAAAGCAAGCATTTTCAGACTAGACACTGGAAAAGTGCAGCCTGCTCTTTTCAACAGTGGCAAGAAGTAATTAAAATGAATCTTTACTTAAGACTATAATAAAGAAGCCATTTAAGTAATAGAAGATTCACTCTGAAACAAATGTGATACATAATACTTTAATCAAAAGCTAAGACACTAATCAGTCATTATCTTTGTTATTGTTCTAAAGCTTTCATTGTAACCTGAGACACAACTTTGCATGTTATTGTTATTATTAACAATAATAATAAAAATAATATCATAAACATTATAATAATAATAATAATAATAATAATAATAATAATGATGATGATGATAGTTGTTATTATAATTATTATTATTATTATTATTAGTAGTAGTAGTAGTATAATGTTTAATGGTCACCACGACTGCTTTTGTACAACAGCTCAATAAACAAAAAGTTAATATTGAGTATCTTAAATTTTATACACAATATAGCCAGTTACTTTCTTTGTTTTTCCAAACAAAGCCATAGTAGAGCCCTTTCAATGAATCAGTTGAGTGAATAATTCAATGATTCATTTGTGCCTAAAGTAAATTATGTTATTAAAAGATAATTTCAGAGAATGATTCAATGACACTCATTAAGAGTCACTCATGTGGTCATGTAAACACGTTAACCCATTTTCCTTTATCCGTGTAAGGTCATAAACAGCTTAAGCATAAACCGATTGACACAGCTAAGTTTTTGCTTACATTTCGCCCATTAACCTGTATTCGGTGGGCTTATTGATGTGTGCATGTGTGATATGTGACAGGAAAGCATCCTTACAGTGGATTTAAGCACAGTCAGACAGAGCGAGTGTTTCAAAGTAAGGGAGGAGGAAATATATCGCAAAATCCGACTCTTTCTTGACCCAAGAAATGATAAAAATGTGTTCTCATTTCTTGCAGCCAAAGTAAAAGTGGTACATTCAAAATGCTGCATCTGTAACTGCATGAGAAGATAATGTGACCCTGGACCACAAAACATCTGGAATCTGGACCACAAAACATCTGGAATCTGAGGGTGCAAAAAACTGAAAATATTGAGAAAATCGCCTTTAAAGTTGTCCAAATGAAGTCCTTAGCAATGCATATCCACTCATAAAAATAAATATTTACGGTAGGAAATTTACAAAATATCTTCATGGAACATGATCTTTACTTAATATCCTAATGATTTTTGGCATAAAAGAAAAATCAATCATTTTGACCCATACAATGTATTGTTGGCTATTGCTACAAATATACCCGTGTGACTTATGACTGGTTTTGTGGTCCAGGGTCACATATGAGTCCTTAAGTTTCCTGTTGACATAACTGACATAACAATTGGAATACTCAGAGTCACAGAAAGGAATGATTACGTTTTTGACACCACTACCAGGAAATAACCTGATAACCAGTTTACTTGTGTTGCCGGGTTATTGGTTTGCATGTAAACAGGAACAACAGGTTATTTGAATAAGCTGATTTTTGGGAGTTATCAGCGTATCGTTGTGCTTGTAAACATGCTCATTGTGTTTGAACGAATCGGTTGACTTAACAATTCATTGACTGGTGTAACTATGTTACCTCTAGAAAAAGTCATTGAAAATCACCAATCATATTATGTCAGCTGATGTACCTGTACATTACATTTTAATTGTAATAAATACATTTTAATCTAGAAGGCACAATGAAGCTGATTCTTAACTTATGAACTTTAGCTATGGTTGAATTTAATATTTAATATTGTATTTTTGTTTTTATATCGTATTTTAATTTAAATATATTCATATTTTCATTTTTCCCCAGAAAATGTGGAGATCAAACAATATTTGGCAGGCCCCCTGCGATGCTGCTGCGGACCCCCTATGGTCGCGGACCCTCTGTTGAAGAATCCTGCTCTAGCATAAAAGCAATGACGTGCCAAACATCTAACTTTATAGACACCAATACAGAGTCTATACTGTATTCTCTCTAAACTGATTGTTCTGTGCAGTTCCAAGATTGCTTTTCTTTGGATCAGATTATGCTGATGGGAGTAGAAGCAGTGTACTGGTTCACTTGCACAACAGTAGCGAAATGTGTTTGCTGTGCTTGAAATGAACAAATATTTACTGTGTGATGTACGAAGTCGACAGCTATGGTTATTTTCCAAACAAGCAGGCTCTGACTAGTGCTGGGAATTGCAGTCCACAGACATTTAAATTATTATAAAAAATATGTTATTATCCTAATATTTAATTCTCTAAGCAATAATTACAGCTTTAACAGTGGTCAAAGATGATCAGTGAAAGTAATGATGCTTAAATATATAATTTCCCTCAGCTTTTCACAAGTAGGCTATGCCAAGTCAAAAAATTCTAGACTTAATTCCAACCAATGAGCCAGCCAAATTAATTAATAACCCATATTAACTTTGTTGGAGGTTATAAATGCAGTTGTTTTCTTCAATAGAGTTAAAGGGATAGTTCACCCAAAAATGAAAATTCTATCATCATTTATTCACCCTCAAGTTGTTCCAAACCTGTATACATTTCTTTGTTCTGCTGAACACAAAGGAAGATATTTGGAAGAATGTTTGTAATCAAGCAGATCTCATCCCCCATTTGCTACCATAGTAGAAAAAAAAACAAAAACAAAAACAAAGAAAAAAATATATATATACTATGGTAGTCAATGGGGGGTGAGATCTGTTTGGTTGCAAACATTCTTCCAAATATCTTCCTTTGTGTTCAGCAGAACAAAGACATATATACAGGTTTGGAACAACTTGAGGGTGAGTAAATGATGACAAAATTTTCATTTTTGTTGTGAACTATCTCTTTAAATGCACCCCTATGGGTTTTATATACAGTACTACGACCGAATGAAATAGACCTTAAAAGGGATAGTTTACCCGGAAATCAAAATTCTGTTATCATTAACTCACTCTCATGTCATCCCAAACCTGTAGGACTTCTTTGGAACACAAATTGTGATACTTTGAAGCATTTTTCAATTATTTTTGTTTGTACAAAACAGCAATGGATGTCACTGATTTTAATGTGTGGGCAAAATATCTTATTTGATATGCTACAGTACATAAGTAAGTCATACAGGTTTTGAACAAGATGACAGAATTTTCATATTTTAGTGAACTATCCTTTTAAAGATCAGGCAGTACATTATCTCTATGACGAATATTCAGCATAACATGGAAAGTCTTAATTTGAAATATTCCAGTGCTCTCAAAACACTTGGAATTGAGGCAATACTCAGTAAGCCCGGGGCCAAGGGACCACATGGCCTGCCAATTTCTCTACAGTGGACCCTGTGAAGCTAGCCACTCTGCGGGAGATCAGTAGGACACACTTAGAGGACCTTTCAAAGGAATAAAAATTAAGATAGAGGAAAGAAACCATATCCACCACATACTTATGTATATAGCTAAATAACACCTTCATGAGCAAGTCTTTAAAAACAGCCATGGAAACAAATTAATTGTGTGTGTGTGTGTGTGTGTGTTATAAGGACAGTGAGTTAATTAGAGACAGAAATGACTAACTACTTCTTACTTTAACAGTAAGGCCTCTTCTAATTATAATCAGACAGTGACATATTTTTTTTCTGACAATAACAGCAGCACTCTTTATAGGTTATTTCCAACTTTATTATTTCTTATGAATAAAACCATATCTATAATTGAATTTTCAAAAGTAACGTTTCCATTTTACTGCATTTAAGGCCCTGAGCACTGAAATATTTAAAACTTCCTTTAAGCACCAGCTACCATGATAATTTAGTGTGAAACTAATCACAAGATTAATCAATTTTGGGTTAAAAACAAATTAATCAAATCAGCATGTGCCCTTTGGCAATGCATTCAAAGCCCCTGCAAGGTCTGGATAATGTCAAGCCACATCAATTTTGAGGTTTTAAAAAAAGAAAAAAGAAAATAAAAGAAAGACAGACAGACATAAAGAAAGAAAGAAATGTTACCTCGTTTGGTTGGAAACTTTAATCAGTTGCAGTTCAATAAAGAGGCTCAGTGGAATCCATTATCAGTAAACCATCGTCATATTTGACAAATGACGAGATGTACCATACTTCTCACGAGAGGTTTGGTAGCTAAATTAAATCAATAGGTGCTAAAATTCACTACAGAAAAGAGGAATCTCAACAGGATATCTGAAGAAATACACAACTAAAAGGTAAGGACGTGGGTCTCGACACAAGTGTTTTAGAGCCTTATTTACCTTGCAAAGTCTCTAACTGTATCCACATAATGACTTTTTTGTCGTTACAAAAACACAGAGGCTACTTAAAAGTCTGCAACCACACTGAACAGGAATGTTGCTGTAATTTACTGTAATTATCCAGTCAACTTAAAGACACCCAAGACATCCTAGATCAGTAATCTTTAATTTGTCATGCACAGTTGCCCTTTTTTCTATAGTGTTTAGTTGAAGAGGTGTTTTTTTTTTTTTTTTTGTAAAGTTTAGTTAAACTTTAACTAGAGTAAAACCAGTGTTTTCGAGCACGTGCATGTAATGTCTAACAAAACCCCACATTTAAATATCATTATCTTTGACATTTCCTTGTGAAGAATAGCATGAAGGAATAATTTAAAAGAAAATGCTCATGGTTCAACTTTAATTTGGTGGTAAGTTTAGTGAATAGCATCCAAAGAGAAAGAAGTGGCCCTTTGCTTAGCTCTGCCTACCTTAGTTGGGGTTGTTATTTCAGAAAAATTTGATTGAACATGCCATAGGAATCAACTACAGTACAAATTTTCATGAACGGTGCAGTTTTTAAATGCACTCATAAAGTGGTAAAAATGTAAACAATAATTTGACAATACAGTTTTTTTCTTTTTTTTTTCTTAAATAGTTAAATCACACTAATGTTTCTACAACACATTAACTGCGGTAAATACAGTTTGAACTCTTTAGTTACTTTCCACCCTATTTTGACCTGAATCAATACAGTAAATTAATTGGAACAAATGTAGGTGTTCTTTAAGGATTGGTTCACTTCTGAATGAAAATTTCCTGATAATTTACTCACCCCCATGTCATCCAAGATGTTCATGTCTTTCTTTCTTCAGTCGACAAGAAATTAAGGTTTTTGAGGAAAACATTCCAGGATTTTTCTACACGATCCCAGACGAGGAATAAGGGTCTTATCTAGCGAAACAATCTGTCATTTTCTAAAAAAAAATAAAAATGTATATACTTTTTAACCACAAATGCTCATCTTGCACTGCTCTGCGATCCGCCACGCATGGAGTAATCACGTTACAAAGGTCATGCGTGATGTAGGTGAAAGTACAGATCCAGTGTCTACAAAGCGAATGTGCAAAGACTAAGCCAAATGCCCTTTACAAAAAAAAAAAAAAAAAAAGGTAAAACAACGATACTGGATGATTTTGAAGTTGGAGGAGAAAATGAGATGGAGTTTTTCGCCCTACCGCGGTACTTCCGTCTACGTCACGCGTGACCTTTCTAACGTGATTACGTCCAGTGTTGCCAAGTCTGCGGTTTTCCCGCGGAATTGGGCTACTTTTACACTGTTGCCACGGGTTGTTTTTCATGTCCGCGGGTTGAATCGACCCCAAATAACATGATATTTAGCCCCTGGAATGCGAATTTTACCAGGGGAGCCCTGCCAAAAATGTGTATTTTACTCCCCCGAACGCGATTTTTACTGTGGGACCCCCCTGAAATGCAATTGGGTTAGTTTTGGGCTAGTTTTGAGGAGCAATTGGGCGGGTTTTGTTGTGAAAACCTGGCAACCCTGATTACGTCATGCGTGTCAGATCACAGAGCAGTGCAAGACGAGCATTTGTGGTTATATAATTTTTCTTTTTTTTTTTTTTTTAGAAAATGACCAATCCTTTCGCTAGATAAGACCCTTATTCCTCGGCTGGGATCGTATAGAGCCCTTTGAAGCTGCACTAAAACTGCATTTAGGACCTTCCACCCGTTGTACCCCACTGAAGTCCACTATGTTTTCCTCAAAAACCTTAATTTCTTTTTGACTGAGTCATCTTGAGTGACATGGGGGTGAGTAAACTATCAGGAAATTTTAATTCTGAAGTGAACTAATCCTTTAATGACGTTATGCCTGTTCATTTGGGAATGAGGGGCTGACAGATCCACAGAACTTCTCAAAATTTACTTAAAGATTTGTAAAAAGTATATATTTCTATAAAATTCACTTTAAAACTTTCTAAAAACCATAGACTTTCAAAGACGTGCATTAAAAAGATAAAAAGCATGTATGATAAAATGGAGGATGGCAACAGTAACATAACATTTTTAAGAGCAAAGTATCAATTATAACACATTAGGAAGGCTGCTGGTTGATCTAAAATGGTCTATTTTTAAATAAACTATTGCATTTTAATATGTCATACTGTTCAGCTATTCTTCTTTGAAACTCAGATTGAAAATGTCATCTCCTACCTGACATCCACTGCGTCCTCCATGACAGTCATATCTGTCTTGCACTTGGCAGAAGGGTTGATGGCCAGCTCAGCTGGAGGAATGACAAAGCTTTTGCTAAGTGGCAGCCACATGCCTTCTCCAAGAGTATATGTGAATCTGAAACAAAAAGGCGAATATTTCAGCCTGTACTGCTACATTGAGAGACAAGAAAATTGGCATTTGGACGACATAGTTTTATAATTCTTTTTATTTATTTTTTATTTAAAGAAATAAAGAAAAAGTGTTTTCTCCTGAGGCTCCCTGGAGGTTAAATTGAAATTCTGGGTGCAGGAATATAAAAATAGTGGTGTCCAGGGTAACAATGAACGACACATTTTCACACTGAAAAAGAGACCGGTTATTGTTCATACTTGCCAAATGATTTCTGCCAAGAAAAACAATCCATACGTCCTCATGAGAGACTCCCACATGTATAGTATATAAAGACATTTATTCATTTGGTTTATTGTATCCGCCTCTGCACAGTTGTGCAGGGGTTTAACAAATAATGTGTTTTCTTACTGGTCCATCTAAAGGTTCAAATTGATTATATTCTTAAGTTGACAGAAAAAAAATAGCTTCCTAACTCCTACTTTTCTCTCCTGCAAAATCGCATATAACAGCATTTCCAGTTTGACCCTCACACTAGAACAGTAGCGCATTTTAAAACTTGAGTCATTACCGGAATGCTTATCTGACCTTGAAAACTCCCCCCTGGTTTTACTGCTGAGAGACGTCCAGGCGGATAAGATCAACTCGTGGGTGGATATTCATAGAGGACTACAAAAACAAAGCAACCGAGCATTGTAAAATAATGCCCAGAACAGAAGGTCCAAAGAGTTTGTAGGAGTAATTGAAAACTGGCACATGTACAAGCTAGCTCTGTTTTACTTCACTTCAATTCACTTTGAAGTCCTGAGGTTTCGACTTCGTGTCATAACACTCAATCAATAAATGTTCTGTCCAGAACTGACTTGCATACAATGGAAAAAGTGTCCAAGACACAAGTATGAGCATGCTCTTTTTTTCCCTCTGAAGACGTGCATTCAGAATAGCCAGGATGTGCTTGAATGATTCATTGATTCATTCACTTGCTGATTCATTCCTTTATTCATTTGCTTTTCCCCTGTAATCTCAACTATCATTTTATATTCCACCCATGCACCCCAGGAAGGCTGCAAGTATATGAGCTAAACAATCACCTCAGTAATTCTATTTGCATAAGATATATTATGCCAAGAAAAAATACTGTCTGATTACATTATTGAAAGCTCTTTTAGTTTTCCAGTATTATGCAGGTGTAGATGTGATTTACACCTACACTGTAAGAATAAAATGACATTTTATTAAGCATACAGGGCTTCTGAGTCATGCATAGCCAACTAAGAATTGTAAATCACTTTGAATCTAGATAAAACCCTTGTTAGACTGGCAATATTCACCCAAATACTGTCCAAACTGGGCTAACAGTTTCATAATGAATAATGTTGCTGATTTGCTAAGGGTTTGCGAGCTCCCAGCACATATTGCGGCATGAATAAATTATGTGGTTACTCTTATAGGAATATTGTTTTACTCTTTGCTGGCTTTATTTGTGCAGGTGTTGTTGTTGTTCATGTACTGTACACTACTATTCAAGAGTTTAGGATCGATAAGATTTTTTAATGCTTTTAAAAAAAGTCTCTTACACTCACCAAGACTGAGTACAGTATCAAAAATACAGTAAAACAGTGAAATATTATTACAATTTAAAATGACTGTTTACTATTTTAATATATTTTATGTTATATTATTTTATCATATATGTTATATAATATATTATATATGTAACGTATTAGCTGAATTTCCTTACTCGAGTCTCCAGTCACACGATCCTTCAGAAATCATTCTAATATGCTAAACTTATTGTTGTTAACATTGTGTTGTTTAAGATTTTTGTGGAAACCATGATACATTTTTTTCAAGATTCTTTGATGATTAGAAAGTTCAATTTTTTAAAAAATTAAATATTTTTAACGTTATAAACGCTTTAAGGTCACTTTTGATCAATTTAATGCTACCTTGCTGAATCAAGTTATAATTTCTGTCAAAAATGTATCAACCAAGAATCACACACTACACTCAACTAAACAGACCCTGAATTAAAGAGTTAGTTCACCCAAAATGAAAATTCTGTCATTAATTACTCAGCCTGATGACGTTCCAAACCTGTAAGACTTTCGTTCACCTTCGGAACACAAATTAAGATATTTTTGATGACAGAATGCTGTCAGATTTCCTTCCATTGACTGTCTTTGTAACTACCACTTTGACGCTTCAAAAACTTCATAAAGAGATCGGAAAACTAATCCATATGAATCGAGCGGTTTAGTTAAAATCCTCTGAAAAGAATAATGCACAAGAGCAAACCTCTTCCCGTAGCTCAAACATAAACAATGCGTAACCAATGAGGTTCATTCTCATGTGTTACGCAGCACGTTTGAGCTTCTTTTTATGTTTGCTGATCAATGTTTACATGCGAGTAAATGCCTAAATTAAATCTTTTCATCATAACAAGTGATCGATTCTCTTCAGAAAATTTGGTCTAAACCGCTCGATTCATATGAATTAGTTTTCCGATCTCTTTATGAAGTTTTTGAAGCGTCAAAGTGGTAGTTACAAAGACAGTCAATGGAAGGAAATCTGACAGCATTCTGTCATCAAAAAGATCTTCATTTGTCTTCTGAAGATGAACGAAATGAGGTTGAGTAATTAATGACAGAATTTTCAATTTGGGGTGAACTAACCCTTTAACTGCTAAAAAAAAAAAAAAAAAAAAGAGAGAGAGAGAGAGAGAGAGAGAGAGAGAGAGAGAGAGAGAGAGAGAAAAGCAACTATAATCCTCAGATTACCCTCCTCTAGTGTACTATGAATGGAACTCTCCGTATGCTGCCGTTTAAAACGGTGCAATAAATTGCTTTTCTTGATTACAGTTAAGTCTATTAAACTTGCATCTTTTCCTGTGTTTTAATAAATACGCCACTGCCAGCTGCCTAATTTATTTATTTTCCTAGGTTCAAATGCAGGTTCTTCAATTATAGCACTCTGCACTCTCACTGTGGATACAGAGCTGTACTAGCATCTGAGAACTGATGATAAAAGCAGTTGAAGGAATCCCATTATCTGTTGCCTTTAGTGAGACTGGGGATCTCTGTATTCCTTTATGACTGTTATGATTACAGAAGCTGGGGTAAGCAAAATATAATAACAACAAATTAATCAACTGACTTATTTCAATTACAGTTAAAACCTCACAGACATCAATGCACCAACAAAAATATTCTTAGTCAAAATCAAAAATTTAACAGAAAAGTTTAGGTTCACATTGATGTTTCCATGTCTTTTATTTTGTAATTTGTCATAGTTATGTTTCCTGTTTCATATCATGTGCAGAGATTGTCTTATTATTGGAAGTAGAGGTCTGTATTCCCGCGGCTCTCCCGCAGGAACCGCGGGACTCGATAAGATTTCTTGCTGCGCGGGATTAAATTTTGAATGAAAGGCGGATTGCGGTCGGTAACTTTAGTGTACTTTAGGCGGGAGCGGGCGGTCTGACAATAACCCGGTCGCTCCCGAGATGCTTTGACATCAGCGCATCTGTGCTTGAACTTGAAGTGAACAAAACTTTCTGCAGTGGTGGCGTTCACACAGTCCCCAGTTCCCTGTCCTGAGAAACCTGGCAAGATATGTTCTTTGCATTAGAGGTCTGCGCGAGTGCACCTTCAGAGAACATTCAACCTTTGTGATCGGATTTTGAAGGAGAGACGTTCTGAAACGGTCGTCAGTCAGCGTCATTCTGTTCTTGCGTGGATGTTAAAAAAGATTTCATTTTGCAGTATAGCTAGTAAGCCAACAGTTTTCGTTTATGTAATTTTGGCATAGCCTATAGTTTTGAGGGACATGTTAATTTAGCCTATTTTTCTCTGTGATATTTAGCCTATTATTCTTTGACATTTTTTCTCTGACATTTTTTAGGGTGTTGACAGCATCATAGACAAATAACAAATACAAATCTTGTATATGCAACATTTTATATTTGTTATCCCCAATCACTCTCTTTCTTTAGGGGAAGTTTAAACGCGAGATTCTGGAAACGATCTTTAGCGGGATCCGTCGGGTCGGGAAGAAAATCACTATATGCGGATAGCGGGTGAACACAGAGTGAATTTTAGGCGGGAGCGGGTGCGTGCGGAATTGAACCATTGCGGGAGCAGGACGGAAAAAACAGTCCCGCACAGACCTCTAATTGGGAGATGCGAGGGTCGGGGGTTTTAACATTGGAGAAAGCGTAACGGCTAACTTGGATCACGTGAAGCAACTCAGCCTATCGCAGTGATGTCAGTGCCCGCCATTATAAAATAACATTTTTATCATAGTAAAATCTACATATCGTTCTCAACAAAAGTATTGTTTAGCGTAAAACAAGTTCAAGATTAGCAGACAGGCAATTGATTCATTAAATGATCAGCTATTTCCTCACAAAAGAAGTTTATTCAGTGTAGTGAAGCCTCTCCTCCATTGACATCCATTAAAAAAAAAAAAAAAAAAAAAAAGGCCTCTGGCCTCCGTCCCTTCATACTGCCGAAGCGTTAGCATTAGCTGTTATGCTTTTTTGGCTAAAGGTTGGATGCTTGCTTAAAGTGGCTTTGTCGTGTGTTTCCGTTTCCCTCATGTGATCCTGCCACGTGGTTCCTTAGTTCATGTTTCATGTTCTGATTGGTTTGTTTATTGGTCAGCTCTGTCTTCTCATTAGTTCATTGTGTTGATTAATTTCAGGTAAGTCTTGTTATTTCGTTAGTCCTTGGCTGCATCCGAAATCGCATACTTCCCTACTGCATAGTAGGCAAAAAACAGTATGTGACAAAAGAAGCATGTCTGAATTCACAGTACTCATAAAAGAATAGGCAGAAAGTACCTGGATGACCTAATTCTTCTGGCGAGATTCTGAAGTGTGCATACGATGGACACTTTACTATCCCATGAGGCCACGGGAGAGGGTTTGTGAATGGCAGTGACGCTGGTAGGTTACATGGTCACAAGGGCAATATGGCAAATGTAGTACGACCAGATTACATTCATACCACACACATTCTTACTATATAGAACTTACTTTTTAGCGGTCATGAAGTGATTACTTACTCAAAATAAGTACTCCAGAGAGTATGCGATTTTGGACGCAGCCCTTGTGTATATAGGCCTATGGCCCTCATGTTTCCTTTGTGCCTAACTTTTTTCTACGTAACCTGCTTTCGGTGAGTTTCTGTTCATGGTTCATGTTCGAGTTTGTTCAAGTCAAGTCATCTGCACTTGGATTCATCCTCGACTCACCTTCAGTGGACTACGTTACAACTATGGTCATCTTTAAATTGGTGATTTTTCAATAACATCTGATTTTCAACGCTTTTATAAATGGTTTAAATAAAATAGCATATCAAAATGCATTTGCTATTTAAATTTGCCTTTTATTTCAGGAAAGGTGTTAATTTCTCGCATGAAAATGAACTTCTCAGTATTTTCACATGAGACCATTCCTATTAACACGTTACATGAGATGTGTTAAATACCTCATGTACTAGTGAATAGGACAGAAAAGCAACTGTGACTAACATTCTTTATTAATGCACCGATAACAAGAGGACTGTCACTTGTGGGGAAAAGGCAAAGGCAAATATGTGTTTAACATATAGTTTAAACTAGAAAATGCAAATGTAAATGCAATTGCGTTTGCATTCTGACCACAATATGCTGAAATACACAGCAAGCTTGCACTCATCCGTTTGGATTTCTCCACATGAATCTATCTCATCACACCTGGGGTGGTGCGCGTGCCTCATCAACTGTAACCACAAACTCATTTCTGTCAATATATCATCCATCATCGGCTACCGTTTACATTAAATCCAATTAAGCCTTGTTCATTTCATGTGAACACAGCGTTTTCTCCTGCTGTTAATGGTAAACAGATCTGTTAAAGGGATCGTTCACCCAAAAATGAAAATTCTGTCACCATTTACTCACCCCCCAGCAAGCAAGTCTCGGTTAACTATAGACCCGATAGTTCGGCTATGAGTAACCCACTTCTAGACAAAATAACCTTAAATTTAGTTTCAAAATAACTTGTGAGATGTCTGATATTCCATTATGTAAGCAAAGTCAACAGTGATTACAAGGTGTTTGGTTTAATTTCTTTGACATGTTCTATGCTAATATCCCATCATGTTCGCAATGTCAATAATATCTAAAGTATAATTTCATGACATGGTCGATCTGTAGTCACGATTAGCTATTAAACGTCTTTTAAACACAAAATTGCTTGCTGGGCCTTGTGTTGTTCCAAACCTGTATGAGTTTCTTTCTTCTGTTGAACCAAAAAGAAGATATTTTGAAGAATGTTGGTAACTAGACAGTTGTACGGAAGCCCGTTTCCGCCACTAAATAAAAAAATTAAAACAGTAATTGCGACTTTTTATCTCAGAATTCTGACTTTTTTCCTCACAATTGCGAGTTATAGTCACAATTCTGAGATATAAACTCGCAATTGCGAGAAAAGTTTCACACAATTGTGACTTTATATCATGCAATTGTGAGTTTATATCTCAGAATTGTGACTTTATAACTCGCAATTGTGAGAAAAAAAGTCAGAATTGTGAGAAAAAAAGTCAGAAATTGTGAGATAAAAAGTCAGAATTCTGAGATAAAAAGTCGCAATTCCTGTTTTTATTTTTTATTTAGTGGCGGAAACGGGCTTCCATACAGTTGATTTCCATAGTATGAAAAAAAAAAAATACTATAGAAGTCATTGGCTACCGTCAACTGTCTGTGGTTACCAACATTCTTCAAAATATCAACTTTTGTGTTCAATAGAAGAAACTCATACAGGTTTGGAACAACATAAGGGTGAGTAAATGATGACAGATTTTTACTTTTTGATGAACTATCCCTTTAAAGTAACAGTTTCCTGCCAAATTTGAGACTGAAAAAATTGAGGCCGAAATTTCAGTGTAATCCATACTCGTAGATAATTCCATGACATCCCAAAAAGGTATGTTCGCACAGCACAGATTTGCTGAAAACTCACCCAAGCGTTTTGTAATATGCAGATTCAAGAAAAAAGGGACATAACGTGAAGCTTGACACATTTGAATATTGTCGCCTGCTAGTGTGAAGCGGTTTCAATTGAGTTTTGCAGGAAAGTGACTTGTAAATGGGTTATTGAACAAAACACTGAGTCCGGGATAAAACTTCTACCTCGCAGGTGGAAGTTAAAAGGGAAAAACACATCTATCAAAAAGCGTCAGGGTACCTTTTAAACTATCTCAGCACACTGGCTCAATGACAAACAAAGACAACCTCAGAACAGGACGGAAAAGAAATAACCATAAAATGCATTTCTGTTAAAGGCAGCAGTATCCAACATAATCATGTGGGTACGAAAGTATGCATTAGATGTCTACAGACACTATAATGCATGAAAGGCTCTTATTTTCTAACTTTGAATGGTTTGCAGATTGGACAGTAAATCAGATTACAGAGTGATTTGAAGTGTTTATAAAACTCCAGATTAAAAAATACTGACGGTTAGTTGCACTATCTCCCACTCTTGTACTTCATAATGCCACTTTCAAAGTTTAACAAATATCAGTCACATCATTTCTGAGTCTGATATTGAAAGCTAGATATATAAATGAATAAGTGAAGCATTCAAAATTGATTATGGCCTTTCCTATTCATTCATGGCACAAATCAATGATGTATGAGGAAAAGCTCTGTGAAATTGAAAATAAATCTTTCATTCAAGTCGTCTCGAACATTCACGTCTGTGCAGGTTTGTTTGGAAATAAAACATTTAATTGTCCCAATGAAATGTATTTGTTTGGTGGCCCAAAGCCAAGGGATATGAGATTTTTACACCTTTTGGGGTTATAACACAGATTCCAATTACAAGATGCCTTCCCGGTGTTGTCTTCAAATGCGAAAGAACTCTTTTTCGTAAGATTTGTAAATAAATAGCATGCGATTTGTGTAAACGAATTAGGGTTGAACAATCAAGAGACTTTGCGATGTCATGGATGAGATCTATGAATAATTCAGCACATGAAGATTATGCATGGCAACTGAAGGAAACCATATGTTGCTACAATTGGATTTGCACTAAATATTCCAAAACATACACCTCACAGATTGAAACATCTCAAGTGCATAAAGCAATGAACTGATTAGTCTTGAGTCTCCAGTAGCCAGAGGTAAACATCGTCTAAATCCCTTCCTTTGTACATGGATAATGTTTGTATTTGTGGGCAAACGCATTCGGTGGCCCTTCATTAAAAGTAATTACGTCATTTTTCAATTTTCAAGTTTTTATTTGAACTGTGAAAGGAGCTCTTTGAAGCTGAAAAAAGAAATGTCAGCTTAGCCAAAATGACAAAATAAGTGTACTGCATTTCATAAGCTACTCCATCTCAAAAAAAACCTATTACATACTTGTCAGCACCTTTTTTCAAAGCTCATTTTCTGCAGTCATATACAATGGAATGTAAACATTTTGCTATATAAAAAGTATTTGGATATTTAAGATACACTTAATGTATGAACTGAACTGCATTCCATAAAAGCATCAAAACAACTGGCATCTGCAAATAATACTAGAGCTTTTCTCAAAACTAACTTCATTTTTCTGAACTTTTTTTTTTTTTTTTTTTGCAATTACTTTATGTTTTATGTACACTCTTAAGTTCTATATAGGGCCTTAAAGGGTTCTGTCAGGCGCTTCACATATAGAACTTTTTAGGGGTTCATGTCATGGGATCATTTTACGGAATAAAATTTTAAATAACTAAGTTTGTTTGAATTCATTTTCACATCCTGTTTTTTTTTTTCCTTCAATTTTATGAATTAAAGGGTTAGTTCACCCAAAAATGAAAATTCTGTCATCATTTACTCACCCTCATGTCGTTCCACACCCGTAAGACCTTCGTTCATCTTCGGAACACAAATTAAGATATTTTTGATAAAATCCGATGGCTCAGCAACATAATTAACACTTTCAGATGCCCAGAAAGCTACTAAAGACATATTTAAAACAGTTCATGTGACTACAGTGGTTCAACCTCAATGTTAGCGATGAGAATACTTTTTCAAAATAATGAAAAAATAACGACTTTATTCAACAATATCTAGTGATGGGCGATTTCAAAACACTGCTTCATGAAGCTTCGAAGCTTTACGAATCTTTTGTTTCGAATCAGTGGTTTGGAGTGTGTATCAAACTGCCAAAGTCACGTGATTTCAGTAAAAGAGGTTTCAAAATTTCAATGGTTCACGTGACTTCAGCAGTTTGATACACGCTCCGAACCACTGATTCGAAACAAAAGATTCGTAAAGCTTCGACGCTTCATGAAACAGTGTTTTGAAATTGTCCATCACTAGATATTGTTGAAGAAAGACGTTATTTTAGTTTTTGTGGCGCACAAAAAGTATTCTTATCGCTTCATAACATTAAGGTTGAACCACTGTAGTCACATGAACTGTTTTAAATATGTCTTTAGTAGCTTTCTGGGCATTTGAAAGTGTTAATTATCTTGCTGGCAATGGAGGCCTCACTGAGCCATCGGATTTTATCAAAAATATCTTCTGACTGAATTTTCTGAAGTTTCTTTCTAATGACTGAATTTTCATCTTTGGGTGAACTAACCCTTTAAGCAGCTTGTAAACATACTTTATTCACTAGAAAAACATTGAAATAACCCATTATTTCTCCTTATATAGAATCTTTTCTGTAAAGTGTTCTTTAAAATTGAGTCAAGAACTATATATCTATATACAACCCCAATTGAACCTTTTTTCTGTGAGAGTATATGTTGTTCATCGCACTAGCTACAAGAATCTTCCAAATATTTTAAATATTTTTAGTCTTCATTTCGAACTGGGTCACAAGATTTATAGTATAAATACAGTGATATTTTTTCTCACCTAAAAATGCGATCAGATGGTTGCTCTCCCATCACCAAGTCAAAGCCACGCTGGAAAATTGTGTATGGCCATGGGCTGCAAAACAGAAAGGGCAAAAACAAAATTAATAATTCATGCTTAAAATAATAATAAAAAAAATCTGTATGTCACACCATAGACTCTTCATTCATTGTTAAATAGTTCCAGACTTTACTAAGCCACGTGACCTTTAAAATTGCAAGACTCTGTGATGAAAACATAACCATCTTATAAAAGGGAGTTCCTTTATGAACTCACTTCAAACCAATTATGTTCCTAATACGAACATAACAGAACTGCTTCCAGCAGATGTTGTGTATAAAAACTGTGACCGACAGCAGCATCTCTGTCAGTCAGTGCCGTATAGATGTGAGTGTGACTTCAAGTGTGTATTTATCCAAAGCTCTATGTGAACTGATGGAGATTAATGCAGAGAGGCAGCTGTGGGGACAGGGACTATAAGAGAAGAGACAAGGAGCTGATGCCTCTCTAAGTAAGCTGTTACTCACAGCAAAAGAGCAGTCACAGCCTGGTTAGACCACTTCACACCACAGATCACCTACTGCTGTTTAAACATCAACATTTGTCCTGCAGCATTCATAATTCATAGGAGTTCCAAAAGCAGGAGTGTTCGGAGAAACCATTACCACACACTCTAAAAAATGCTGGGTTAAAAACAACCCAAGTTGGGTTGAAAATGGACAAACCCAGCAGTTGGGTTAAATGTTTGACCAACCTGCTGGGTAGTTTTATTTAACTCAACTATTGTTTAAAAATGACTATATGGCTGGCTTAAAATGAACCCAAAATAGGTTGGAAGTAGGGCTGGGCGATTTTTCCGATTTTTTCGATTAATTAGAATTTAATGTTTTGCCTCGATTTTATTATTTTTAAATCGAGAAATCGCGATTTTGAATAAAAATGTTAGCAAACGTTACAATTAGACGTTGACAATACAGCAATGATAACCGTTAAGAGAAGAAAATGATCCGACCACATGATGGCGCCGGCGCGCCTGATTAACCGCTCTCATGTGACGCTCTATGAAGGTAGAACACATCACTATTCTTAAGCGGCTGTTCATTCAGAAATGCGTTACTGCGTTGGAAAAAATGAGACGCAGGCAGTGGGATGGGAAAAGAGCAAAGTTATTAAACGCAAGTTGAATTTTTTTTAACTTGACCGCCACATTTTTAGAATGCCGTTTCATGGGTGAGACGCTGCAAAAGACGCGAGACAGGAGTGCAACACCCAAACATAAAAATAGTGCAATGGAATGCAAAAACTGTAAGGAACTACTACATGTTTGATATTTCAAGTTTGCATGATGGTGACTGAAAGGTGCAGTTATTTTCTGTTTTTACAAAGCATTTGCTGTTAATAATAGCCTATTACTGGTGTTATTTATTGCTATTACTTTGTGGCTAAGAAATATTTAGCAAATAACAAGTCATTTGTTTTACATTTACACCATGTTGATCACTTCAGGTGTGGTGTACTTGGAATAGAACTTTAACCAGATTGTTAATAAAGAGAATGTTACTTGAATCATATTGTAGTTAAGTTTTTAAGTTGACTAGTTAAACATTAAAAAAAAAAAAAATTGAAATTGAAATCGAAATCGTGAATCGGTCAGTTGTTCTGAAAAAATCTAGATTTTATTCTTTTGCTAAATCGCCCAGCCCTAGTTGGAAGTTAAAAATCAGACACATAATTACTAGAGGCAACAATAATAATCAAAAGGTGAACATTTATTAATAAGCAATTTAATAAATGTTTATTGTTTAATTACTATTCTTTAAACTTATTAATAAATGTTCATTTATTAAACATATTAATAAATGTTAATTTCCAAAATACTTTGGGTTCATTTTAAGCAAGCAATACAGTATTTTTTAAATAATAGTTAAGTTAAATAAAACTACCCAGCAGGTCGGGCAAACATTTAACCCAACTGCTGGGTTAAAACAACCCAATTGCTGGGTTTGTCCATTTTCAACCCAACTTGGGTTGTTTTTAACAGCATTTAAAGGTGCAGGAAGGTGCAAAATAAAATAACAAAATAAAAAATAAAATAAAATAAAATAAAATAAACCTTGCAGTGCACTTTCTGCAACACTATAGGATATAGTGGTTTAGAGAATGGATAAAATAAAATAAAATAAAATAAAATAAAATAAAATAAAATAAAATAAAATAAACCTTGCAATGCAACACTATAGGATACAGTGGCTTAGAGAATGGATACTAATAAAATAAAATAAAATAAAATAAAATAAAATAAAATATTAAAGTCAGTTTCTTTGTAACGTAATTTCTATTGTTTGTGCCACAAAGTAAGTTATCACATGGACATTTGCAGGAAACAGTTTAAGAAACATCTTGGCACTTTGAAACTTTACAAAGCATTTGGCATCGGACTTTCTTTCTCCTCCACTAAGTGTTAGAGTCAATTAAAAACTGTTCACACCTTCACAGCATGGCACAAATGGAACAAGCACATCCAGTGCTATTCCACTCCCTTAAGGCAATCTTCCTGATTGTTCCAATTTGATTTCTAATTATCGGATCCATCTCACCAACCGTCATCACTCCCATCTCCCTCCCAATTAAAATGCCAAGGATTTCCTCACCTCCAAGTCTTAATCAAACTGCTCCAGAGCGACAGCCTCAAACCCAGATGAGCATGTGAAACTCTCCTCAGGGAGGGTCTAATTAACTTCAAACATCTTAAATACAAGTCTTTCCGGGATTAGCAACTTGTGCTCCTAACACTTAAGAGCTTTCATTATTTCAGGACTGTTAAGAAGCAAAACACTCTCAATATTTGATGTAATTCTCTTGTATTTGTGCTCCATTCATCTATCTGTTGAGTTAAGAAGCATCAGTTTGGTTATGCGTACTGACATTTCTACCTCAGATTAAAGATAGCATCTGTTCAGATGCAAACCATCTGTTCTTATTCAATCCTCTGCAAAATATCAGAGGGCAACAACAAAAGTTCTTAAACTAAAATGAAGTACAGCAGAATTTAAAAATAACTACATTGACTTTGATCTTTTTAATAGTAGTTCTTGGACAAGGCACAAAAGCGACGAATTACATGATCTTACGCATGTAAAGCAATTTAAAATGCACATGCATCTCATTGGTATACTGAAATGCAAATCACTGTCACACAAATCTAAAATGACCCAGAGATTCACTAATCCCTTTTCCAATTCCAGAGGAAGAGCATCATGCAAAAAAGCTAATTAATTCAAACACGCCAATGTAATTTCCCTACAGTGCATAACACCTGGCTGGCTATCGGCACTGGAGACATTTTATTAGAGATAAGAAGTACGACCAACTTCGAGGTTCCAGATACCTGATTGTAGTAGCGCTGTTGTATATCAGAGACAGCATAAGATGCTTATGGTACTCACCCCTGATTTGGGCCCCATTCATTGCGAATACATAGATGCTTGTGAACAGGGTCCTTCATGTAGCCATCGAAACAGAGACATTCTCCTGAAAGCAGACATTTAGTACATTTAAACCATCATTATCAATAAGAGAAAATAAAATAAAAGTTTAATAAAATTATGCTGAGCCCTAACAGTTACAGTATGTGTCCTTGAGGGACATCAGTTAGGATGGTATCAGCTTTCTGCCAAAAGACTTTGTTGAATAAAGTCATTATTTTTGTTTTGATTTTGCGCACAAAAAGTATTCTCATCACTTCATAACATTAAGGTTGAACTGCAGTCACATTGACTGTTTTAACAATGTCTCTAGTACCTTTCTGGACCTTGAAAGTGTCGGTTAAATTGCAGTCTATGGACGAGTCATATACCTCTCTGATTTCATCAAAAATATCTTAATTTGTGTTCTGAAGATGAATGAAGGTCTTACAAGTGTGGAGCGACATGAGGGTGAGTGATTAATAACAGAATTTTCATTTTTGGGTGAACTAACCCTTTAATACTGTAAAAAATCATAAATGACTATGGGACTTCCTTAAACACTAAATAACTGGATGTGTTCATCTGTTCATCTTTTTAATTCGTTTTTAAATGTAAACTCGCTGACTGTGTCAAGTGAAGAAAGATTTCATTTTTTAAAAATGTGCCTGGAGACACTTTCTTTTATGCTCTATCTAGCATTTTAAATGCAAGAACACCTTTATGAAGCTTTCAGAAAATTTATCATTTTCATTTTTGACAATGGTGTCTATGGTGTTTGTGAGGGAGTTTTAATGAAACACATCCATAGACATTACTGTTAACTAAATCGTCAAATAAAGAGCATGTCAAATCAAATACTTTTAAAACTTATTTTGTATTTTGTACAAAAATATATGTTTCAACCATACACTCTAAAAAAAAAAAAACGATTGGGTAGTTTTAATCCAGCGGTTGGGTTAAATGTTTGCCCAACCTGCTGGGTAGTTTTATTTAACTCAACTATTGTTTGAAAATTACTGTATTGCTTGCTTAAAATGAACAAAATTTGTTGAAAATTAACATTATTAATATGTATAACAAGTGAACATTTATTAAGTTTAATGAATAATGATTAAACAACAAAAATTTATTAAATTGCTTATTAATAAATGTTCACCTTTTGATTATTATTGTTGCCTCTAGTAATTATGTGTCTGATTTTTAATTTCCAACCTATTTTGGGTTCATTTTAAGCCAGCCATATAGTCATTTTTAAACAATAGTTGGGTTAGATAAAACTGCCCAGCATGTTGGGCAAACATTTAACCCAACCACTGGGTTAAAACAACCCAATCAACCCAACTTGGGTAGTTTTTAACCCAGCATTTTTTTTTAGAGTGTATCTAGGGCTGTAAATGTACTAGAAATGACAGAAAATACAAAATAATTAATAATTCATCATACTAGTGTCCAGTACAGTACAGTACAGTACAGTACAGTATGTGTGTGTGGTAAACCCCTGAATTGACTAAAGTCTCATGTCTAGGTGTGTTTGTTTGTTTTTCATTTTGGCCAATTTGTTTTCTAGTTCAGTTTGATATTTTCAAGTTGAAGGCATATGGAACATAAGTTACCTTACACTACTAACTAACCAACTAAATAAATAATAGTCACATCAAGTTTACACATTTTTTACACATTAGTCAACAAATTCTTAGTAAATACTTCAAGTATAATTATAGACAGACCCAGAGGTGCACCTTTCACTTAACTGAGCTGAGTAGTTGCTAAAAACTGTCTGACTCACAGATCATTTCGTGTTTTAAACCATTTTAAGGTCATTTAGATGCAGGAAGTCGTGCTTCCTAAACCAGTGAGTTATTTACTTTTAGTTTAGTTCATTTCCACCAGTTTAACACATTCAGACTAATGTGTGAAGCAGCTATGAACATGACAGATTTTACCCCACTATAGAGTCACATGACTTTGGCATTAACCCCCTCACATTCACACCACGGCCTGCTCTGTAGTCTAATCGCCTCTCTGTATGACTGATATTAATTCATCTCCTTCAGGGTCAAGAGAAAATGACCTCATTGTCATGTTTACATCAATATAGTGATTCTCCAGACGTGCAGTGCTATAAATGGGTACTCTTGTGTGTGTTAAAGCATATATGCATGCGCAGCAGATTCCATGTGTCAGCCCTCCTCAGTAGTGCTCATGCTTCAGACAGGTCTAATCACTCTGAGTTCAACTGATTATTCTTGTCAGGGCAAACCGCAGGCACGTCGCTCATGATTTGGGTTCATGGGACTGACGAGGCTGCACCCTGAGCAGGAGCAGGCGGCCCGTCCTGAAAACACGTGTGAGGAGACTGATGCAAATATAGAGCAGGCACAAAGGGAGAATGGCGTTACCAAACACGGAAACAAACTTGTTATCAGTGGGAAGACAATGTGTGGAAAAGGCTAAAGAAAGCATTTGATATTTGCTGACATTTTGTGCAAAGCAGTAGTCATCAATATGCTGACAATGCCAGTGGTTATTCTGTTAATGCAATATAAGTGACCTTAAATTCTGCATTATGCAGAGTAATATTGGATTTGCAACACTGATGCTCTGACTAATTTGAGAAAAACAGATTCTTTTTTTTTTTTTAAACAAAAATAGTATGGTGTAGAACATGCAAATTGGAGAGAAAGCTATTAACTAAATTTTTAAAGCCATTAAAAGGCAATCTTCAAACTAAATCATACATTAATTATGATAAATCAATATACTTTACTGCATTAGCAGTTTAATTCTCTGTTATTAAACCTTTGCTAAATATATTATATAAACTACTGTTCAAAAGTTTGGGGGTTTTGGGTCAGTAAGATTTTTTTTCAATGATTTTAAAGAAATTAGTACTTTTATTCAGCAAGGATGCATTAAATTAATCAAAAGTGACAGTAAATACATTTATAATGTTACAAAATATTTATATTTCAAATAAATGCTTTTGAACTTTCTAATAATCAAAGAATCCTAAACAAAAAAACAAAAAAACAAACAAACACAGTTTTCAGGAAATTAAGAGGCACAATATTGATGATAAATCATAAGAAGAAATGTTTCTTGAGCATCAAATCAGCATATTAGAATGATTTCTGAAGGATCATGTGACACTGAAGACTGGAGTAATGATGCTGAAAATTCAGCTTTGCTATCTCAGGGGTAAATTATATTTTAAAATATGTTAAAATAGAAAAGAGTTGTATATTTCACAATATTTATGTAATAAATGCATATATATAAAATAAACTTTAAACTTTAGTTAGTATTCTAAGGCCCCGTTTACACTTGTGTGTTTTCGTTTTAAAACGCATACGTTTTGCCACGGTTACGCCTGTCGTTTACACTATGCCAGCGTTTTCGAACCTCGAAAACTGAGACTTTCGAAAACACTGCAGACCCCATTTTAGTTTGAAAATGCCGGGGTTTCATTTCAGCATAAACGGGCCAAAACGGAGACTTTTGAAAACGATGGCATGGCTGCCCACGTTCGCTCTGCGTATCCTTGGCGACCATATAAACAATAACATGGAGACTGAACTGAAATCTTTGCTGGCTTTGTTGTGCAGTTAAACTCTTTTTTTTAATACTGCAGCTGCCTACATGCACAAGAGACAACTGTTTACACTTGTACGCGCATGCCCAGTGTGCATGAATGGTCATGTGACATGCGTTTTCGGTCGTGTAGTGTAGACGGAGATCGTTTCTGAAACGCTGTGGAAACACCAGTGTAGACGAGGATCGTTTTCATTTTAAAATGCCGTTTTAAAACGAAAACGCACTAGTGTAAACAGGGCCTGAAAGTGCATTTGTCCGTTTAAAACAACCAAAAAAGTACAGTTCAGCAAAAAAGTCATTCACCATTGTGGGTCATAAACACTTAATTTGATATATTACTGATCATTAGCACATTTTTGCAGGCCAAGAATAAAGTCTAGCACTGCTATTATTTGCATAGTTAACTGCTTTAGCTTTGCCAAAGTAATTTGTAAAACTGAAATTAAACGTGTACCGTAGGTAATAATAGCATTTTTATCAATTCAAATGAGATGCAGGGAGCCTTTAAGACTCTGGGTGGTAAATGACAATTTTGCCAGGAAACATGTACCCAGTGGCTCTGTGATTGACTGATCATTGTTGATATCCAGCAGGTACTCAGCGAGTGCTTTATGCATAAGAAAGACATACTTTTTAATTGATTTCTTTCCAGAATATATGCAGAAGCAGTTTTTATTTTTTTCTATCCTGTAAGTAAGGCATACGAGGCCCATAGAACAAAACCTATACTCTATTGTTTGTACTATTTATTGAGCCCTTTGAATTTTGGGGGCAATCTCTTGGGTATCCTTGCAAATATTGCTAGTCCAGACCCCAGCAGGAAATAAACAAAACATTTTCCCAGCTTTTAAGCTGTTAAAATTAAATTTGTAATGTGTAGTTGGAAGTACTTCCATGTTTGTTTATTCAGTCCTGCCATGTGACATATCTATCCTCAGCATTGAAGCAAAAAAAAAAAAAAATTAATTTATTTGTATGGATGCAGCATATGGGAGTCTAGCTGTTAGAAACAATGTGTCAAAATTGCTTAATACCTTGAAAATGTACTGCAGTGTGACAAAAATGTCCTGCAGTGTGACATGCTGTACTCCATCTTAACTGTTTCTAATTGTATTATAATTAATTATTGTACATGCCATTTTCAAAACCTCAAATGAATTGAGAGACTAGTGAAATTAAAAAGTTGAAGCTAAAAAATGGTTAACCTAAACAGAATAGTCACCAGCTTCTAAAAACATGTCAATTTTAACCAAAAATTAGGCATATAGTATGTGACCCTGGACCACAAAACCAGTCATAAGGGTCTTTTTTTTTTAAAATTGAGATTTATACATCATCTGAAAGCTGAATAAATAAGCTTTCCATTGATGTATGGTTTGTTAGGATAGGCCGAGATACAACTATTTGAAAATCTGGAATCTGAGGGAGCAAAAAGATCAAAATCACCTTTAAAGTTGTCCAAATGAAGTCCTTAGCAATGCATATCCACTCACAAAAACACATTTTTGATATATTTACGGTAGGAAATTTACAAAATATCATAATAGAACATGATCTTTACTTAATATCCTAAAGATTTGTGGTATAAAAGAAAAATCGATAATTTTGATTTAAACCAAATCTAATTATTTCAACAACTTTGTCCAGTCTATTAAATATTAAGCTATTATGCGAAAAGGCGAACAAGGTGCAATATACTGCTCTATACAAAATGCTGCTGATTTCTCCAGTTTATTTATATTTCTGTATGCATGTGTGTAAAAAAATCACGACTATTGCATTTAGAGAGAGTGACTGTGTAGAATTACTTATTAATGGAGTTTTTAAGTCCAGAGTAATTCCTTTCCACAACCACAGAGAGAGTCTGTAGGGGATCTATTATTCAGTCAAATTAATGAAACGAAAGCACAAGGATCAGGTAGCCTGAGACACAACATTGCGTGTTCTTGTTTAATAAATGTCCCCTGAAGCCTGATGGGAATGAGGGAGGTGAACAGGGGCTCCGAGAGGCCTGTTATCGGTCCGATTCTCATCTCAGCTTTTACACATCCTCTGCACCTCGGATTCACAATCTTTTTTAAAGCGCACAGCCCCAGTTATTGTCGCTCTCCATCCCCGCTTTCATCAGTATCTCCCTCTCCTGTTTGATTGAGACAGTCTTACGGTTTTCTGTGAATAAGTAGTCTGTCCTCCACACACACACCGAGCCTTTCATTAAGAATGCATCATACAAAAAAGCACAATGCAATTATTGAACCTTGGCAGTACCAAGGCCTCATCCGTTAGATTTCATTTGTGAGAAAACCAATGTAGGTTCCCAACGGTCCAACTTTGATTCATTTAGGGTTGGAAGATTCTTTTTTCAAAGCCCAATGGAGCTCCTCTTTTGAATTATGGATGCAAACAGGAGGAACTTGTCAACAAACGATAACAATGTCGGATTGATTCCTGCTGCAGATGATCGAGAAAAGCCTGTAAAGCGAATGTATTACCATTCATTTTGATGTACCTGAGCGCCTGTTGACTATGTTTTGCCTGACAAGAACAACTATAAAACTGAATTGATCAATCTTGGTTTACAAACTTGCAATCTTTAGTGGCAAAATGCAGATAAAGTGCATATAAAATTTATGATGCAAACAGAAAATCTTCTGCCCACTGCCTGAGATTATTCATCAACAGTGCGCCGTCAAGTTTTATAGTTATGTAGTGTGTACTGATTGTTTTTTTAACAATAAAACAGAGCAAAAAGCAATTGGAAGATGATGCTAATCTGAAGCCAAGAACCTTCAAATATAAAGTCCTAAAGTATCCTAAAATATAAAGGAAAAAATGAAATAATTGTCTTTTTTATATTATCACTATGTTAAAACCAAGACATGATTAAAATGTTTGGGAAAAAAAATAATTTAAATTTAATTTACACAAACTTGAGTGTGTTTATTTCTTGAATGTTCTTGAACACTTATGAAAAACCTGTTTGTTCTTTCAAAAGCATATCTAAAAGTATATCTTTCTCATATGACTGTCATATGAATGTAGAGTAAAATATCATCAATTTATCAAATTAAAGGATTAGTTCACTTCAGAATTAAAATTTCCTGATCATTTACTCACCCCCACGTCATCCAAGATGTTCATGTCTTTCTTTCTTCAAAAGAAATTAAGGTTTTTGAGGAAAACATTCCAGGATTTTTCTCCATATAGTCAACTTCACTGGGGTACAACAGGTTGAAGGTCCAAATTACAGTTTCAGTGCAGCTTCAAAGCGCTCTACACGATCCCAGACTAGGAATAAGGGTCTTATCTAGCGAAACCATCGGTCATTTTCTAAAAAAAAATAAAAAATTATATACTTTTTAACCACAAATGCTCATCTTGCACTGCGATGCGATGCGCCACGCATTATGTAATCACGTTGGAAAGGTCACGCGTGATGTGGGAGGAAGTACTGATCCAGTGTGACAAAGCGAACGTGCAAAGACTAAGTCAAACACCCTTCACAAAAAAAGGTAAAACAACGATGAAGGATGATTTTGAAGTTGGAGGAGAAAATGAGATGGAGTTTTTCACCCTACCGCCGTACTTCCGACTACGTCACGCGTGACCATTCCAACGTGATTACATAATGCGTGGCGCATCGCATCGCAGTGCAAGATGAGCATTTGTGGTTAAAAAGTATATAAATTTTTATTTTTTGTAGAAAATGACCGATCATTTCACTAGATAAGACCCTTATTCCTCATCAGGGATCGTGTAGAGCCCTTTGAAGCTGCATTGAAACTGCAATTTGGACCTTCCACACAGTGTAGGCCTACCCCACTAAAGTCCACTATATGGAGAAAAATCCTGGAATGTTTTCCTCAAAAACCTTAATTTCTTTTCGACTCTTTTCAACTAGCTGATTCTACCTTGCTGCTTTTTCTAATAAAATGTAACAGCTAATTACATTTGAAATTGTGAATGTGCAAACAAATTAAAACTGGTGCGTGTTGTATTCATATAGCATATTATAAGCAAACTGCTTAGATGGTCTAAGTGCTCACATACACCCAACATTCCTAAATCTAAGCAAATATCATCTAGAACAGTAATGCTTCCCTGGCTCAGAATATCCTAAAGTTAAGGAATTCCGTTTGATCTGTGCTTTGCCTAATTAACGGCCCAGCCAAGAATAAAAAAAAAAAAAGTAAAGAAAAGAAAAAGAAGTAACAATTCAAATCCAGGTCACAGAAACTGTATAAACCAAAGTCTTACATTACAAAGATTCATTGCTAAGCATTACTGTCCTCACAGCTCTCGCTCAATTAAGCTTTCATTACTTAATACTGCTCACTCAAGAGAGACACCTTCAGAGAAATCTGCAAACGAAATGACAGATGAATCAGAGCTAAGCCTTTCTCCTTTCCCTCCTGCTACAACTGCAGTTCGTTGAGCACATTGATTTTACACAGTGGAGGGGATGGGCATTGTTATTATTAAAATTATTTTATGATTAATTAGTTAAAGATGCAGACTAATCAAAGCAAGGCAAAATTGTATGCACATTCACTTTTTTTAAAGTTCCCAAAGTGCAATTGGAAGGGATAGTTCAGCCAAAAATAATAATCTCATAACGTTTTAAACCTGTATGACTTTCTTTCTTCTGTGGAACAGAAAAGAAGGTTTTTTTTTTTTGGTTTTTTTTTTTGGCATTTTTGCCTTTATTCAAATAGTACAGTTGGAGAGAGTACAGGAAGCAAAGCGGAAGAAAAAGGGGGACGGGATTGGGAAAGGACCGCGTTCCGGGATTTGAAATTGGGTCGTCCCAAAGTGCAGTTGCGCTATATGTCGGAGAACTGCCCATGTGGCTATCGCCCCCGACTTGCAAATTTCAACTGTTTTTCTCCATACAATAAAAGCCAATGGTATCTAACAGGGGTGAGGGAAAATCTATTGACATATGAATAGCGATTCTATCTTCCTTACAATTCGAATCAATTCACAAATTTCAAAAATCGATTTTCTAAAGGTTTGTTAATAACGTGATGTTGTTGGAACAAAGAAGGCGGCAGTCAATTGCGAGAACAATGCAGCACCCGGACAGTTTACAGAGTGCACAGGCTTGCAAAGGGGGACACAATATGAATTAAGCTTACCTGACAACATTTCCTATATCAATATCTTAAAGGGATAGTTCACCCAAAAAATGAAAATTCTGTCATTAATTACTCACCCTCATGTCATTCCAAACCTGTAAGACTTTCGTTCATCTTCAGAACAAAAATGAAGATCTTTTTGATGAAAACTGAGAGCTTTCTGTCCCTCCATACACAGCTACACAACTGACACTTCAAAAAGTTCATAAAGAGATCGTAAAATGAATCCATATTAGTCCAAATTTTCTGAAGACACTCAATTGCTTTATATGATGAACAGATTGAATTTAGGCTTTTATTCACATATAACTGAATTTGAATTGAATCGTAGGATTCCAAAAGATTCCCACTGTTAGTATCTAAAACAACACTGGACTCATTGACTTTCATTGTATGGACAAAAACACAAAAAACAAACAAAAAAAGACATTTTTATTTCACTGAGAAAAAAAAAAAGAGGGAAAAAAAGTTTAGAACGACATGAAGGTGAACTATCCTTTTAAGTATCCTCCTCGGAATATGTCTGCCTATTGGTGTCAGACTTTCTAGATGAGCTGTGTGAAGTAAGGAATCATGTCAGGGTGGTGTTGTACCTGTATCTGGGTCACATTGGTGCTCACAGGGATCCAAGAGACGGCGGCCACACAGATCATTGACCCAGGGGCCACTTGCGTTCTGCTGGTAGTACAGCAGAACCTGGGCTGGGTTCAGCCAATCAGAAGCATCCAGCTGGCTGCCCTGAAGCAGAACAAATCTGGAGCCTGGAAGAGAAGAATCAAACAGGACATCTGTCAAGAGTTACATCGAGTAAATTAGTGAACTCTATTAGTGAGCTTAACATACAGTAAATAGGAAATTTTTGTTGATGTTCAGAATCTGAACCATAAACTAGAAGCTACAAATGGACTTTGCATACAAAACTTTTGGATAACCATCTTACTTTGTCACTGAGCATAACTGTATTATGGGGGGAATTTCGATTTATCTCAATGATTTGAATCCTTACTCAATGATTTAAAACTATTAAAAGAATAGTCCATCCAGAAATGAAAAAATTCTGGGTAACACTTTATTCTGGGTCCACTGTAGACATTACTACTGTAACTATTAATAACTTTGCAACTACATGTCAACTAACTCTCTCTAGAGTATTAGTAGACTGTCTGCTTAATATCTGCTTCCAATAGTCCCCCAGACATTCTACTGACAATGAGTAACTTTACAACTACATAAACTTATTCTACTAACCTGAACCCAAGCACCTAACCCTAACCTAACAGTCTACTAATCCTCTGAGAGTTAGTTGACATGTAGTTCCAAAGTTACTTATAGTTAGTAGAATGTCTAAAGTGGACCATCAAATTAAAGTCTAACCAAACTCTGTCATCATTACTTCATCCTCATGTTGTTCCAAACCTGTATGACTTTCTTTCTTCTCTGGAACACAAAAGAAGATATTTTGAAGAATGTTGGTAACTAAACAGTTTTGGTTTCCACTCACCTAAATTGCATGGAAGTCAATGGAAACCAAAACTGGTTTTCAGTATTCTTTAAAATATCTCCTTTTGCATTCAGTAAATGAAAACAGAATGTTCATTTTTGGATGGACTACTCCTTTAGGCCCTGTTTACACCTGGTATTAAAGGATTAGTTCACTTTCAAATGAAAATTAGCCCAAGCTTTACTCACCCTCAAGCCATCCTAGGTGTATATGACTTTCTTCGTTCTGATGAAAACAATCGGGGAAATATTAATAAATATCCTGACGCATCCAAGCTTTATAATGGCAGTGAACGGGACCAATGAGTATGAGCTAAAGAAAGTGTCTCCATCCACATCTATCCATCATAAACATACTCCACACGGCTCCGGGGTTGTTAATAAAGGCCTTCTGAAGCGAAACGATGCATTTGTGTAAAAAAAATATCCATATTTAACAAGTTATGAAGTAAAACATCCAGCTTCCGCCAGACCTTCCGTATTCAATGTACGAAGAAAGTGTAAACTGGCGTCGCGTCAGTTACACTTTTTCCGTAAGTTGAATAGGGAAGGCATAGGACGTAGCGTAAGCTTTTGAACTTCAAGAGTTTTACACTTTCTTCGTACGTTGAATATGGAAGGTCTGGCGGAAGCTGGATGTTTTACTTCATAACTTGTTAAATATGGATATTTTTTTTACACAAATGCATCGACTACCAGACTACCACTTCCAGAGGTAGTCGAAAATGCATTTGACTTTGCATATGGTGTAGATGCTCATGTGGTCAAATGTGTTCGAACAACCACAAAAGACCACCTAGTCTCCGCCTACTGACATGCGTAAACATTATGGAAAACGCCCTAGCCAGACGGATTTAAAGTTTGTTGGCTGGAGACCCAAGTTAGGTTTAAAGACAAAAATCCAAGCACAATGTTCTCTCACCATTCCTGATTTCTAACACACACTCACAGCGTTTGGCATGGTCTTGGGGTTACCAGAGCAGAAACGAAAGCTGATGCTCTCTGTATGTTTTTCCGTCTTCTCCGGTAGCGTTCATATATAAATTGCACAAGCTTATTTTGTCCATTAGACGAAAGATCTAATAAAAACACATACATTTACCAGCCCATAGACCCTCCCCTCGAAGAAATCAGGACAGAAGTGCTTGAAAGTGGACAAAAGAGATGAATTAAAACACCAGGTGTAAACAGGTATGTGTCTCCCTCGTCTACTTTTGATCCAATCGACCAAAACGCATCTTAATACCAGGTGTAAACAGGGCCTTAACCACAAAGATTCATTCAGATTGATTCACTGATTCACTCAGTGACTCTTCCTGTAGGTTTGATCTTTTTTTTACTGAGTCACTAAATCATTTACTCAACTGATTCATCAGCCAAAACAACTGCGAAACAATTTTCCACTATAAGATTTGTCACATAAACAGTACTAAGAGACTCAAGAAAAGTGTTTAAGCAGCATGTACATTTTCCCTCACAACTGTTATGCATTAAACTTTGTTTTTGACTTTGTGCAAAGCTTTTAAAGCAAAGCAAAATCCTTACAGCTGAAATTTCATGCATTATACACATTGCTATGTTTCATGGTTCTTGCACAGCTGTGGATAAGATACAACAGCATAGATAAAACATCTGAACTGGAAGCGTGATGTATTCTTCATTATCTCTGAATATTTGCCACGTAGAACAGAATTTATTCAGAAAAATCAAGTTTTATCAGATCTGCTTTCACATCAAGTTTTACCCTGTAATACTGTTAGACAGTTATAGACACATCTTAAATCAGATTTTTCAAATTCAAAAGGCGAACTGTGAATCCTTCACGTCTCCTCTTTTCAGATTTCTTCCACTTAGACATCTATGTGAATGTTAATCTACCCTAAAGCACCAGACCCCATAGAAAAGAGCTCTGCATGAAAGACAAAATGACAGATGAGCAAAGCCAGTCACAATCCATCATACTGCCCAAACTCTAGAAATGACGGCTGAAATGCCAAGGAGCTGAAAAAAGAGCGAGAGGAAAGAGAGCAAGAGAGAGAGAAAGAGAGACTGGCCTGTTTTCTTGGACTGCAGGTGCAACATTGAAATTCAATAACAAGCTCATCCAACACAAACGTAACTTAGGTCCAAAGCACAAACAGAGAACCCTTGGGGAAAGTGGCTAGTTGTTGTTTACAGTTGTGTGCAAGTGTGTGTGTCTCAGAGTGCAGTTCTGGGGAGTAACTAACTAAAAGTAGTGCTACTAACTTAACTACATTTTTCATAGCGTGACAATAGCTCAGCTGTTTTCAAAATAATGTTGCTTTTTTTCAGTCACAAGCTATTTTTTCCAACAAGTAGCAATGTAGCGTGACAAAATGCTAGATCACAGTTTTCCGTCTCTTTCACACACGCAACACACAATCACACACAGCCAACCAGGCTAAAGAAATAATCAATCAATAGTCCTTCCTCTCACAAAAACTCTATTTCAATCAGTTTGTTTGGATTCAGTGATTCATGTACTGATTTGTTCGGATGGTTCCTGTGCACTCTGTTTTTTTAAGCAAACTGTCCAGGTTTTAGTCAACATGTCTTCATGTTTCATTAGGTTGTTTCTAGTTTTGTTGTATTTAATTTACCTAACTCTTTAAATAGTCATGTAACTGAATTACATTCAAATTTTCCATTTATTTGGATTACACAGTTTTAGCATAAACAAACTAATAAACTTAATGTGATTCATATTTGTAAGTCATACGTAAATGAAACAGGTAAGATTTATGTAATAATATGCAGAAAAATGCCCAGGTTAAATTAACACTGCTTAGTGTTCATGTGTATGCGCAATATTGTGTTAAAGTATCACTAAAGCAGTGTCAGAGTTAATGAGATAATTAAGTGATGATTGAACATTAATGATGAACACCTGCTGTTAACAAGCAGAATCACAGAGAAAAATAAGAACTACAACTGACTTCAGTCACAGCCTTCGATGAAATCAACTGAAGATAAAAGACATTACATCTCTCAAGATCTGATTAAACAACTCTACAAACTCTACAAAACATTTCCAACTTCACTTATTACTAACTACTGACTTTATTTCTGTCAAACGTCTACATTTTCTGTGTACAATTACATAAATCTTACCCATTTCATTTACTTATGACTGACAAAAATGAATCACATTAAGTTTGTTTGTTTTGTTAAAACTATGTAATCCAAATGGATGGAAAATTTGAATGTAATTCAATTACATAAAACTTAAATTAGTTAGCTGTTTTATTTATCAACTTGTAGTGTACTACCTTCTTTCTGAAGTTAGCTTCTTGCTGCTTTAATAATGACATAGCTTAGAGGTTAATTGTCAAGATGGTGGATGTGGCAACTAGTAAAACATCTATGGACAAGACAGAACCTTACAAATGTGAGTCAAATGCTTTACCATCGACCCACATGTGTGATTCATTTTTCAATATTTGTAAATTTAACAATATGGGCTTTCATAATAACCAGACTCAGGTTAGCTAACATGCTAAACCTAACGACAACACCAAATTAGAGAAGGTGTGTCTGAAAACCTTCTGTGTTACAATTAAAAATAAATGTCAGTGTTTCATTTGAGACCATACTACTCTTTAAAAATTAATTTCCAAGATGCCTGAAAACAGTGTAAAGTTACAAGAACATAGTATACATCAGTTTAAACACAACTAGAGACTATGCATGTATGATTGTGCTTTGATGCTTTCAGCACACATCTGTTTGGTTTTTCACTAGAGACAGGCGGCAGTCAGTATGACATTTGCTTTAATACAGTAGAAGTCGTGGGGGGTAGACGGGGGGATGAGGACCCCTGCTGCTCAGGGGCCGGACGGGAAGCGGAGCGGGTGATGAGATTACCGTCTGCAATGAGGTGCTCTGGTACATGGAGTATGACTCTGACGTTGAGGCTACAGGAGAGGTGAGATGCACAGACCAGGCCGATCACACAGCTCACCACGCTGATCAAAGTCAGGGTGGTCTTGTTGATAGGGCTCCGTGGGGAACCTGGGAAGAAGAAAGAGAGAGAGAGAGAAAGCAATAAAAGAGCAATGCTACAAGACTGGAAAGTTCACATTTTTATGTGCACCTCGGGAAGGCACAAGGGAGGCAGTTAAAAAACAGCCCACATCAGGGTTGGTGGTCCATGAAAGGAGCACTGGATCAAACCAGCCAGCCAAACTCTGCGAGCGGCGGCAGATCTGGCACGAATAAAGCGGTGGAGAGATAACGGTTTTCCTTTTGAAGCCTGCTGCTTTTATGCTAAATACTGCAAATGGCAAAATATGAAAAAAATGAGTTGTTTTTGACCACTTTTTTTGTAATACAGCCAAACTGGTTTGGTGTAGTGCTGCCCTGAACATCTGTTACATGTCAAATCAAGGCACAAGACACTGCTGGTGGTGTATGAGTACTATAATAACGCACAAGATGACACACCAGTTCACGAATGTATGAGGACACAATACTGATGATCAGATATTGAGGACATTAATGTTGCTAGTTGTATAGCTCATTAACACAATGTTTAAAACTCTCAGGATAAACATGGACAATAGCATGCAGCAGGTTGGAAACAGCAATTAAATACATATAAAATGAAATCAGATGACATATATGATGGTCAAAATACAACTGACACAGACATATTTACAATGATTATATGCAGTGTATGTAAAAAAAAAAAAAAAAAAAAAAAACACAAATGAGTTACAAATCAATGTGAATGCTTATCATTGCATTAATGATGCAGCACACCATATACAAAAGGAGGAATCCCTGTTTTGCGATTTTAACCATAGATAATTAAGACATCATCATCTTAATCTCTGAGAGATCCCGCATCAAAAAAAAGATTGCTTTTGAAGAAATGAAAGACACATGATTGAAGGAAACGATAAGCATTGATTCAAACATTTGCACGCAACTGCCAGAGATATGTATAAATGGTTTTTATACATTTTTTTGTTTTATGTTCCCTCATGTTATTGATATTCATCAGTCATTGATTTACTCTCTTTTTTCTTTTTTGGTGAAAATTGGTGTTTTCACATTTTGTCAGTTTGATATAGGTGAAACATACTGGTCCTCTGCTGAGCCAATCACATCTTTCAAGGACTAATTACAGTAAAACTATTTTAAAATAATTCATTTTAGATAAGAATATAATCTGGCTTTTTGTCCCCTGGCCCCTGTCCTTTCTGTAAGTATTAGAAAATAGCTTTAAAATTTTAACTGTGAAGAAGTCAGATAAATGCCAGCATTTAGTATTTCAGTAGGGTTATATATATATATATATACACACACACACTTTGGTACTTTTAATGATACTTTTATTTTAAATTATTAAAAGAGAAGAGATTTATAATTAAAATAATAATTTATTTTTTGTTTTTGAAAGCACAATATATACATATTTACCCATTAGCATATATTTAGCAATTAGCAATTACAGCTTACTATACCTTCACTTCACTCAAGTACAACAGCTCATATTAACACCTACTTTTTTTAATGTAAACGTACACAAACGTGTCTATCAAAATCAACACACTGCTCTTTCCCAATCACCAGTTCACACAGTTATCTAGGAGAGAGAAAAAATGCGACACAAGCCATGTCTATTATTAACTTAAGTCCAATTAAAGGTGTCATTGCTGTCACATCTGACTAGTAGTGTTTTTGACAAGAACAGGGTTTAAGCATTTGGTAATTAGAGGGAGAAAGTATTAAAGCCAAGTTGTTGTCTATTAGTTGCCTTTCAAGTGGCAGCTCCTCAAGAGTTTAGGGAGCTTTGCATTCAGTCAGGTCTCTTTAGAACACAATGCAGCACTCCTTGGGGGACAATTCATGAGTTTCAGACAGACTCTAGCCATTAGCGTCTGACAGTACTGTCCAACTGTTTTGTCTCATGCTCTCTTAGCACTTAACATACATGCATTTACTGTGCTTAATGTTGAATGTTGGTCTACAGATGGAGCTGCTAAGCTTAAGGTGCTTAAACCCTTGTAAGCTTGCATTTAGTCGTCATTCATTTTCAGAGGAGGTCCACGGAGTCCACAAAGAGCCTCAGAAGAATTCTCTTAGTAAACTTAAATTGCTCAGGGACCCTCAGTCCAATTTGGAGGACAGTTAAAAAAAAAACAAAAAAAAAAAAGTGAAGCAGTTATGCTTTCCTGTAAATTGTTTTAACACAGTATTCAACTGCAATGGCAAATCAATGGCAAATCTCACACGAAACGGCATGCCTCGGTCGGTGAGGTAGTTGTAAGGCAAGCCGCTTCACAACTAATGCTTTGCTCGGGATCCGAACAAAGTGTGACACGAACACCAAATGGCCACAGTCAGGCGGTGCAGGTTGAAATCATGCGATGGTGTGGAAGTCCTCCTTACCCCCGGAGCCCCACGCGGTGTTGACGTTACCGTTTCTCATACCTCGACTGCGACGGCGGCTGCGGTTTGGGTCGGTGTAGAAGGTCAACTGCGGCTCACTGTCCGCCTCCGTTCCAGAGTCCCCGTCCGGGTTCAGGAAGGCTGAACCCGCTGTAGAATTCACACAAAAACCATCCATCAACTCATTCATCAAACCAGATTTAAAAAAAAAAAAAAAGATGTAGGCCCACTGTCAAGTTTCCAGATGACCTTCCAGTCATTTTGTGTGTAAAATAACCATAAACAAATTAGACAACAATTATGCTGGTCCCAAAAACAAACAACGTCAACATGACCATCCAATTAAATGTTTATGATTATTTCAAAGTCAGTTTAGAAAGATATACAACAACATTTCCAAGCACAATGTCATTCTGAAGGTTTGAAATTAAACAAATATGACAGCATGACAATAGGATGATTTTTTTGTCTAATTGCCAATCTTTTTGTTTATTTATCTAGCATTATTGATTAATACAGCGAGTAATTATACAGAGCCAAACCGCCAAACAACAGATTCATTAGAAATATCAGATTGGAAAACCATTTGATATGTTTTGATTTGAAAAAAATCTCACAGAAAAACCACTGCAAAGGTGTTTGCTATTTAAGCAACAATTGTTAAGGCACTTTATTCACTTGCATATCACTTATACTACTGTTCAAAAGTTTAGAGTCGGTAAGATTTTTTTAATGTGTTTGAAAGTAGTCTCTTATGTTCACCCAGGCTGGATTTGATTGAAAAATCCAGTAAAAACAGCAATATTGTGAAACATTAATATAATTCTAAATAACTGTTTTAAAATGTAATTTCTTTTATGGCAAAGCTGAATTTTCAGCATTATTACTCCAGTCTTCAGTGTCACATGATCCTTTAGAAATCATTCTAATATGCTGATTTCGTCCTCAAGAAACATTTCTTGTCATTATCAATGTTGAAAACAGCTTAATATTGTTTGTGTAAAGCATGATAAAGCTTTTTATTAGGATTTCTGATGAACAGAATTACTGTCACTTCAAATTTTAAATTTCATCCATCCCTGACGAAAGTAATAATTTCTTTTAAAAAAAAAATCGTACTTGACTCCAAACTTTTGATCAGTAGTATATGTAAAGAAATCATGTACTAAAGTGTGAATGAGATGATGTAATAAATGACACAATGATAAGCACATGTCCGAATACAATAGGGTGAAATATTCACATCATATGATCATATAACAGCGTATTGACATCAAGCAATTGCATTGTAAAAAGGTCTGCAAAGCATTCAAATAAATGAAAAACACATTAGAAACTGCATAATTGCAAACATACATCACAGCACACAGCAATGTGACATTCAGAGAATAAGCCGGAACCCATACAGTAATCATGCTCTGTGAGAAGCGCTGAGAAGAGTATTGGGTAAATATAAGTAATGAACAGGAGGTAAGAAGTGTGACTGAGATAAGAGATGCACGCCTCCTTGGGCTCTTTTTTCTCTGTGCACAAAAGACACAATTTACCCGTCAGAGCTAGACAAACGCTTTCATTATGCAGCGCGTGAGGAAGAGATGCATGAGCGCACTGACCCGTGGATTAGACTGCCTCGCAATGATGAGAAATAATGTTTGAGTTACTCCGTATCCGCACAACAGTGTGGCTATCCGTTAAAAAAAATCTCTGCTGGTGCAGAGGAGAATCAAATAATTATCATTTATAGATGAGCCATCTGTACGGAATGAACCGAACAATGCTTATTTTTGCAATATCATTTCATACCGCCATAAAACAACACATGAAATATTCAAAGTTGTGATGCAAACAACATGGAGGGAGGTCACGAGAACAGCAGCAGTTGTTCGGCCCTACAGTGAAATCACGAGGCTCGAAAAAGCACAGTTCTGAAGGTAAGCATTTTATTTTAGCACATCACCTCATTACAGTGATCACCGCAAATTATCACTGTAAAGAAGGATGAAAAAGTACAAAAACAACGTGAAAATACCAGTCGTCCTCAATATGTCTTCTTAAAGCATGCACACTGTCAAAATGATTTTACAGTAAACATTTTGGAAAGAATTCACTGAGAAATACTAATTACTGTGTTTATTTGCATTGATTAGGCACCCTATTTAGTAAATGCTTATATAATCAAATTTTGATGGATAATGGCTGCCATGATCAATAGAAAAATAAAACACATTTATCTTAAATAACATTATGCTTACTGCTAATCGCTTCCAGGTAAATAGCGGTAAATAAAGCGCAATTCATAATGAGCCTAATTTACATAGAAAGAAGGCATGTTTGCACTATATTTCAATGCCTGGTTAAACTGAATGCGGGATGCTTTGTGCTTAAATATCGTGCCACAGTTTAGTGAATTCGACCCATTTATTTCGAAATGCCATAAGAGTACAACAGTAAAAGTGGCTCAGCTTGATTATATAAGGAAAATCTAACAAAAAGCTGATGAAACACCTGGCATTTAAGACTTCAAATGGTAACACCATTTCGAAATGACACATGCCGGCACGCCAATCCCTCTTTTTGTCTTCGTAACAAATGAGAACAAAAGAAGCACCTTCAAAAGAATTAGCCGTAAACCTCACAGAGCAGGTGAGGATTGTGCGCTAGCCTCCACAATTAGGCAGGGGCCAAAGGTGCAAAGCTCCATGGAGGGGAATAAAAGATGAGCTCGTTTAAATATTCAACACGGAGCGCCAACAGCTTCTCGGCATGCAGTGCAGGTGCACACGCCTCCTACAACAAAAAACTTATTTTGTACTGCCATTCAGGGCGCTAGAACTCAATCATTTGCAAGGTCTTGGAATCACAGTGTCACCAGAATGGTCTCACAATGAGAAAAGGTGAAGTACAACACGCCAATATGGTTGACCTAGAGATAGCTGAAAAACGTCAAATGGCGAGAGCAACAGTTCTAATTTGTATAATGAAAAATGAGGGGTATAAATAGATGAGGTGAGAGAGGCAGGTGTGACTGAGAAAAAAAAAAAGAAGAACTTGAGAGGATATGTGCACACATTCTTCTCCGGCGACGTGAACGGAGTCTAAACATAGCCTTTAGCAGCTTTCGTGTTTGTGGATTGCTCGCACGCTCGCTCATAGTCTGAACAGTCATATAGTGTTCATTAGAGAAGAAAAAAAGGGAAAAGTTTCAAAGGGAAAAAGTCGCTTTGTCTGTAATCATGCAAAAATAATAATAATAATAATAAACTTAGATGCTCAATAAGCAAACAGGGCAGTACCAGTATCAATACATACTCTGCCTCCATATATAAAGATTATAATAATACACTGTAAAAAAGAATTGTTGGTTTAACTTAAAAAAGTAAGTTACCTGGTTGCCTTAAAATTTTGAGTTCATTGAAATTTTGAAATTTATTTAAAAAGAAAAAATGTTGTGATAAATCATGAAAATAATTATTTACAGTGTACTGGTTAATACAAGTTAACTACATGGGTTAAGGTTAGGTTTAGTGGTAAGTTCAGGGTTAGTACCTACAATGTAAAAAAATATTTTCAAGATTTTTTGTCAAATCAACTTCAAATTATTAAAGTGGTTCAGATAACATAATATTTTGAGTTTCTGTTGATTAAACCAATCGCCTTCATTGTATTAACTCAAATTTTTCATTTCAATGAACTCAAAATTTTAAGGCAACCAGGTAACTTACTTTTTAAAGTTAAACCAACAACTCTTTTTTACAGTGTATGTACACCCATGACACTATGGCATAGTTAAAGAGAACTTATGCTTATTTTTTTAATATTCAGCTTTCTTTAGTGTGTAATGTTGCTGTTTGAGCATGAAAAGGTCTTATAATTACAAAGCACAAAGTCTACTGCAACGGGAGTTAGGCCGTGTGTCCACCAAAGCATTTTTCCTGAGGCTAGCGTATTTTTCCAATTGTTTTCAATGCGAACGCCAGGAGCATAACGAGGCACTGAGCATCTATTTCACGCTGAAATGCTGAGCACTCGGCGTTTTTTACCAGTCGCCGAAAGCTGAAGAATGTTCAACTTTGGGTAAAACGCAGGGCTCATCACTCTCACTTTTTACCCAGCTGTCCAATCACAGTGGGGGAGGGGCGGGACAAATACAACACCGACCAACCGCCACATTCGGCTTGTACAACATCAACAGATGACAACAACAAGCATAATAACAGAAAATTATTTAAAACGAGCCAGAGCAAATACTTTAGATTGTATCGACATTTTTTTATAGAAACAATACATAAACAAGCTATATGTAAAATGAGATACTAGTAACAGTCCCATGGATATTCCGTATCATAGCAAGCGAAGCGTCTCAACTGAAAAAAACACTGCACTGCCGAAGTGCTAGGCGTTTTCAGCTGGCTAAAAAACACTTTGGTGGACACACAGCCTTATTCTTTAAAAATCAGTGCACACTGTTTCTGAACTCTCTGAAACGCCTTGATTGTAGTCTTGAGTTTTCTCCTGGGAAGTCATAATAGTCCTAGTTTAAATAATTCTCACTCAAGGCATACGCAAAACAAGCGGGTGAGGCCTGGTTGAGTTGTGGTAGTAGTGTGTTGACAGTCGTGGTGATGGTACGGGGCGTGACATTTCTGAAACACACTCAAAGCGGTTGACCATTCATAATACACTGGTCCAGCTGACCAGATCACATTGCTACTTTCAGAAGGAGGGGCTTTATAGAAACAGGAAATAAACAGAGGGTTACAGACAGACTGGAAAGAGAGTATTTTTTGAACATTCAATCACGAAAACCTATTCTAGTAAACCCCAAAAACAAAATCAAGACTTTGTAAAAGAGCATAATATGGCCTCTTTAACAAAGATCAGCAGCTCCCAGTTGTCAGTAACTATTAAACTATTACTTAAAGATACAGTCAGTAATTTTCTGTGTTGTGTTAACAGATATGCCATTGGTCTATCTATATACAGTATATAGACCAATGGATCATGTGACACTGAAGACTGGAGTAATGGCTGCTGAAAATTCTTGAAATTATTTTACACTGTAATAATATTCCACAATATTAATGTTTTTACTATATTTTTGATCAAATAAATGCAGTCTGGGTGAGAATAAGAGCATATGTAGCCATGATTCATTTATTCTGCAGGTGGTGAAAGTGTCTAATAATAGGGGGAAAAATTCTGAGATAAAGTGAGTAGCATTCGACTGATCATGTGATCTCAGCATGACCACCCACTCTAATACTAAAATCTTTTAGTAGGCTACTGAATTGATTGAAGTCTTCATATGAGTATAATTTATATAAAAAAAAAATAAATAAAAAAAAAATTCTACTCATTTCTGTAAAGCTTTTTAATGAGGCAAGAATTCCTGAGTGCACCTTTACATTCATATGCAGTAAATGGAAAATCCAAGTGCATTGGGTATAAAAAAAAAAAAAAATGCTGGTCTGAAGGTCAGAGAGAGGCCGTACGTCTGCTGGACTGAGGTAATGAAGCATTAAAGCATGAGCAGAGAGTCAAATATTTGTCCAGCTAGGAAATCAGATTCTTACTCAAAGAAAACACTTCACTGGACATCAGATATTCATGCCCAAGGCAAATCTATATGTATCTATATCTATAAGTAGATATCTATAGGCATGTTTCCCTCACAGAATTTATGTGTCTTAAATACATGCAGATATCAATACACCTCCACTGCCAACCAATATCACAAGCATATCACAAAAGCATATGAATACCTCATCAAATCAAAGTTTTTGGTGGTCTGATCAGCCAAGCATAAAGCTAGAGAAAGAGAAGTTCAAACCCAGAATGGGATAGCAATGAGAGTAGAAGACAAATATTTGTGTGTGGTTATGATTACAGACATAGGCGGTGGTTGGAATGAGATCTGTGTGGATGGAAGAGGATATTCAGTGAGGGTGTAACGGCTCAGATTTCTCACGGTTCAGTCTGTGGTCACGGTTTCTGTACTGTTCGATTAATGCCAATAAAAAAGACATCTTATTTTTTCTCAGAAACATAACCTATTTGTATAAATAGATGAAAAGAAAAGACGATATTTTGAGGTCTAAATATACACTACCGTTTTTTTTAAGAAATTAGTACTTTTATTCAGCAAGGAGATATTAAATTAAGTGAAAGTAACAGTAAAAACTTTAGTTAAAAAAAAAAAAAAAAAATATATATATATATATATATATATAAATTTAAAATAAATGCTATTCTTTTAAACTTTCTGTTCATTAAAGAATCCTGAAATTAAAAAAAAAAAAAAAAAAAAAAAAAGTATCACAAATGTTTGCACAAAAGTATTAAGCAACACAGTCGTTTTCAACATTGCTAATAATTAGGGCCAGAGCACCGATGGTGTGAGGACCCTATTGTAATTGCTCAGTCAATTATTCTTCTTCTCCGAAATGAATCGTATTTTTGAGGGCCTAAACATGCTCGAAAACTCATGAAACTTTGCACACGCGTCAGAAGTGGTGAAAATTTACGTCTGATATGGGTTTCAGAATTAGGTGTGGCAAAATGGCTCGATAGCGCCACCTACAAAATTTCAATTAAGCACCCTTCGCACTACGTTTCACGTACAGGTATGAAATTCGGTAGACACATGTAACAGCCCAATACCTACAAAAAAGTCCCTGGGTGCAAAATCTGAAAACCCAACAGGAAGTGAGATATTTTGAGTTTTCTCTGCAATTTTGCAGTTCTCTGAAATTCTCTAAAATTTTTGCAGTTTTTGCCATTTCCATACGTTGTACTTTAACGAACTCCTCCTAGAGCTTTAATCAGATCAACGTCATATTTGGTCAGTCTAATCTAAAGGCCCTTGCGACGTTAAATTGCGAAGATCTTGAGTTTTCACTGAAGGGTGTTTCAGTGGCGGCCTGACAAAGTTCGATGTTTCGCCATGAAAAAGGAAGTTGTTGTAACTCAAGCATACAATATCTGATCTGATCCTGGCCTGAAGACATCTACATGGCAATATTCAGTTACAGTCATAGCGCCACCTGCGGGCAACAGGAAATGACATGTTTTACACTGTGATTAACTCCTCATAGAGATTTAACCAGAACCACATCATATATGGTCAGTCTAATCTTAAGGCCTTAGCAATGTTAAATAGCGAAGATCTTGAGTTTTCGTTGAAGGGCGTGTCTGTGGCAGCCTGACAAAGTTTGATGTTTCGCCATGAAAGAGGAAGCTGTTGTACTCAGGCATACAATGTCCGATCTGCCCCAAACTTCACGTTTGATAAGAGTCCTGACCTAAAGACATCTATATGCCAATATTCAGTTAGTCATAGCGCCATCTGTTGGCAACAGGAAATGGCATGCTTTGCAGTGTAATTTATTCCCTGAAACACATTTAAATATGCCATAAAGTTCCAAACATACTAGAAACACTTTAAATCATGCAACACTTGGATAAGTGCTAATGTATGCGATTAACGCCTCGAAACAGGAAGTTGTTGTAACTCAAGCATACAATGTCCAATCTGCCTCAAACTTCACGTTTGATAAGTGCCCTGGCCTGAAGACATCTGCATGCCAAAATTAAGTTATAGTCATATCGCCACCAGCTGGTAGCAGGAAGTGTGGCAAATACAAATGACTGACAAATGACTTTATATATATTTTTTTATATTAAAAAAAAATATATATATATATATATAAAGTCATTTGTCAGTCATTTGTATTTGCCACACTTCCTGCTACCAGCTGGTGGCGATATGACTATAACTTAACTTAACTTGTCATAGTCGCGAGTTTGCCCATCACAGGCATCAGACGCACATCTCCACGATCATTTGTGTGTGTGATGGAGGGATTCCCGCCACTGTTTTGACTCCTTTATACATTTTATAAGCTCTTCACGAGTTCCCAGCTTTCCAAAATGCCATCATATGCAGGCTACGCACACACAACAAGCGCATTTATCTCAGCACACAGCATTGTTTTGGATGTTCGCTAAGTTCCATCTCGAAATAGGCAATACATCATAAAATCCGACCAATCAGGTTGTGAACGTATCCCTATGCCTGTAGGTTCGGTGATAAAACTGCCAATCTGAACACTAATCGGACCAGGACTAAATGTTTTTTTTTTTTTTTTTGGTCCGGACCAAAAGAAAAAAACTGTGTGAACGCACCCTAAGAGACTTTCAAAAACATTTTAAAAAATCTTACATACTCCATACTTTTAAATAGTAGTGTATTGCACTAAACATTGCTAATTATGTGTAGGGTAAGTGACTTGTGTAGGATACAGGCTAAGCTAACAGGCTAATCGGCTAACAGTATGCTAATTTAGCACACTGAACAAACTAACAGTACAAAACGCACATCGAACTGTGAATAGCGAACCGTAAGATTACAGAAACCGTTTCACCCCTAATACCCAGACTCACCATGCGTTTTGCTGGACAGACGCTTGCGCTGGTTGGTGGAGGTGTTGTGTAGGAGGAGCGTGTTTTGCTGGTGATTGCTGTCGACAGGACTGGTAGCTATGATGTTATCCTTGTACTTGCTCATTAGGGACAGTTTTGTACTATCACTCCCTGATGGAAAAAGGTTACAATTAGGGATAAAGAGAGACAGACAAATGAGCAGCAAATAACAGTCCACCGAGGGCATGCAGAGACACTTTATGTAAACGCTTGTCATTCAGAAGGACAAGTCTAAGCGGTCTACGTGAAGTATTTTCAGGGTTATGTTACAACAGTTACAACTGAGAGCCTTTACAGCCCAGCAATTCAAGATATGACATTCCGTCATTCACCATTACGCAACATCGCCATCCCCAGTAGTTAGTCTGCCCCTTTATAATGAGTAAATTACACAACAAAGACAACTGGCACTGCAGGGTTTCATTGTATTAGGCAAATTACTGTGACAGCATGAAATCGCTCCTCTCCTGCGAAGCTTTTTAGGGGTATTTATAATGGGCTACTCTTCAAGGCAAACATCAACATCATTTCACATCTGATAAGGGGCAGCCATTCCAAATTCTGTGTGTCCAATGGACACGGCCAATCTGGCACAGACTCGGGTCTGGTCATGTGACTCGCATCTATTCTTTACTATTACAGAGCTTAAATGGGTTTCAGGGGTGCCGCGCACCCATGGCCAAATAAGCAGTTTTGCTTAGCAGGAATATATAGTGTTATTACTTTGATATTATTTGAGAGAAATAGCTTTAGCTAAATAAATAAATATGTCATGTCGATTTCCTGTCTGCAGCTGTTTTGATATAGGCTTTATCCAATTTCTGGAGCTCGCACTTAACCCGGGGTTTCTCACTTGCAGACACATACCGAAAAGGCGAGCTCTGCCGCAAGACTCTTGAGCTATCGAGGTGAAATAAATATTTTCAGGGCCAGCAATGTGCGAATAACGTGCTTAGTACATGTAATTTAAATCTCACAGGTTCCTGGATGTAAAAATAGATTTGGTATCATTTTGTGCATATATGCATAAACTAAAAGACATTGAAAGGATTTTACATGAAAATTTCAACTTCTGTTTTTTTGTAAAGCTATATCAAATGTTAAAGAACATCAACACACTTTGATCATGTGTGTTCACTTATGCATTCAAGGCCTGGTTGTTAAGTTGTTTATGTATCTCTGAAATTAGGCACTGAATCAAAACACTGAATTGGGAGTGTGAATTAATTTACTGAATGATTAAAGCATGCTATTAAAATCATTAAGGTTATTGTCGGAGGTTTTATTGGAAATTTTATAGCACAAATATTGCTAGGCATGTTAAAAGTGTAGGTCACTCAAATTTAAATTGTATAATTTAATCCCCTTCATGTCATTCCAAAGCTGAATGAGTTTCTTCCATACAGCACAAAGGGAGGCATTTTTGAAGTCTGTGCAGGTTGATCTTTTACATGCAACTACAATGAATGGGCACTGAAGCATTCAAGCTTTAAAAAGGATGTAAAAAGCCCCATAAAAAGTATTATAAAAGTGGTTTATATGGCTTGTGTGGTACATTCCAAGTCTTCTAAAGCCATAGCTTTGTGTAAGAAAAAGCTTGAAATGTAAGACATAATTTGTGATGTAATTGAAAATCATGACATCCACCCTAGCTATCTTTGTCACATTCGTAAGAGTTTATGTCAGAAGTCCAGTTAGTGAACAAATCACTGTTTTGAGTTTCCAATGAATTGGTTGATTCAGTTCACTAAGTCAGCGTGAATGATTTGTTTATTGGTTTTAATAAAGCATAATAAGACTTGGTGCTTTCTAACGAAGCAATTCAATGCTACACACTCATTAAGCATTAAAGATGCTTATTTCATGTCGGCATAAATACACTACTGTTCAAATGTTTGCAGACAGTACAGTTATTTTTGTTTTTAAAAGAAATTAAAGTCCCCCTGTGGTGAAAATCAAGTTTTTAATGTTGTTTATATGTCTATGTGGTGTTTTTAATATGCTTTAAGACAAACCGTGTGCAAATTCATAAGTCAACACCTTTGCTGAGTATTTTCTATTTAAAACTTCAGTGAAAAAAAGACTCAAACCTGCTGTTTGAAATCGCTGGTGTTTCTGACGTCACAAACTACCTTGTAACCAATCATGTCAACGTGCCAGCGGGATTTAGCATATCATTAACTATGACCGCTCTGAAGCATGGGAGTCTCAAGAGAAGCCAGGTTATCCTGGTATATTTTTTTGTTGATATAAAATTCGGGTAGATTTGGCAATATAGTGGGTGTATGATGTATATTACGAATGTTATGATAAACTATATGCCTTTTTACCACTGATGTAGGTGTTCAAAGCGTTTCTAAGGATACTGATTGTTAGAAGACAGCTGTCTGACTTGTGAACGGGAACATGGTTTGTGTAACATTAGCAACATATTATTAGCTGTTTGATAATGTAGTCAAGCAAAAGGCTAATCATATTAATTACCATTATGTGTCTGGCGTTGTAAAGAGCGATACCATTGTGCAGCGTTTACCCCAGTCAGTTGACCGAGTGGATCTCTGAGCTCGTGTGATTGAGTGGAGGCGGGGCTAATTAGCATATTCATATATCCGCGTATAATAAATGAGGCAAGGGTGTAGAGTTACATTCAAGCTATTTTAAGAATTTTTTTTTCACAGGAAAAAATGTTTAAATGTGTCATTTTGGTGATCAAAGATGAGTTTTAAGGGATAAAATTATTGACTACAGGGGGACTTTAAGAAATTAATACTTTTATTCAAAAAGGATGGATTAAATTGATCAAAAGTAATGTTACCCTGCAAAGATCTTTCCACAAAAATATTATGCAGCACAACAGTTTTCAATGTTGATATTAAAAAGAAATATTTGAATGATTTCTGAAGGATCATATGACACTGAAGACTGGAGAAATGGCTCCTGAAGACTCAACTTTACCATCACAGGAATCAATAACATTTTAAAATATATTCAAATAGAAAAGTTATTTTATATTGTAATAACATGACTGCTTTTTCATGCAGTCTTGGTGAGAATAAGAGACTTCTTTCAAAAACATTTTTTAAAAACCCTACCAATTCCAAACTTGTGAACAGTCGTCTGTATCATCAAAAACAATGGTGAATAGATTCAAAAGATTTGAAAAACTGGGATGAATCAAAATCTCCTTCACTACTTTAAGCTTCATTCATTGTAACTGCACTGAACTAAATGACCAGCATACGTTTGGAATGATATGAGGCTGAGTAAATAATTTTCCATTTTTAGTGAACTATCCCTTTAAATTTAACAAAGATCTTTATATTCATACAGTGCGGTGGGCTCACACACCTGGAGTGAGGTCCATGCCAGCTTTGTCATTGCACCCTTGAAGTGAGTCAAGTGTACGTGTCACCTGACTGGTGAAGTCCTCTCCGCCATTCATGCACTCCCGCTGCAGGTGGTGTCGTAGGTCGGTGATATCATACTCATACCCGTCCAAGATCGGAGTCTCACGGATGCTGAGGGTGCCGCTCGAGTTGTGACCCTGCCCGCGAGAATTTCTCAAACTTTCCCGGGCCTGTCCTCCCATCAGTACCGAGGGGATGTAATGAATCTCATTGGCTGCTTCAGCACTAGCACTCTTTTGCGGCTGAGGTACCCGACGACGTTTGCACCAGCGTCTACGAGTGTACAGGATCAACACCAAACACAGGATGGACAACAGAAGAGCGATCATACCACCCTACAGAGACAAAAAAAAATGGGAGGGAGGATGGAAAATGGAAGAGAGAAAATTTATATAAAGAGTAAAAAGATTCACAACAAACTGAATTAAAGAATGATGAAATTTCACCCATTCCACATGTAAAAATCCCAAAATATTCTCATGTAGAAGTCAGAAATTAGTTGGACCATGCTGAGTAAAAGCATTTCAAGTTCATTTTGCTTTACCATACATAAAAAGCTCTTCATATTCATGTAGGTCACTTATGCTGAACGAAAATGTGTGTGTGTGCTTCAGAAAGAACTGAAACTGCAATAAATTGTTATTGATTACAAATTCTCAGCCGTTTCAAAGGTATTACATCACTTTTCTGGTAGTGCATGATATGTACATGGCCAATTACTGGAGAAAAGAAATAAGGGGTCTAGAAAAAAACCTTATTTTTCATTAGTTTGCAGCTATAATATGCCATTTTTGCATCAAGGACCCTAGTAAAACAGTAATATATTTAAAATACATTTATTTAATATAGTTCAGTATAGTTTAAATCTATTAACATATTTACTGACATATCGCTTGAGACTTGCTGATATAAAAAATATAATTAAACTTTATTTTGAGTACTACTTGTGCACAATGCACATTTCTTAATATTAAGCCTAAAATGTGTTTTAATGTCCCTATTGATAATGACTGTATTATCTTTGAATAAAATCTGTCTTTAAATGCAAGATATTTAAAGTTTACCTAAAGTATACTTGCAATATTTCCACTTTAGCACAATCAGATATACTTAAGTATATCTTTAGCTGGACCTCAGCACTACTTCTGCACAATTAAAATACAAAATTAGTTGTTCCAATTTAGCAGACTTTAAGTATACCAGTTTAGTATACCAAAAGTACAACTGCAAGGTATTTTTATTAAGTACATAATATGTACATGTATTTGTAGTATACTTAGCATGAAAAATACATTTTAGTATATTTATTTTTTACTAGGGGATAGTGTGGTATTTTAAAAGCATGTAACAATCATTATGATTTTAAAGAAGTATGCAACAGTGTAAGTGAATTTGTGTAGCTACAGCTGAAGAAAAACATGGAGCACTAGTAGTTCTGTGCATTTTAAAAAATGACAATGATTATAACTAATTATAGTGGGAAAAAATACACAATTCCCTTTTAGTCGCTACAAGACAGTGTGATTATAATCTACACATGCAGCTAAAGACTGCTGGATAAAAACCATACCAAGACTGCGGCCACATACAGCACCAGATCCAACAGATAATTAGTTTTCTGTAATTCAATTTCCTTTGGGTCCATCACTTTGAATTAGCCAAACAAGCAAAATCCAACTTCACTGCGGAGAAAATTATGGAAGGCTGCATGTTACAGACGGTTTAAAATTAGACCAGATGGGATATCTCTTTATGAAGGGCAAACTATAAAGACCAAACGAAACATCACAGTCTAGCAGCAGGAGGAGACCTAATTGTATTAGCCAAAGGATACAAGTGATGCTATTATGGGTTTGTCACATTCTTTACTAACTTCAAGCAGATGTCCTGTAAGCTCCCAAAACGGGTAATATTTTGCAGCAATTGATTCTGTCATTTTTCTGCAACCAATTTTTTATTAGTAAAGTGCTAACTGAAATATTGTTTATTACTTCAAATTAAATCTGTTTAATACAGAAAGCAATTTAAACCATAACATATAATATGCCATTTGGTTTACAGCTGTGAGGCAACAAGGCATTTAACTAATCTTTAAAATTACTACAAAATTACTATATATATATATATATATATATACACACACACACACACACACACACACACACACACACACATATACACACCTATCAGGCATAACATTATGACCACTTTCATAATATTGTGTTGGTTCCCCTTTTGCTGCCAAAACAGCCCTGACCCGTCGAGACATGGACTCCACTAGACCCCTGAAGGTGTGCTGTGGTATCTGGCACCAAGATGTTAGCAGCAGATCCTTTAAGTCCTGTAAGTTGCGAGGTAGATCGGACTTGTTTGTTCAGCACATCTCACAGCCACCCGGCCATCCACGTGATGTAAAATAAAACGTGATTCATCAGACCAGGCCAGCTTCTTCCATTGCTCCGTGGTCCAGTTCTGATGCTCATGTGTCCACTGTTGGTGCTTTCGGCGGTGGGCAGGGGTCAGCATGGGCACCCTGACTGGTCTGCAGCTATGCAGCCCCATACGCAACAAACTGCGATGCACTGTGTATTCTGACACCTTTCTATCAGAACCAGCATTAACTTCTTGAGCAATTTGAGCTACAGTAGCTCGTCTTTTGGATCGGACCACACGGGCCAGCTTTTGCTCCCCACGTGCATCAATGAGCCTTGGCCGCCCATGACCCTGTTGTCGGTTCACCACTGTTCCTTCCTTGGGCCACTTTTGATAGATACTGAACTCGCTCAAATCCTTAGGCTTGCCCATTTTTCCTGCTTCTAACACATCAAATTTGAGGACAAAATGTTCACTTGCTGCCTAATATATCCCACCCACTAACAGGTGCCGTGATAAAGAGATAATCAGTGTTATTCACTTCACCTGTCAGTGCTCATAATGTTATGCCTAATCAGTGTGTGTGTATATATATATATATTTCACTAAATTAAATATGATTAGAATTTTGCAGAACAATCTCAACACAAGGCAAAATTTCATCAAGTTTACTGAAGAACACAACTGTGCAGAGGATGACGGTTGTGCATTTCTTCAAGATGAATCACCTCCTGCAAAATCAATGCAAAATGTGCATCACAATCTTTTTTGTTTAAGAATCTCATTGACTTTCATCCCTCTGAAAGTACGAGGAAGATAAATAATTGTGATTTCTCAAGACAAAAGTTTTGTCTTTCTTGTTTGTTTCTGCATGAGCGTGTGGCGTGAGACCGAGAGACTGGACCAATATTAATGAGTGGGTCATTGTAGGACAGTTTTCCAGATGGGCCTTTATCTGATCTAGGTGGCGTTTGCAGAATAAATAAGAAAGGCAAGAGGAAATGCCCTTCCCGTTCAAGGGTGCATGTGGGCATAAAACAAGGTATTATCAAGCACTTAAACTCTAAGTGTGTGTAGCGAAGGAGAACCCACAGGGAGAAAAAAGGATTTACTGAACTGGTCATGACTCCCATGTTTTATTGACTTATTTATTACACTTCCTCCATTAAATGCTATTTGGTACCAATTTCCTCCATCTTTGACATCCGAGTATGGACCGTATTCAGAGAAAAAAAGAGAAAAAAAAAAGGAAAATGTACTTGTGTATAGCAGTTATTTTATTATCACTTTCAATTTATTATCAGTTTTCAATTTAATTTTAAAGTTTTAGTCATTTTGTCATTTTTTATTATTAAAATAATACATTCTAGTTTTAGTTCATTTAGTTTTAGTTATTTTAGTACTTCAACTTAAACATTTTATTTCAGCTAGTTGCCAAGACAACATTTATGTTTATTTTTAAGTATATATATATATATATATATATATAGTTATTTCAATTAATGTTTATTTTACTTCAATAATGAAAATGTATTTAATGGTTTTAGTTTTAATTAATGATAACAGCCCTGGCTTATATACATACAGTCAATATATATATATATATATATATATATATACACACAAGATTAAAATGACCTCTTTCTTCTGTGATACACTGCAGTGAAGACCACCATGTGCTTAAGAAGTGCACTCAGTGCATTTAAGAGAATGCATATGTATTGCTCAATATTCATAGACTTTTCATATTAATGTCCATGTAAACTGCATTATAAATATCCACCTCTCAGCAAAGTGCTTCAAACTGCGGTGTAACCTGAAATAACTATTCCAGAAGCGTCATCATGGTGACTATCTCATAGATTCATCTTTCACCTCTTTTAACATTGCTTGCCCCTCTTTGGAGTATTCTTAGCCATTGGTTACATTCATGCTGCCCTGGGCCCTTGGGAAAGAGTTTAACGCAAAGATATATCACTTTCCTCTTATGGCTGCAAACAGGGCAGAAACTCAAATCTCCAGCAGGTCTGTTTTATAAATGGAGTTGAGCTTTCAGGATGTTTACACTTGCATCCTGGTCTTGCTTTGCAGGTGCCTACAGAGATGCATAGTTTAGATGGGACTGGGGAAAAAGAACAGCATGTAATGCTTGAAATGATTTCGGAAAGGTCAGCGTTTTGGGACTTAGTGCAGCTGTTGAGTTCAGGAAGCAACTTCCTCCTTTAAAATACCCACTATCAATTCTGTCTAGGTAAATAAATCAGCTTCACACATCCCCCCAACCCCCTCCAGGATGGAGGAAAAAAGCATGTGTTTCCTCTGACACACCTTCAAGCTCAAAGAGTGTTTGTCAAGTAACTATTTTATTGGCTGTTAGCCAATGCGAAAAGAATTGATTTCTGCTTTATTGCTTTAGCTCTCCTACATATCCAATTCCGTATCCACCTTAATGCCACCCCGCCAGTTTCCTCTGAAACACTATCTTCTAATATTCCCAGAAGAGTAGGAAATTCTACATACATTCTTCAGCTGGGGGAAAAAAAGCACTGTTTACCAAGAGCTACATCAGCACAAGGTGTGATGTTCCATTTTATGGGCAATAGGGAGAAAGAAAAAACAAAGTAAGACTTTAATCACATCGTAAATTCTGGATTTATTAGCTCAGACCAACATAAAAGATTGTCTGAGACATTAATCCAAGGGCCAGATTATTGCTGCAGCAACAAGGAAAGAAAACCACAAGAACTGGTCTCAATTCAAGAGGTCACTAAGTACGTTTCTTTTGAAAACCAAATGTGAACGTTTTATATGACAGACAAAGTTACTATTATTATATTTAAAGCAACAATATCATAATTTAAGATTTCTTAAAGAAATAAGTTACAGGAAGCTAAGAATGTTTAAAGGATTAGTTCACTTTTGAATAAAAAATTCCTGATCATTTACTTACCCCCATGTCCAAGATGTTCATGTGTTTCTTTCATCAATCGAAAAGAAATTAAGGTTTTTGAGGAAAACATTCCAATATTTTTCTCCATATAGTGGACTTCAGTGGGGTTCACTCGGTGGAAGGTCCAAATTGCAGCAGTTTCAGTGCAGCTTCAAAGGGTTCTACACGATCCCAGACAAGGAATAAGGGTCTTATCTAGCGAAAAGATCGGTCATTTTCATAAAAAAAAAAAAAAAAAAAAAAAAAAATCTATACTTTTTAACCACTGCTCTGCGATGGGCACTCATTACGTTGAAAGGTCACATGTGACGTAGGTGGAAGTACCGCGGTAGGGCGAAAAACGTTTTTTCCAACTTCAAAATCGTCCGATATCGTTGTTTTACTTTTTTTTTTTTTTTTTTTGTAAAGGCCGTTTGGCTTAATCTTTGCACGTTCACTTTGTAGACACTGGATCGGTACTTCCGCCTATGACACGCATGACCTTTGTAACGTGATTACGTCATGCGTGCAGATCGCAGAGCTAGTGCAAGACGAGCATTTGTGGTTAAAAAGTACATACATTTTTTTTTTTTTTTTTAGAAAATGACTAACAATTTTGCTAGATAATCTTTAACATTGTAATCCTTTTATTTTAAATATTTGTCATGTTTGTGTGCTGCTGCGCGTCCCTGTGTGTGTAACAAGCAGAGTGTACGTGTGTTGTGCACCCGCATATAACTAACGCGCTCTTTAAATAACAAAAAAATATTTTGCAAAATATTGCAAAAATATCGCAGTCATTTTCAATTGCCTCAAAATAGCAAAGCGCCAACAATGCGCCTAAACACGCCTTGTTTTCAGACCAGCACGCCCATGGGCACACAAATGGGCGCAAATGCATTTGCTATTTAAACAACATGGTGCTGGATGTGAAAATGATAACTGCGTCTGGCTGAAACTAGCAAAAAACACTTGCATTGCGGCTAGCACCGCATTGCGCCGGGTGTATGATAGGGCCCATTGTGTCTAAAATATAACACAATATTAAATATTTATTGAACTGTTGTATAAAATCAATATCACATTTGCACTTGTGCTATTCGGGATAAAAACAGCACTCATGTTTACTGCACTCGATTTACTGCAGAGCAAGTACTCTATGCAATCAAATATTAGTGTCACTGTCACCTCATGGAGGATCTGGTGAAGAAGTCGTAAGCGATCAAAATATTAATTTTGAAGACGTTGAAAATGATAGCTTTGAGAATATGGTTGAGATCGCGAACATGTGCCAGATGCTGAATGTACTGGTGAAATGACAGTTCTGACGATGACAGTGATGATGGTAAAAAACATCTGCTCAAATTGAATCCTTCCAAGTTCCAAAAGGTAATGTAATATGCTTTATTTTATTCTTTTTTATAGAGTTTTATACCATTGCGGCAATTAGAGAATGCTTGGCGAAACATTTATGCATTAAAGGGTTAAAGGGACAGATAATAAACAAAATATACACCAAACTATTTAAAAAAAAAATGTTATTACCAGTTTATTCCTCTAACAATAGAATTCCACATATACACCACAACAAATGCATTGTCTGTTTTGAGGGATTAATAACATACAATATACTCCATATATTTTTCCCCAATGTTGTGTTTTTTTTTTATTCATTGTTGTGTTCATAAAATTAAAAAAAAAAGCATCTACTATTGTGCTAAATACAGGACACAATACCATCTGTTTCTGTTGCCAATTTGAGGATGGCTGTCAGGTGATATAGATGCAATGAGCACAGTGTTACACGAGATGCCTGTCTTTCCACCCAGCGTGTGCAAATCACTGCAAGGGCACGGCGCAGCTGAGCCAGCCATCCGCAGAGAGATAAACCACTGGGGAACAAGCTTCAGGCTGGCAAATGGGAGAAACTGGGGTCAGGAGCAGCCTATGGATGTTCAGGCTTGCTGAGTAGAGCAAATTGCAGCTTGTAAAACGGCCATCTGAATGGAGGGGGAGGTGTACCTCAAAAAAAGCTCCCTGTTGAGAATACAGCCACCTCTGAGAACATATTAGTACAAAACGAGTGCGGAACAAGGTGGAAAAATAGCTTGCTAAATATCAAAGGTCCCACGAGTGGCAGTGGAATGCATTATTTGATTGTAGGTGGGATTTGGTGACTTGGTCATTTGTGGAACAGTTGACTCAATTGCTCATCTATTACAGAAGGCCAATGACAGTGGCAAGGAAGAGGGTGGTCACTCTTTGACAGCATGGGTAAGCAAGCCACTGCTGCTTTCAATAGGTTACACATTACCCCCTTAAGAGAAGAAAAATAAGCTGAGATGGAAAAAACATTCAATTTACAACATGGCCTTTGTGATAGCAGCTGGAGATACGAGCCGAAGAATAGATTGTTAAAAAAAGAAGAAAAAGCCTCATCAAAGTCAAAATGACAGCACAGCTGGGCTTTCATCAAGGCACATTTGACGAGTGCTTATCCATCCACAAACCCTAAACTATCATGGTGAGACTGCGAGGCTGGCGCTGAACGACCACCGCGCACCACTGAGCTGAGCAAAAGCCCCAGCTGGCCTGAGGACCGCCACAATAGACGTGGACTGGTGACAGGTGTCTACACTGGCGGCTTGCTTTCTTTGGGCCTGGCATCGCTGCAAAGCACTCAAGGAAGTGACATGATTTTAGGGCGTACTAGGTTTAGGAGCTTGCCCTCCGGCCGAGACGAGTCAGAGCCAGAAGGGGATGCGGCGTAGGTACCATCTGTCGCAGAGTCTGCCCGTCACACCACCAATGAAAAACTCCCACTTCTCTCCCACCTTGCAATAACACAGTCTGAGCTCTGAGGAAAAGAGTGGTAAAATGAGAAGACTAAAATGGTAAAATCAAAATAGGTGGGACATGTGCAAAAGGTTTAGGATTTATTTCGTTTGCATCCTTGGCAAATTTGAATACGTTCATATTGGTTTGCTTTTCGAGAGCAAGTTGAGGACTCAAGGTCATCCAATAATTTCACTATATATATATGCTTAACAAATGTATTAGACCACCACCCAATGTAAGGTTTGTGCCACAGCTGCCCTAAACTAACAGTATTGGTGATTACCAAAATCATTTTTATGTTTCTGTAATGGTTAATCCACAGCAGTATGCGTAAGCTCTTTAGTCACAGTAGTGTTTCTAATGCCAAAATATAATTATTGTTAGAATTTAATGGATTCAAAGGTAGATCGCACAAAAGTCAAAAGCAAGTCTTTGGGAACAACTAGAAACTATTTGGAAGTCAATAGCAACAGAGACTGTGGAAAAGTACATAAAAACAATGCCAGCAAGATTGCAAGCTGTTATCAAGCCCAAAGGAGGCCATACAAAAAAAAAATTAAAAAATAATAATAATAATAATAATAATAATATATATGGCCGGTGACGCAAGTGATAATGAGCGTCAGCTGCGTGTTGCACCGGTCTCGAATCGCTCACGGAGGAGCTCCGGAAACATAAAAGGGGAGCGACGACAGTGAAGGACGAGAGAGGACCAGTCCTGGACTTTAAGTTATGTTTTATTGTGTTTGTGTGGCTGGCAGACGTCCGTGAGGGTCTGCCGGCATTACTTTCGTTTTGTATTTGTTTATATCATATATTAAAGTTATGTTGAACGTTCGCCGGTTCCCGTATCAACAAACATTACTACATTGGTGCCGAAACCCGGGAGGAAGGAGGCGGGAACCGGCGAACGTTCAACATAACTTTAATATATGAAATAAACAAATACAAAACGAAAGTAATGCCGTGAGGGTCTGCCGGCCACACAAACATAATAAAACATAACTTAAAGACCAGGCCTGGTTTTCTCTCGTCCATCACTGTCGTCGCTCCCCTTTTATGCTTCCGGAGCTCCTCCGTGAGAGATTCGAGACCGGTGCAACGCGCAGCTGACGCTCATTATCACTCGCGTCACCGGCCTCGCACCGTTCCCTCACGGCTCTTGCCCGCCCTGCTCGTCACAATATATATATATATATATATATATATATATATATATATATATAATGTGTGAATAAAGACTATTTAGTTGTTTCAGTTTGTTATTTGCCTAATAAATGACAATAAAATTTTTAGTTTTAAACAAGTTTTTGACCGATTCCTAAAATATAAAATATTTGTGTTTTCTCTTTATTATGCCAGGTGGTCTAATAAATTTGTTAAAGAGGTCATGAATTGAGAAATCAACTTTTCCTTGAGCTTTTGATATATAAGAGGTCATCGTACTATAAGAATATCCTGTAAGTTTCAGAACTGAAAACTTCCTTGTTAGTCCAATAAAAGCTTTTATTGACACCAGGCCCACCAAACCACTGATCCTGGAATGTGCCTAAAAGATAGGTGAAACGCCACCTCCGCAGAAGAAATCAACGCCTACTTCATCATTGCAACGTTAGCCCTGCCCACTGGCGTGTTAGTGAGATGACGAGGAGAGAAGAGCGATACGGGACTAAAAATAACATTGCCTTTCAAAGGATCCTAATGCTAGGAATATGGTTATTTATGTTCAACAATGTAAATGTCTCAGTTGAGCATTATTTATTTGTATTCGGTACATTTCACTGTAGATTCTTTGGTAAATCAATCGCATTTCGCTGCAGGCTTTGCAAACAGACTTTTACGATATGGACTCAACAGTAATGCCACAACATGTAAGTAACTGTGTTAATTCTAATGCCTGATTCATGTACAGTCAGATGTTCTTTGTCTATGTGTCAGTAAATCAAATCAGTGACTAAACGGTCAACTTCACATTGTTTCTCTTAGTAGGATGAAAACAATCTGTTAATTAAACGGTGATTAAATTATATATAGAAAGCGATCAAAGAAGGCTCCCTTTACATGCGCTGGAGTTGTCGATCAAACAGCGCGACTGAGTTCTGGACTCGTGCCAAAACTCCCATTTTATTCAATGAATCTCTTAGTTACATCGTGTTTGCACTGTTAGTTATGTTGAAAGCATTCGTTAGCGTGCAGAAATTAAGTTGCAATGACGAGATCACTGCTTTCATGCACTCAACAACATGTCTGTGATCGGCTACAATGCTCATCACTGCAACCTTTCATGCACAATCTAAATATAATGCCATAGATATAAATGTAACGTTAATGCTATAATCAACACTTTTCACGATTAGTTAACCTTGAGAGCTGTAATAGTAAAAACATGCTAAAGGTTTTCGAGAGAGTAAGACTTAGCTTTTTCATATTGCAAAGATGTTAGCCAATCACAGCAGTGGGTGTTTACACTGAAGTCTCACAGCAGACACGCCCCTTAAAACAGAGAATTCAAATCAGAGGGCTAAAATCAGAATAGGAAAAATGCCTTTTATTTCTAAGTGCACCTCAGGAAACATTATAAAACAATAAAACAAAGCAGTTCATGACCCCTTTAAACACACACACACACACACACACACACACATATATATATATATATATATATATATACACAGTGTATATATATACATAATCAACAAATAATTAAAAACATATATATTTTCATGGTGCCTCAAAAAAATCAGATGAGAAAAAAATAATCAACTCAATCATCAGAAGCAACAAATCTAAAATCATAACTGAAAAACCAATTGGTCTAGCAAAAACCTTTATGAGCTCCTACATAATTTCACCCTACAAAACCTTAATGGCAGTGGTGTCTCAATCAAGCAGTGATCGCACAATAAATCTTGTTTGTACATCTGCAGTCTGAATAATTAAGTAATTAATGACCGGGACCCAGTCTTTTAGCTGTTTACACGGGCATCATACACACAATGTATTTGTGCTTAAATACTGCACTGTCCTTCATGAAGCAAGCATAATGCTCTGTGATGAGAAAATTGTTTGGATCCCGTTGCTCACCTCAATGAGGTTGAATCATCTGCTGACTTCCTGCATGTTGCCCTTAGAATACTAATAACTATCTTTGTGGGGATATCAATGTCAGAGGCTGTGTTTGAGATAGGAGGCATGCAATATTCTTCAGCTTCTGAGGGATCATGCAGGGTTCGCTCAATAGAGGAGGTTTCCCGGAGCTCGGAGGAATCATATTCCGACAGGGATCTTTCAGTAATCAGTGGCTTTGCACAGAGAATCAACTAACCATCCAAAACAACTGCCATACTGCTCTAATGTGCAATTACAGGATTTGAAATTCAAGCTGCAAAAGAAATCCAGCAAAGCCTGGAGCCCCCATATGTCCCTTTTGCTTTATATGGAAATAATGAGCCATTTGTGCATTTCCTATAAAAATATTTACATACCAAACACTTGAATATCACAACAGCTCATTCATCCAACCTGTGTTCAGAACTCTCCATTCATCTGAGCTGCACCGCTAGTCACCGCTAACTTTGCCCCCATACAAATCCCACTGCTGTTCAGCATGACAATTTACAAATATGGATTTTCCACTAATTATACTGAGTGTGTTTAAAAGCTTTTAAAATCCTTATGCCCTGAAGAGTCTTTGCTCCGATTGTTCTTAGGGTAACTACTTCTGGGGATGACAGTAGTATAATGATCCGAGAGAGAACCGTGAAGCCAGGAGGCGTTACCACTAATTGACTGAATCTGAACAAATGTTATCTTCCCTTATTTAAGTAAAGTTTTTGTTTTTTTCTCCTGGCTCAGTTCATACGAAACCTGCAGGACTTCAAGGAAAGACCTGAAGATAATAAATACATTGTAAAAAAGACTTTTTCAAAGTTGTAAATAAAACTTTTTTGGACTATTTGGACTTAAAGGGTTAATTCACCTAAAAATGAAAATTATCCCATGATTTACTCACCCTCAAGCCTTCCTAGGTGTTATGACTATCTTCTTACAGACGAACACAATCGAATATATATTTAAAAATATCCTTGCTGCTCCAAGCTTTATAATTGTTGTGAATGGGGGGCCAGATTTTAAAGTAAAAAAAAAAAAAAAAAAAAAAAACAAAATGCATCCATCCATAATAAAAGTAATCCATACGGCTCCAGGGGGTTTATAAAGGCCTTTTGAAGCGAAGCGATGGGCTTTTATAAGAAAAATATCCATATTTAAAACTTTATTAACTACAATAACTAGCTTCCGACAGACAGCTGTACGCCTCGATTTGTGGCGCATAGAGCAAAACAAAACACCGGTCACTAATTAGAAGTCTAAAACGAGAAATTTTAAAGAGAAATGTCAGAGGATTTCGATATAAGAGAAGAGGAGCTTGAGTTTGTTGCACAGCGCTATTTGTTCTAAGCTTACGCTACTCCTACATCCTGCTTCTTACATCGCATCAGGGATTACTCATTTGCCGCAAGTCAACTTGCGCAGTATGCGTACGGTTGTCCGCCGGAAGCTAGTTATTTGAATTTATAAAGTTTTAAATATGGATATTTTTCTTACAAAAATGCATCGCTTCGCTTCAAAAGGCCTTTATTAACCCCCTGGAGCAATATGGATTATTTTTATTATGGATGCATTCATTTTATTTTTGCTTCAAAATGTGGCCCCCCATTCACAACCATTATAAAGCTTGGAATAATTTTCATTTTTGGGTGAACTATCCTTTAAGATTATTGTAGTCACGTTTTACAAGAAAATACTATTTCAGTCTTTCTACTTCATTTTGTGTTTAATTTAATTCATTACTTGCCAATTCTTTGAGTAATGTACTAGCAATTTCTGAGTGAAAATTGTTTCTACACCAAACTGTTTTTAGTGTATAAAAATGTATATACTTTTTTGCCATTTGCAAGTTTATGGGTGTTTCTAACTCTTATGAGTTGACTGATGAGCCTTCATTTCTTTTAGCTAATTTTCAAATGATTTTTATGTATAGACTTCTGATTTTTACTCTTGCCCCAGGCCCAGATGTAATAATATGATAATCTGACCCAAAAATTATATATTCATTGTGTGAAAATGATTTATGCATTTTATTACACAAATTATATTACTATAGCCTACTCAAATTCAATCATTTCCATCAAGACTAACAATTAGTGTATTATCAGTACAAAGTCCATAGTGAATCACAAACAAAAGTTATTGTACTCGGTTATCATGGAGACAACAGTGTCAGTGGAATTCATGTGATGAAATGTGAAACGTGATGTGTGAAGAAAAAAAACTGAACAAAATGCTTTTATTGAGTTAAGCTGTAATTTTCTTAAATTATGCAGAAGTGTGAATATACTATTTAATTGTCTGTATTAAGAATACATAAAATCCTAGCTATGAAATTATTCTTAGGACGACAATGGAGTCAGGCATTCTATTCCAAATAATTTAAAAAGTAATTTCCATCATGTTATTAAACCAAAAACAAATGTGATAGGTTGAAAGTGCCCATATAGTTGAAGAAACACCTTTACTCTGATCTGCATTTCTAAAGTTTTTGGAATGAATTTTGTTCAAACATATTAAATGTTTTGCATAATTTATATATTTCTAAAGGGAATTTGTCCAAGAATTACATCAAGTACTGGGTCGCATACCATGACAGAGATGTGCAGGATGCGAAGCTCCTCCTCGGCGGAGTCGCTAGCGGGGTAAGTGGTGGCCGCCGGGCCAGGCAGGTTCTGACTGCCGTCCTGGTGGTGGATGTGGAAGAGCAAAGTGCCATTTTCCAACCACTGCTGCCTCCAGCGCACCAGCGGGATGTCTTCAGAGTTCCCAGAGATCTCTGCCAAAATAAACAGAAGAAAATCGAGTTCAGAAAATGCTTTGTGTTGCATTGAGCAGTGTGTGATGGTTTGCAGGATAAATCACAAATGCTCCTGTCATGCAAATATACGCAGTATACTGTGACTATACATTATTCATATCACTTCAGACATTTTTAGGAATATCAAAGCAATCCCTACAGCATTTGAACTTCACTTTATAAATATATGTGATCAGTTTAAACAGCCTCAAGTCTGGTTAATGGATGCAGAGACAGATGACTAGAGCATTAATAGAAATAGTGCTACAGGACATCACATTAATAGACAATTTAGGTGGAGAAATGATAAATGGGCTTTCCTTCTACTCATAGCACAAAGCAAACTGAGCATATGTTCTTGACATTGCATAAAGTCTGTTTGATATAAGGACAGAGGATTTCGATAAGCCTTTGAAAAAGGGTAATGTGTCATTTGATGACAGTTTATTGAATTATTTGGGCAGGATGATACACTGGATACGTGGTTTTTAATTTTTAATGGCTGTTTTAGAATTCTCTTTTTGTCTGATTAAGCGTGTGTTCTTAAACATACTGATGTACTGCTGAAACAAATGAAAAACAAAGCTTTTGACCTGTGCCGCCTCTTATGCATTAGTAATATTTTAGACAAAGGGGAGGCAGACGTCTACTTTTAAAATGGTGCTTGCAGACTACAAAACGGAAGAGAACCCCTGACCCACTTTATGAGCTGTATATGCAAAGGCATAAGCCAGACTCGTGACTCTGCACTTCATCACTAGATGTCATACACACTCCCAGGGGTCCGGCGTGGTACGGCACCTTTATCAATTAAACAACATGCATGATACAACACAAACAAAGGCATATTACAGGAATAAATTGCTGCTGTTTGCTTGTTTCCAATAAGGGTGTTTCTTTAACCATGTGCAATTTTGCCCCTGCAGACTTTTTAGAAAATAAACTCTTTTAAAACACACTTTCACACTCTTACTAGATTATTTGTCTACTAACAATGTGTTTTTTTGTATGTATATATGTAAGTATGTATGTCTGTATGCATGCATGTATGTATCTATGTATGTATGTATGAAAGTCATGAACATAATATAATTTCCACAATGATGTATTAGGGTGTGTTCACACTTGTCATGTTTGGTTCGATTAAAAAGAACCCTGGTGCGATTGCTCTGTTAGTGCGGTTCATTTGAACATGTGTGAACGCTGCCATCCGAACCCTGGTGCGCACCAAACAAGCGGACTGAGACCGCTGAAAAGATGGGTCTCGGTCCGCTTCCAAACGAACTCTGGTGCAGTTTGAATGATATATGAACACAACACGGACCAAAGACATGTAAACGAACCAAAAACAGGAAGATGAGACCCTAAAAAGGACAGAATCCTCACGTATATCGTTTTTTCTCGTCATAGTCGCAAGTTTGCCCATCACAGGCATCAGGCACGAGTCTCCACGCAGCAGTTCGTTTGTGTGTGTGACGGAGGGATTCCCGCCGCTGTTTTGACAACTTTACACGTTTTATAAGCTCTTCACGAGTTCCCAACTGGCCAAAATGCCATCATATCCAGGCTACGCACACACAACAAGCGCATTTATCTCAGCATACAGCATTGTTTTGGATGTTCGGTAAGTTCCGTCTCAAAATAGGCAATACGTCATAAAATCCGACCAATCAGGTTGTGAACGAATTCCTTTGCCTGTAGGTTCGGTGATAAATGTGAACGCTAATCGGACCAGGACTAAAAGTTTTTTTTTTGGTCCAGACCAAACGAACTGAACTACAAGTGTGAACGCACCCTTAAAGGAACACTCCACTTTTTTTGAAAATAGGCTCATTTTCCAACTCCCCTAGAGTTAAACAGTTGAGTTTTACCGTTTTCGAATCCATTCAGCCGATCTCTGGGTCTGGTGGTACCACTTTTAGCATAGCTTAGCATAGTTAATTAATTCTGATTAGACCGTTAGCATCTCGCTCAAAAATGACCAAAGAGTTTCAATATTTTTTAGATTTAAAACTTGACTCTTCTGTACTTACGTCGTGTACTAAGACCGACGGAAAATGAAAAGTTGCGATTTTCTAGGCTGATATGGCTAGGAACTATACTCTCATTCCGGCGTAATAATCAAGGAACTTTGCTGCCGTACCATGGGTGCAGCAGGCGCAATGATATTACGCAGCGCCTGTGACCCCCTGCTTGCACAGGGAGCGTGCCTTGCAATCATCGAAACATCTGTGAGAGGCGCTGCGTAATATCATTGCGCCTGCTGCACCCATGGTACGGCAGCAAAGTTCCTTGATTATTATGCTGGAATGAGAGTATAGTTCCTAGCCATATCGGCCTAGAAAATCGCAACTTTTCATTTTCCGTCGGTCTTAGTACACGACGTAACTACAGAAGAGTCAAGTTTTAAATCGGAAAAATATTGAAAGTCTTTGGTCATTTTTAAGCGAGATGCTAACGGTCTAATCAGATTCAATGAACTATGCTAAGCTATGCTAAAAGTGGTACCGCCAGACCCTGAGATCGGCTGAATGGATTCGAAAACGGTAAAACTCAACTGTTTAACTCTAGGGGAGTTGGAAAATGAGCCTATTTTCAAAAAAAGTTGAGTGTTCCTTTAATAGCATTCTGTGATGAAAACAATTCCTTTGTTTTTCTAAGTCATCCCTAATACAAGCTAAGGATCCCAAATACATAGTTAAGTAATATGTTTAGTAGATAGACAGACAGACAGACAGACAGACAGATAGATAGATAGATAGATAGATATATTTTAAAATTGAATGTATGTGTCTTGAGCAAGAACAAGAGCAAAAGCAAATCTTTACAGGCATAAAAGTCAGTTTGACAAGTAGCAAAAATAACTTAAAAAGTTTTCCAAGTTTCAAAATGTTTCTAAGACAGTGAGACCTTCATATAACAAAAAGAAAAAGCTGTACTCTTTTGAATAAAATTCAACCCCTAGGACATAAATGTGTCCAAAGTTGAAGAAATGTGCATAAAATTGGTCTCATTTCTACATTTAGCAGGTGCACTTTTGATCTAAAATCAGTTTAATTTAACATGAAATTATAACTTTTTTTATTTTTGCTGAAAATTATTTTTTCACCAAAATGTGCATGAATAAGTGCATGAATAATACAAAATGAAGAACCCAATAGTTCAAATGAATTAACTGTGTTAAATTAGCTGTTAGAAATCTGACTTTGAATTCAATTATTATCCAGACAGGTCATACATTCCGTAAAATAACCTGAAGACTTTGAATTTCACACCCAGAATTATACCACAGTTTTATTTTCTTGATGAGGGGCAGTCAGTTCAACCAACTCAACCTATTCAGCACCATGACAGATTTGTAAAAAACAACCAGCAGATTAAACCTCTTGGAGTAAATTAAACGTTGTAACGTCAGTGGAGGCTGGCATCACATCTGCTATGAGCTCCAACAGGAAAACACGTGTTTGTGAGGGTCACTGCTTACAGGTTAAAAAATGCCCTCAGGCCATGATAACACATTCACAAATCCTGTCCAGTCAGGGGACTTCATAGGGCAGCTGTATATATTAAAGGAATAGTTCACCCAAAAATGAAAAGTTGTCTTTTGAGCTTTCATTTTATGGAAGAGAGCCATGTTAAACACCTCTTTTTGTGTTCAACTAAGGAAATAAAAAAAACATACAGGTTTGGAATGACAGGGGTAAGTAAATGATGGCAGAGCTTTAATTTTAGGGGGGAACTATCCCTTTAAGATAAGAATAATGATGCCCAATTATCGATCCATCCTGGGCTGCCTTCTTTTCTCTTTTTGTTGTTTGTTCAGCTTAGTTTTGTTTTGTATGCCTTTTAGTAAGGCCATCCATGAGAATCAATTTTTTTATTTTTTTTGTCATGCCGAACAAAATATGAGCCGCTGAAAAAGTGTAAAGTTAGGTGTAAAAAAATAAGTACAAATTATTGCTACTGTGAATAGGAATCTAGGCTTTGGTTAGAAACTGTCAGATCGTCTGAAGGCTGAATGTTGATTGTGCCGTTTTCTCTTTTAAATGCATATTGGGCAATAGATACCCTGAAATGCCTGTTTAAATGCAGGAAAGCACAAACCAAAGGGAGAGAAGGAAAAAGAGAGAGCAAGAACAAGAAAGAACAGGCTGGGGTAAAAAGCTAGTACTATTCATCTCACATCCTGATGCAGTGTTAGAACCTGCCCTCCCCTCTCTTTCACTGTGTCTGTGCTTACAGAGAGACACAGACTCAAATATACAATCTGGCCTTTGGCTAAATACAGTCATTTACAAAGGCTGCCTCTGAGGAAGAACCTTTCTAGAGCTGGCCAGGGTGTTTGGCATCATATAATGCGGATAGAACAAAGGATAACGTCTCAAAAAGCAGAGTGGCTGCCTGCCATTATGTGGGATTTGCATTTTCATTTAAATAGTTACTCTCTCTGAACTATTTTAAATAAACTTATTTTTGTTTTGTTTTTAAATAGATGCATACAGGCAGGAGGACTAAGGTTACAATCAGCTTTTGTTCTCCATAGATTGAAGCATGAGACTGTATATGCTAGTAAGCAATTACTATAAGCAATTATCTTATAATTGCCATTGTCTGAGACTAGGCATGCTGTGCTTGTGCAAAAGAAAACCAGCATCCAATATGGTGCAATTATCACAACTCTTAAATTATCACAATTCTGTCCAGTTTTGAAACTGTTTTGGTCAGAAATACATTCAATTATAGAGGAAATCTTAGAGATTGAGATTGGGGAAACAGGTTACATACATACTATATCTTGGTAATATACCAGATTCAGTTAATAATACGAGTAGGAATAAATATTTACTGAGGATACTACTAGCAGTAGCGAAAAAAGCAATTTCTCGCCTATGGCTCCAACAGCTTCCCCCAACGAGAATTCAGTGGGAACAAATTGTTTCAGAAATGTACAATATAGAAAGACTGACATTCAAGTCGAGATTACACAAAGAGTCTTCTGAAAGACACTGGGGAATATGGACAATGTATATGGGTCAATGATGTGACGGGTCATTTTTTTTGTCCAAAGGCCTTAATAATAATAAAAAACAAAGATATGACATCCAAAGTATGTAAGGTAGTACAACTAGATCTCTTTTATTGAATCCAAAAGGTTTTAATCATATTTTGCTACATATAAAGGTATTTTAAAGATTTTGAAGTGTCAAAAGGTCATTCGGTTTAACCATCCAAAGGCCAATACAGCCATTTCATTTGTGATTAAAATATTTTAAAATGTAATAAATGTATATCATATATCAACATAGTGCAAAATGTTATTAAAATTATGTGTAGAAGTCGCTGCTTTGTTATGAGAAAGAATGTCCGGAAAAATTTATTTCATTGATGTCATTTGGAGTATCCAATAAAGAGACCATTTTGGATCAAGTCATGCGGTCAGTATCTTGTGACAGGATGTGACATCATTCAGACACCTGCAAAGGACCACATGGTCGTGAAGCAAAGTAACTAACTCTCTCTTAACTATTTGAAAAATTCATGTTTTCACTTGCTCATTCGCATGTCCCGAAACATCAGGTCATTCGGTACAACTGCTATAAAACATGGAAAATGTTGTTATATTTAAAAAACTTGTACTAAATATAAAATGTTTGATTGTCCTTTTGCTAGCTAGTTAGATATCAGTCTGTTAGCATTGTTTGAAAATATTGTCATTCGGTATAACCAAAAGTGTCATTCAGTAAAACCGAAATTTTGTTTAAACCGAATGACTTTTTTGGTGACAAATTTTGTCCATCATTTTGTAAAAAATGACAAAAGCAGTGTTAATTGATTATAAAAACCACAATCTCATTGTTAACACTTAATAAAACTTCAAATTAATTATATCTCCATTATTGTTTTTTTACACTTTTAAAAACCTTATTCATCAATGACCCATATATCAAAACAGAGAGAAAGGAGATAAATATATTAAAGGGGAATATGTATATGCATATATGTGAGCATAATAAGACTTAACAGCTGCATTTTGTAACCAGTTGACTTTTTTTTCAACATAGTGATTGTAAATTATCACAATTCTTAAAATGTGAAGTTTTTTTTTACTAACTCTGCTTCAGAAATGGATTTATCTGCTTTTACTATACCAAAAAATAAACAAACAAATAATAATAATAATGAAAATAAACAAATAATAAAGAAAAAAATAATAAAATTATAATAAAATAAAATCTGTATTTTTGTAAAATATGTGAACAAATCTTTTATATGTTATATACTGAATTTTCCCAACACTTCAAAATTATAACCCATGCTTTTATATTGTTAAGTTCACAGATGTCTTCTGCAGTTATCACAGCATTAGAGAAACAAGAATCGTAAGGGGTGAACATGACAACTCAACTCGTGAGATGTTTTGTTCACAGCAGATCAAAGTTTACCTTCACCAGCCTGTTCCAAGGTATGTTTCCTTTAATGGTGCCAATTTTCCCCCTGAATAAGAATTCAGGACTGTGCAATCAGTCAAAGTCAGTTTTATTTTGTAAGCCTATCCAACACGTTGAAGCGCAATGGCTAGCAAATGGTAATTTGTTAAGGATTTAAAGCCATGTTTAATATTTCATGGTGGATAATTAGCGTTAGGACTGAGCACAACGGACAGAAAATATGTTCCTTCAAACCATTCCATGTTAAATTATGATTAACAGTTAAACGCAATTTCTTTTTTTCTATGATAATCAACAGCGAAAGATATTAATTCTATCAGGGGTTATTCTAGGATTTTACCTTTAGGGGAGCTTTGCACCAGATGAGATTCTGCAATTGATTTGTCGGAAGCTTGCTGACCAAACAATTATTATTATTTTAAATAAACCATCCAAGAGAGATCACAGTTTTTAAGCCGGGTGTACACTGTTCATTTCTTTCTTCTTGTGTCCTTTATGATAGTTTCTTGTCAGATTGAATGATACGATCCCTTTGACAACAGTACAATATGTAGTATATCATAAGTCACAACTGACAGCACTGACCGACCATTTTACATCAATCATGTCACATTCTTATGTCCTCACTGACACGCAAAAGTGAAAGCAAGCAATGTTTTACATTTATGCATTTTTGCCTGGAAAAGGGGAGAAAATATTTCTTTTTATTAATCCTCTCTCTCTCTCTCTCTCTCTCTCACACACACACACACACACACACACACACACACACACACACACACACACACACACACCACCACCACCACCACCACCACCACTTTAAACAAAATCAATTCACCTAAGCCAGTTGCATAAGATACCTAAGACCACACATTGCATCAGAATGTAAAATTGTATTTTGTCTTGTCCTGCGGGCTGTTTTGATTTAAGCATATAAGACCCAGGTTAGACAATCAGTTCAACAGAGCGGGTCCCTTCTTTATCTTAAAAACTGATTTGAGTTTCAAACCGAAATCAACAACTGTAGAGTCACTACAATAATCACTAGATTCATACTCTTCACATTTAGAAACTCTCTATAAATAAGCACCACCAGCCCTCCAATGTCACCTGCTGTTTTTTGAGCCACTTGGAGTGCTAAATAATGCACACCGCAGGGAGGAAAACATATACACACTTGAGAATATGCTGAGCATGGATTCCTTCACTTTGAATGTTGGCACTAAACCTTGAGCCTGTTAATGCATTACGGTGAACATGGGAGCAAAGTGGTAATTGACTAGATATAGGACCATGCACAATATACTGCGGTTAGATCACGTGTTGTTTACAGCAGAAACCATCAGTTTTATGCTAATTTAGTTTTCAAACATTTATCTCTCTAAAATCATGTCATCTCTCTAATCTGTTATAATCTACTAAAAACAACCACAAAAATACTGTGTACTGTAGTTCATGTTTTGAATGCTTTAGTGAAATATTTCTCTAGTATATTTACTATTTTCAACTGTGAATATTCATCTTAAAAATAAGAATTATTACATTTAACCCTTAAATGCATGAATGTATTCAGGTCTTTAGCGACCCGGATCTATATCTAACACGGATGGATCTCTACCTGTTACGATAATATAAAACTCTCCTGATATTAGAGTAACAATTACAGAAGAATAAAATAAAGCATATTTTGTTTTGGAACTTGGAAGGGTTCATTTTGAGATGTTTTACACCATCATCACTGTCCTCTTCAGACCTCATTTCCCAGTACATTCGCGATCTCAAACATATTCTCAAAATGATCATTTTCAACATCTTCAAAATCAATATTTTGATCGCTGACAGCTTCTTCACCAGATCCACCATCAAGTGACAGTGACACTAATATTTGATTGCGCTCAGTACTTGCTCTGCTGTAAATCGCTGAGCCATTTCAAGTTTTGCTGATGATACCTCCTATTCTTTTGTTTTCTGCCTGCAGTAACTATGAGTGAAACGTCATTTCATCATTGTATATCAGACATTGCCACCCTGTGGAATTGCCACCTTCTGGAAAACAGGCATTATTTTATAATTTTATTATTTTTTTCTTGTTATATTGTTTATAATGAATTGATTGAGGAATACTAAGAAGGTTGATGAATGAGGAGGAGGTTAGTGAATGACGTCCTGGGTCACTAAAGACCCGAGGTATGCATTTAAAGGTTAAAATTATGAACATGAATAGAACAAATAAAAATAAAACAAACCATACCATCAATGTCGGGCGTAAACATCGTATCTTCATATTTTGTCATGAAAAGTATTAAAAAGAGCTTGTGACTAAACCTCGTAAGCCATATGGACCCTCAAACTGTTGGTAAAACCTCATAACTCCACCCCGCCTCTATAGTGAATGAAGTGCCGCATACAGTTTGCAAGGGTAAATCAAGTTCTGGTTCTTTGAATAAGTACAGCATTTTCTTTACGTCCAAGTCTAGCATTTGTCATTTGGTCATAGCCAATACTGTCTTAAATATCCTGTCAGTAGCACTTCATCTTTAATAACATGAGATTTTGGCCAAATGACAGAAGAAAACTGAGTGCCCACATAGCTACAGTAAGCTTTATAACCTGTAAGTTGATAAAAACGTAATTTTCTAATGATGGACAAAACACGTTTGTCCAAAAATGAGGTTTCCACCCGACAGCGACAATATATATATATTTCTCTCAAAACTTACTTTACTCAAAACTAGTTTATCAAAAAGATAAACAGCAAGCTTGACAAGAAATACAACGTAACGTGCAAAGAAAAAAAAAAATCAAGGTAAATATTACTTTGCACCATTTCCAATCATGCCGTAATTTTGTCAAATTATGAAAAGAGTTGGACAATTATTTGTGTGTTTTTAGGTTACATAAAATGGTAGCTGTGGAACTAGCCATAGCAAGACAAACAAGTCAACAATTTTATTTCAATTATAAACATAATGTGACATGTATGTATGTACATATGTACATGTATGTATGTATGTAAAATGATGTATGTATGTCACCTGCTGGACATTGTTAGAAGACAATAAACTCTCTTAAAACACTTATCATACTCTTACTAATTTATTTTCTAAAGGTCCACAGTGTTACAAGTTGAAACACACACAAATGCATTGGACTTTAAAAACAGAACCTGCACGCAAACCCACAAAGAAAACAAAGAGGCCAAAGGGAATGTGTCATATTGATCATTTTCAGCAAATATGCACTAATGTGTCACATGACATAAAAAAGCTAAACCGTTACATATTTCAAACACTGGATTTGTGCACTAGTAGAAAATCATAGGTAATGTGACAAATGCAATTCATTGAGGCTCATCAGACAGGCACAACCCTGCTATTGCACTACAGCACAGAGCGCTGTTACCGAGCCTTATCACAAATATTCAGGGGGAGCCACAATAGACCTATCACTAGTCTCGGCCTCGGTGGGATGCTGGTGGAGCGTCTGCATATTCAGTTAAGTGCGTGAAGGTTTTTTCCATTGATCATGTACACCAAGAGGCTAATCTGGGGCCACCGCTTTAAATTCTGAGCTCTGCCGAAGCAGCAAAGTTTTTCAGGATGGTATTTATATATCCACCTGCATGACAAAGAGGCCTCTGCCTCCCCTGAACCAGCAGGAGGCAAACAAAGCAAGTCCCTCTGCACCGACTCTCCATTTGCGACACAGCGGGTGGGTTTCAGAAGACATTTTCAGGGCAGTCAGGCTGAAGCATAAGCATGCCAGTGTCGATCACAGATACTTAACTGGAAAGCATATGCATTAACGCTATCAATAACACCATGCTCAAATTAGTGGCTAATCGCATGTTCAGTTTTTAGGCTTGTACTCAATCATGCCCACCTAAGACCACCTAAGATTCCTGAAATAAAAATTCTGTGGAGTTCATTTGCAAAAACGATAAACGCCACGTTTAAAAAAATTGAACTGACTGCCGTGCATTATTCTAGCACGTTCTAAACCCTAAACACGTTTTGTCACAAAAGCCGGTATTGTCCACTGTCGAGGCATTGCGAGTTCACGTTTTACAGCAAAAACTGACAAGCATCCTTGTTTGTGAACACAACCCGATAAGTCCGTTTTAGCGAATCAACGTGCAGTATTCAGGTCAGGTGACAAGGCTGCTAGTCACTTCAAAAAGACGCACTAGCTGACAGGAGTTTTGTCTAAAGGAGTTTCGTCAAAGCTGACTAAAAGTAATCGAGGATGGATAATTCGACGAACTTGATGAACCCATTGATATCTTCTTCGGAAAGTAAAAGGAAAATAAAAGCTCAAACTTTTTCACAGAACCTTGCTAAAACAGCACGCTAAAACAGGCGTCTTCATTGTCAGCTGAGGAAATTACAAAGATTAACCGAGTTTTAACATGTTTAACATGTTTTTTAAGTTTTAATATTGTAATGTTTTGTGAATTGTGTACTGTGATGTCTTGTTATAAACTCTGGATTGCTGAATTCTGTCATCTATATAATGTTTAATATTGCTCATTAATGGGCTATTTCTACTGCTCTTTACCTATTTGTTTTAAAGGGGTGGTTGATTATGATTTAACTTTTTTAACTATAGTTAGTGTGTAATGTTGCTGTTAGAGCATTAACAACATCTACAAGGTTATGACGCTCAAAGTTCAACGAAAAGGGAGATATTTTCTTTTTCTGGGGACACCAGAGACTTATATTACATCTTGTAAAAGGGGCATTATAGGTCCCCTTTAAGTTCAAGAATGTTAAATATTGCACTTAAACGCAATTACAAAGCAATTACTTGGTTTTGTTTAACTCTGAAACATGAAATGTGGAGTTATCAGCTTTTGCCAAAAAAACAAACTTTTAATATATATAAAAAATACTTTCAATTAACTTTAATTTTGTAAGTTATGTGTATTTTTTGAGTTATTATTACTTACTCAAAACAACCCAAATGCAGTTTGATTGATATCACTTGGAATGCACAATTAAAAAAAAAAAAAAAATTAAAAAAGAAGAAGAAGAAGAAGAAGAAGAAGAAGAAGAAGAAGAAGAAGAAGAAGAAAAAACATGATTAACGGAGTTATCTGTTTTTTGCAAATGAACTCTTCATATATAGGCCTACCTCAAAGTCTTGGCTATAAAAATGCTACATTGAATATTTTCACATATTTTCCAGAAAAAAAAGAAAGAAAGAAAAAGATATGGTTCAACAATTAAATACAAATAAACAATTAAATCAATTATATATTAAAAAATCATATAAATAAAAATAATTATATATTAATATTAATAATAGTTTGTTTACTATAATTATAAATTATTAATAAGTATATATATTGATGTACTATATATGCATACATAATAGGGGTGTCGCAATATACCGGTATTGACGATAATCGTGATATTCAAAGCATGAAGTATCGACATCGTGTTAATTTAGGGTGTGACAATATACCGGTATTGGCGATAACCACAATATTTAAAATGAATAGGACTCTTATGATATCATGACACGTAAATACTCCAGCACCAGTACCTGGTTGAACTCTCAGGTGGCAGTATTGCACCTTAACGCTGACACCTGTCAAACAAGAAGAAGACGCAGCGCACGCAGCTATAGAAGAAGAACCATGTCGTTTGAGCGGGAGAGTGAGAGGCTCTGTCCACACCCGAAAAAAGTAAGCTTGACAGTATGGGAGTTTTTCGGCTTCAAAGAAAACAGCTCCTTAGACAGCCCAATCTGCTGAATTTGCCTGGCTACAGTAGGTGCGAAGGGTGGCAACACCACCAACCTTTTTACCCACCTCCGTGTCCATCACCTTGCAGATTACGCCATTTTACAGAGTAAGTTGTGATTATTTTACTAGTCATGGAATGGGAAATGTTATATTAACCTGTTAACAGTGATTTTCTGTGTTCATATATTTAAATAAAGGGTGATTCCTTTAATAAGTAGAGCGTTTTCTTTATTTTTCTTTATTTCGCCAACGAAAATTTCAAAATTATGAACAGCAGAACTGAATCCGCATTTTGAACGAATCAGTTTAATTAATGATTAAATGACACATTCAATAAAGACGGTCACTTGCTTCCTTCCTGAATGAATCAGTCATTTGAACAAATCGGTTGAATGAATGACTCACTCACTCATTAAGACACATTTTAATTAAAAAGTTAAAATTAGAAATAATTCCATATTTAAATACTGAATTAAATTTATTTAGACAAATTGTAAATGCTGTGTAAATATATTAATGCCACTTCTCATTCTGTCACCTCTGTATTGCAAAGATGGATTTTGTTGATAATGATTTCATTTGATTGGTAACAGCCCTAATGTATAGGCTACTAGGCTAGTATTAATTTATATTTCTCCAGGTCTTAAAAAGCCTTAAATTTGACTTAAAAAAATGTGCAGCAACCCTGAAAAAGAAAAACTAAATAAACAAAGTAAAAATTAATTTGACTGATACATTTTTTCCCCCAAGGATTCTATAGATAACGCGATATATCGATATCGTGAATTCTTTTGGCCACAATAACCGTGGTGTGAAAAATCTAATATCGTGACAGCCCTAATACATAATATTTAATAATACAATAAAACTAAAAAGGGTCATAAACAGACTTTTATGACCCTTACCCTGAGAACAAACCCCCTGCTATAGAAAACACACGTGTAATTGAATTTTGGATGCCTGACTTGTAGACCTTGTGGCGACTAGCCCTGGCCTCCCCTATACACGATGCAATATTCCACCAAGGCTGGTCAATTATGGCCGTTTAGGTGAAGGTTACAGGGCTTGGTCTTAAGTTGCGTTCACCCAGAGCTCCCTCACCGGCAGACAGCCTCCCTTAAGCTACACCTGAGGCCAAAATGGAGTTAAAGCAGTTGCTGATGTGGTAGAAGACGAGAACAGAGGGTTCTGAAAAGGAATGCTCATTTAAAAAAAAATAAATAAATAAAAAAGGGCCAGAGGGTCTTTGCGTGAGTCTATTTATAGTGTTGGATCAAGCAAACAGGGCTTAGGGGACTGGCAGGATGAAAGAAGCAAGGACCTGCTAATGGAAGCGCTAATACTGAAACAGAGACAAGAAAATGTTTCTTTGCCATTTCACCTCTCATCACATGAGAGATGGAATGGCAAAGTCTCTACAGATATAGAAATCGACATGTGGTAAGGCAGTAATTTTGCACAAATGGTAATGCGACTTGTTTTGGGAATCATTTGAGGCAAACAATAAGCTGTGCCAGAAAAAAAGTCTTCTTGATGCTCTTCAAGGGGTGACAGAGAAATATTTTAAAAATACAGACACAGCTTGAAGTGCTTCTTATTTTCTAAGGTTATTGCTGATACCTACAGCAAATGACTGTGAATAAATTGTATGATTATTGCATAGCATTTCCTCTAAAACAAAATCATGCATTTTATTTGCTTCTGCAATTTCTGTGTTTTGACAGCAATACCACAGACAACTGCTCAAAGGCAGTGATCCAAAGAAGAAAACTTCATAAAGGAGGATGACTGGTGCCATCTTTCTCTCTCTTTTTTTTTTAAATACATTCTTGGCTTAAGTAGAAAATTGGAGGTAATTTTCCTAAATTGCTCCTTCATGAAAAAAATACAAACAACAACAACAAAAAAAAAAAAACAGGTAAATCATTATATGCCCATTTGGCAGACACTGATAGAAAGTCACAGGGGGGAAAATGACATGTTTTCCCTCTCTGTAGGTTTTTGATCACTTTGGCATCAAATGAAAATCACAGAGACAAAGCAGAAGGTGGAGAAACATCCTCAAATTAATACAGACAATTTGTGAGCGGTAGTCATCCAAGTGCTCAACATAAGTAACAAGTTTCAAAATATGCAGGCATCTGACTCGCAACTGTATACAGTAGTAACACCATGTGAGAGTTTGCTAAAGCACAGGAAATTACTCCTGAGACTTTCTGATCTTTAGTTCAAAAGGAAGATTCTCTGCAAATCCAAAAATACTCCAATGTTCTGCCTTGAAATTAGCAGATAATTAGAAATGAATGGGGAAATGACATGACATGCCAGACTGAAGAGCATGTCACTTTGAAGCCCTGATATTAGCTCTGATTTTCCCTTTGCTTTCCTCTCATTCTGTTATTCCAACGTTTCTTTAATTCTTCATTTCTTCAAGTTTTGTTGTTGTTCGTTCCGAGCTATACAATATGTCTAATTACGATACCTGATAATCACCAGTTCTTACAAATGGGCATTATATATTATTATACATTATAGGAGTGCGATATGGCTCTACTGTATATAAGCACGGCTGTATAGGTAATCACAGTCGTGCTGATATACAGCCATATCGCACGGCCACGAGTGTGATATTGCATTTATACCACAGTTCGACGACACAAGTGTGTAAATAAATAAGAAACAACAATAGGGTGTTCGTGTGTGGAACTACTTCCTTCCACAATGGATTCAAATCTCAAGTCAACAGTTTAACAGTTGAGCCCATGCAAGCCTCCGTTACTAATTCGAAAATGTCACTCACTTTAGAACTAGTAAGGAACACTGAGTTGCTTCAATGAAATTAAAAGCTATTATATGGAGAACCCTAAATCCTAATACTCAAAATAATTAATTGGTTTGAGTAGGACAAACTTAAATTAAACAAATTAGTTCAGTCAAATTAACTTTTATGAGTATTTAGTACTTTCTTTTTCTTTCGAGTTCACAGAACATATATGTTTTAAGTAAACTAAACTGTTTCATTGTTTTGAGTTTTATGAACTCATTTCTTTTAATTTAGACGAACCTAAGTTTAACTGAAACTGGGCTGGGATTTTATTTCCCAGAATGCTTTGCCCATGGCACTCGAAAATGTTAAAATTAAGTGTTATATAATTTTTTTTTTTTTTTTTCCCAAGATTTTTTTCAAGATTAATGTTAAGTGGAAGATTTACAGTAGCAGTGATTGTTTTGTTATGCTAATTTAGAAGGGTTTCTGTTAATGTGGGTTTTTGGAGAGTTATCATCATGGTGACAAGTTGGTTTGAGAACAGGTATATTAAATGTTTTATAATGCTGTACTCATTCAGCAAATGCTATACCGTGCTATTGCTAACATGCAAGCAAATTAGCAAGTTAGCATTTTCTGAATTAGCTTGTTATAGCTAGCTAAGTTTCCACTAATAAAAACGTTTATGTTGAGATTAAGTGATAATTTTAAGTTAAATGTATGAATTAGTTTACTCAAATATTTCAATTTAATAACAGTTAAGATGTATGAGTACAAAATAAAAATCTGCCAGTTCTGCTTACTTAAACTTCGAATTTCATAACTTAAAAATTTTGATGTAACCGATTGCCTCAATTTTTTTGCCTCAATTTCGGGTTTACAATGTATGTAAAATCAACCCTCTACATTGCGAGTAAATCAGTTGCATATGTGACCAAATTTTACAAGAGGCAACTAAAAAATGTTTTTTATTAGCCAATGGCTAGTAAGCCTATAATTGATTTAGAGGCAAAAGCCTGCTGAGCTTTACGCACCGTTGCTTGGCTGAAAGTGGCCTCTGTCGCTTTCTCTCACACATGCGTGCTCACAATGAGAGAAAGAGAGAGCACAATCAGGGCTCGTTGACAGAACTGTCACTGTCCTGATCGGACCAGTGCTGCGTCGTCATGAAAGTTTATCATTTGCACGTGTTTTTAAGCCTTGCCAATTAAAACATTCGAGCGCAGGAAGACACAAAAGATAACTCGAGCGCTGATTACTTCAATTTGATTACTTCATTCAATTTCTGTACCTAATCTACATCTAACTATACTGTTAGATCTACTTGAAAAACTCTAGCGATTAAAATAAATAAATTTACTAGCTAATGGCGACACGAGCTTCAGTATGTTCGTAGAGGGTTGAAAATACTAGCTATATGCCCCTGGCAGCTGTGGCAAAAAGCTAATTTTAATTTTACAAGTAATATCGCAGATTAATTTGCTTATGCTAATTGTAACATTCTCAGTCTTATTACTAACAATTGCCATATCACATTCCAGTGGTATTGTAACTGACAGCAGCTGCTTCAAATAAATCCCACATACCGACTGGAAAATATTAGCTTGACATTTAGAAACCAGTGCCCTTGACAAACAGCCAAAGAGATGTCCATGACTCTCCCCAACACAGACAGACAGGCAAACAGACAATAATATGAATACACATCCATCAGCAAATCTGTGTTTGCATGAGCCATGCTTCAAACAGATGAGGAAAAAAACAGATCTAACCCTCTGTGTTCGTGCTTATGTCTACATGACAGTCATATGTAGGTTATTTTCATGGTATAATCCAAATGGAACACACAAAGCCATTCTGACTGCTTCAAATTGCACAGAAACACATTATAGAGATGAAAACACACACAAACAGTACACATGCATCCCTTTATAATAATGTTGGTTTACATTTAAGCTACAAACCTCCGCTGTGCCATTAGAGTGCCACAAAATGCCACTTTTTTTTCCATTAACCAATTTTCTATGGAATAAAAACCATTAAGTTTTACTCTTTGTGACAAATAATCAAATTACCTGCTTTAGTTCCCCAGGTAATCAGAGCCTGCATTTTCCCAACTCTAAATGACAACACAGTCTAGCATATTGGAGGAACTTGATTAATCATGACTGGAAAACTTGATTAATCATACTTGATTATTCACAACTTCATCATTCAAAACAACGCACATGAGCTCATTCTAGTTCATATCCATCATCCTCTAACTCATTCTCTGGATATTGTCTTCTTTATATTTCACAGTAAATGGATAGTATCTACAATAGAATTGTGCTTGACTCTACACATACATAATAAAGATCTGAAATAAATATAAAGAAATTCCTTTAGATTAAAACAAATGTACTGCACAGAACATTTTACCCAGGGCATATTTGGCAGGTGAAGCAATCAGCACAAGAAAAATAATAAAACATGTCCTGGTGTTAATAAAGCACTTCACAGTCACTCAAACACTGTTTGAGGAAACAAACAGCTGAACTCTCCACAGAAATATCACTGACAAGTGATGCTTCAATTCAGCATCCACTATATACTCTACAATCTGGCCTTCACGTTAATTTGTGTCTGGGGCGCTGGGTGGCCAAGCAGTGAAATCCATTGTAAACCACATCTCAGCACAGTAGGAGAGTTTGTAGAGTTAAGAAGTACTGCATTGCTAATTGCAGAAGAGCTCATGCAGGGGGCATTATAATAAAACATACTGTATATGAAATATTAGCCCACCTACTGTTGTTTACTGCAAACAATGGGTTCTCTCCAAAAAGTTAAAACAAGTTCCTGAAAAAGCATAGTTAGTCATCAACTACCTCATTAACCAAGATTTCTGTGGCACTTCGAAAAAGCACTTCTCAGAAAAGTCTTCAGGTTCATCCACCATCTGAATCTAGCTGACGGCTCGTTTAATTATGAGACTATGTATGCCTTCGGGGTCATTTCCTCATCAGAAGTGCACATATAGATTGCAGCACCATTACTGTCACAACCGCTTTCACACGTAATTGAATACACCTCCAAAAAATTTCATTTGAAGTCTTGGGCAGAAATGAATCCAACCTCTTTTCTATGATACCACCACTTACTTAAAGTCGGCATGAAACGGAAGTTGCGATCATCTAATTTTTCTATATTGTCAAGTATATCCGAGTGAAATGTCTTCTCAAATGAGTAAGTTATATTAGTTTAAAATTCTTAACATACAATTGTTTTAATTACATTTTTAAAAGTAGGCCTACTTATAATTACTTATGTAAGGATGTGTAAATGTAAAGGATTTTAAGGTTTTTAAGTCGGTAAACTAATTAATTAATCAATAATAATAAAAAAAAAGTAGATCAAGAATCGTTTTGGAATCAGATCGTGGCTCCCAGAATCGGGATCGGATCGTAAGGTGACTCGAAACTGAGCTGCAGCACGGTGGCCAAGACCATACAGCGGTTCCACTCAGAACAGGCCTCGCCATGGTCGACCAAAGAAGTTGAGTGCACATGCTCAGCGTCATATCCAGAGGTTGTGTTTGGGAAATAGATGTATGAGTGCTGCCAGCATTGCTGCAGAGGTTTGAAGGGGTGGGGGGTCAGCCTGTCAGTGCTCAGACCATACGCCGCACACTGCATCAAATTGGTCTGCATGGCTGTCGTCCCAGAAGGAAGCATGATGCACAAGAAAGCCCGCAAACAGTTTGCTGAAGACAAGCAGATGAAGGACCAAGATAAACTTATTTGGTTCAGATGGTGTCAAGCGTGTGTGGCGGCAACCAGGTGAGGAGTACAAAGGCAAGTGTGTCTTGCCCACAGTCAAGCATGGTGGTGGGAGTGTCATGGTCTGGGGCTGCATGAGTGCTGCCGGCACTGGGGAGCTACAGTTCATTTAGGGAACCATGAATGCCGACATGTACCGTGACATACTGAAGCAGAGCATGATCCAACATATTGGATTTCATCATGATAACGACCCCAAACACACCTCCAAGACGACCACTGCCTTGCTAAAGAAGCTGAGGGTACCTAAACCCTATTGAGCATCTGTGGGGCATCCTCAAATGGAAGGTGGAGGAGCGCAAGGTCTCTAACATCCACCAGCTCCGTGATGTCGTCATGGAGGAGTGGAAGAGGACTCCAGTGGCAACCTGTGAAGCTCTGGTGAACTCCATGCCCAAGAGGGTTAAGGCAGTGCTGGAAAATAATGGTGGCCACACAAAATATTGACACTTTGGGCCCAATTTGGACATTTTAACTTAGGGGTGTACTCACTTTTGTGGCCAGCGGTTGAGACATTAATGGCTGTGTGTTGAGTTATTTCGAGGGGACAGCAAATTTACACTGTTATACAAGCTGAACACTCACTACTTTACATTGTAGCAAAGTGTAATTTCTTCAGTGTTGTCACATGAAAAGATTTAATAAAATATTTAAAAAAATGTGAGGGGTGTACTCACTTCTGTGAGATACTGTATATTTAATAATATATGGTGAACCTGATATCGGTTTCAGACTCATTCGCAAATGGAAGATTAAGTCAAGCACACTGCAATGTGGGACAAATACAGAGTGCTGAGACTGTACATGTTGGCAAATGTACAGAAACTGTAGAGAAAATTGGCCTGCTATGCACAATATACATACTGTACTGCATACAGCAAAGGAGGTGATAAGTATAGTAGTGTGCTATTCCAAACTATTCTCCAACCCACAACCCACAGAGCAATGACAAGTCAATTCCTACTGCTTTACCTAGTGGGACTCCCTCTTCCCAAGACAGCAGCAGTGCTCCTAATATATGCAAATAATACGGAATGGCAGCACTGAGCCCAAAGTGCAACTGTAACCGACTCAATTAACCTAATATTTACTGGCCCTGTTCAGCAGAGGTGCCCACACACATCTTGTCTTCGACTTCTCAGGCAACTATTTTCAGAAAGAGCTAATGAAACAATTATGTAAGTGGGCAATTAAAAGACAAAGAACATTGGAACACTCTAAGAGTGCAAAAGCTGACATGCACTTAGCACTACAGCCCCCCACGGAGAAGTGTGTTAAAAGACCATGAGACGCATTTAAAACGTCAGCTTTTCCTGGACAAAGAAGATTAACATTTAATGTGAATGCATTATTATATATAAAATGCAACAAATTAATTACCCAGTGAGTGCTGCTATTTTTATAAGCTGAATTAAAAAAGAATCACATTAAAAGCAAAACACAAATAGAGAGAAAGAGCTGCAGATCTGTAGGGACCAAATCATTATCAATGGAGAGAACAGCATGTGGTATTGCAAAGTGTGACACAGAGTCCAATTCTTGTGTTTAGTGTTTTGACTAGGGTTCAAAATTATTTTATGTATTTATTAGGGCTGTCGATTTAAACACGTTAATTAGATTAATTAATTACGGGAAAAAATTGCCCCGCCCCCAGACTTACGTAGGTCATCTGACATTTCATACAGTTGATGATGAAGGTTGTTAAACAATTGCCTAATATAGTATTCAGTCTAGTGCTGCAAGGATATTGCACAGCACCAAGATAACCTTCTCATCTGAGCTGTCAGCGGTCTGTCACCGGTCGTCAATGTTAAAATATTTAAGATGATCAGTCAAATCAAACTAGGTGGGCTTTATGTTCACGGAAGCTGCTGAGCAAGAAAATTATTCATAAAACATATTATCAGTTGACCCTATGTTTACTTTCTACATTGACACAGATAAAAATGAAAAGACTATCGGTCAAATCTTAGCTATAGCAGGGGAAGAGACAAAGATAAGGAAACTGAGGGGAAAAAAGAAAGAGAAGGTGATGATGGAGATGACAATGAGAGATTTTAAAGCTATTATTGTCCAATTTTTGGCCTTCAAACATCTTAAAATGCACTTATGTAGATCAGAGAAATCTAAATTTTAAGACGTTAATATTGTGTTATTTTAGACACAATACTTCACTACTGAATGAATCAGCTGTTTGAATGAATGGAATGAATTAGACATTTACCGCCACCTACTGGCAGTTTTAGTTTCTTATTTAGACTATAATTTCATTTAAAAAAATATCATATTAATAAAAAAATAAAGATATAGTTCACACACACACACACACACACACACACACACAAAAAAAAAGAAAATTCAGTCATTATTTACTCAACCTCATGGTCCAAAAGTTTGTGTAATAAATTCTCTGTTGAATCAAATAAAATATTTCTTTCTGAATCTACTTTTTGTAATGTTTATTTGATGCTTTACACAATAATGACTTCTCAGCCAAATTTGATGTGCGATCAATTTGTGATTAATTAGATTAATTAATCGCCACATCATTTAATTAATTAGATTAAAAATTTGAATCGCTTGACAGCCCTAGTATTTATTTATTATTTATTTATTTTTGTCAGGTGAATTTAATGAATTTAGGGGGGAAAATAAATATATGTATTTTTTTTTTAAATATAGAATATATATTTCAACAAAAATATTATGCAGCACAACTGTTTCCAACATTGATATTAATAAGAAATATTTCTTGAGCACCAAATCAGCATATAAAGGCCCATTCATACTACACCAAGGAACAACAGACACTTGTCGGGTTTTGTCAGATCAGTGTGTTACCCATTTGGCATATGTCAGCGTTGGTCAGCTCTCATTTTCGCCAACTGAACATGTTGAATCAGCATTTGTTGATTTGCGGATTGTCTGAGAAGTGACGTATTGTAATCTAGTATTTGTCCACATTGGTCAGCATCTGTCGGTGCAGTGTAAATTGGCCTTAAGAATGATTTCTGAAGGATCATATGACACTGAAGACTGGAGTAATGTCTGCAGACAATTCAGCTTTACCATCACAGGAATAAATTAAATCTTAAAATGTATTAAAATAAAAGTTCTTTTTAAATTGTAATAATATTTCCTAATATTACTGTTTTTACTGGATTTTTAATCAAATAAATGAAGCCTTGGTGAGCATAAAAAAATCATTACTGAAAAAATATTACTGACCCAAAATTTTGAATGTCAAGTTAAATAAAAAAAAAAAAACCTTCAATAAAGCACATCCTGTGCACACTTTCTCAATAAAATATAATAAAACTGATTCCATTTGTCATTACTATAATAATCCAGCAAATTGAAAATGTGTCTCTTTTTACATGAGTAATTTTACATGGGGAAAGGCCTTGTATGTGACATACAGAGGCTCTTCTCTGAACTTCAACACTTCTAAAAGACTATTCTTCTTTTATTTAATAATTTATAGTCCTGCAGAAAACAGCGTGCCCACTGTGCATGACCAATTAGTCCTGATGGCTGAAACTGTGTGGCAGTCAGAAACCATTTCATTGTTATAGCCTGAAATGTATCTCCCTCAGTGAAGCAGTGGTAGTAATTAAAGTACAAGAGCAATACATTCATAAGATTACTGCTTTCTTGTTGACTATGTAGTGTGCATCAATCCTAATTAATCTTCAAATAACTGCATTAACATTTTATATTTAAACCAGGTATATTGCACATACTGACTGCTGCTAAATTTAAATAATTAATTATTCAGCAAATTCATATCAAATTAAAGTCTGATGCCATGAACTGCATGAATTCTATGGGAAAATGTCTCTATTTCTGAAGCCATAATTTCATGATCACCCATTTTGATGAGGCAGCATGTGCTCCAGATTTAAGCAGTTCATTTTGTCTAATAAGGGCTCCAGATGTGAAGATAAGATTATCTTCTTTCCTCTATTATTGATGTAGTTCTGTGCCCAAGGACTCCTGGCAGGCCTAATAATGGTGAATAGAGGAGATTTCTCTCACAGAAATGGAATTAATGATTACTCCCTAAAAATATCTGGAAAGAATCTGATCTATTTTAACACATATGCACAGTTCAGAAATCTTCAAAATCAATAACCTTACGTTCTTTGAAAAACACCACTACTGTACAACAAGGCTTCTGACAAGTGCAATGAATGTTTTAGTAATAATGAATTTCAAAATCATGCTAAAAGTAGAACGAAGGCTTCTTTTCTCATTGAATCACACAATTACATTGCTATAGCGGCCCGGTCCTCGCTTTAGCACTGTGTTCCGGAAAATCCATCTATAAAGTTTCCAATAAGTGGTTAGTGGACCCAATGGACATTTATGGTTACTTGTATAAGTGAAATGTAATGCAAGCCAAATACGAACAAACCTGCAATTCAGTTAAGTAATTTAGAGGAAGCATTTCGCCTAAGTGATATAGGCCAATATATCACTTCCTTGTTTTTCAAATCAGACTCAGAAGTAAAATGGATGCACATGCCACTGGAAAAACACAGAGGGGAACCTGCTGCATGGGAGAATTAATGTGACATAATGTGACATTTATGAAATTGCCTGAGACTGTATTCATTTTTATATTCTTTTTTTAAGAGGCTCAATTGCTTTCTCAAAAAAGTTTAAAAACACTTTGACATTATTCAAGTACATACTTTTATAATAAAATGACTGTAATTGTAATCAGTTTCTAAACTTAGAATAATAACAACAATAACCAAAAGTTGTCAGCACTTAAAGGGTTAGTGCACCCAAAAATGAAATTTCTGTCATTAATTACTCACCCTCATGTCGTTCCAAACCCATAAGACCTTTGTTCATCTTCGGAACACAAATTAAGATATTTTTGATGAAATCCGATGGCTCAGTGAGGCCTCCCTTTTTCAATGCCCAGAAAGCTACTAAAAACATATTTAAAACAGTTCATGTGACTACAGTGGTTCAACCTTAATGTTATGAAATGACGAGGTTAAAGTTTCGAAGCTTTACGAATCTTTTGTTTCGAATCAGTGGTTCGGAGCGCGTATCAAACTGCCAAAGTCACGCCCCCCAGTGGTGAACCACTGAAATTTCAAAACACTTATGACGTAACGAAGCCTCGTTTACTGAAATCACGTGACTTTGACAGTTTGATACATGCTCCAAAACACTGATTCGAAACAAAAGATTCGTAAAGCTTCAAAGCTTCATGAAGCAGTGTTTTGAAATCGCCCATCACTAGATATTGTTGAATAAAGTCGTTATTTTGGTTTTTTGGCGCACAAAAAGTATTCTCGTTGCTTCATAATATTAAGATTGAACCACTGTAGTCACATGAACTGTTTTAAATATGTCTTTAGTAGCTTACTGGGCACTGAAAGTGTTAACTGTCTTGCTGGCAATAGAGGCCTCACTGAGCCATCGTATTTCATCAAAAATATCTTAATTTGTGTTCTGAAGATGATCGAAGGTCTTACAGGTGTGGAACGACATGAGGGTGAGTAATTAATGACAGAAGTTTCATTTTTGGGTGAACTAACCCTTTAAAATTTAGAATAACAATTTTTTTGAAAAGTTGTCAAAAATGTTAAAAATAAATTCCATATGCCATTTGGTTTAAGATTGTTTTCAAATGCAAACACATTTAGATATTTTTGAGTGTCCAAATATTTTATGTACTTTTTATATTGCTGAAATACTGTTAATTTACGGTATCTCTGTATTTACTGTCATGTTCCACAGCCTTTTGTCTCTACACTAATGATAGCTTGCTGGCAAAGAATAAAAAAACATTTCACTGCCATCCTGTTGAGCGTGTGAAAAATAAATCTTTAAACTTTGACCAGCAACTATACAGAGGCTGATTCATACTATTCATATTACAACTGTGGCCTCAATCAAAAAGGCTTTATGAAATTCAAAAAGCTGATAATTTTGAAGGTTTCTACACTGTAGCTTGTGATTAAAAAATTGAAATTACCCATAAATATTATAAAGTACTAATTATTTGAACTACATATATTTGATATTCTAAAATAGGGATATAAAAAGACATTACAAGAACAGAAACTCTCACAACCTTGCCAAACCCTTGCCACCTTTTCACACAGTTTGCGTACATCAGACTCTCTGGAGCATTCCTAGAGAAGAATGAATCTTGGATGAAGGACATGTAGAGAATGCAAATGTTCTGTCTGTGTTTCCCCTAAACTACAATTTCTCAGCTTCAGTTATGTAGACAGGTCGTCTGTCTTCCCCCTCAGGGGCTGCGTGATGACATCTGTCGCCACATATGGCGGCCAGAAAGAGTGTTTGTTTTTAAATCTAATGATAAGCACGACAGTGGGATCTATTATGTGGAGAAATGATAATGGTATTGCTGATCATATTTTCAGAAAACGTTTTATCCTATTAGCGTGCTTGTTGTGTGTTATGGTGGGAAAAATGCAAGAATGATGAAAAAAGGTTTCGAGTGCCAAAGATGGCAGCTAGGATAAAATTGTTGAAGGAAAATAATCTATGTTTATGGAAAGGGGGAAGCGTTTTTATGTGATAGCGGCTATTTTCTCTAACGCAGAACAGTCATCTAAAATGATTGCTTTACAGTGATGATAAACACTGACTTTTGCGAGGTGCAAGTCTTTTGGCACATTTCCTTTTGCGCTAGCACTAGGGTTTGAGTGCTCTAATGGCCTCATCTACACAGATCTATAGCTGTATATTTAACCTCCTGACATACTGTGATCTCTTGCCAAGGTGTATTTCAAAGATGTTAGGCTACACTTGCATAGTATTTATGACACCTACTACTGGCATTTGGTTCAGTAATGGCTATTCAGGGCTTATTTGATCAGCAAAGGGAAATTTGATCACCAAAAACATGTAGATTCAATTGTTATTGGACATCCTGGTTTTTAGACACCTAAAATGGATGGAATAATCTCTAAACCTCTTGTTTTCTGAAAACATCAGCAAGCCCCTGGTCAAATTACAAACATCAAATTTAAGAGTCTATTTTAAAAATGCACATATTTCATTAATTTCCTCTAAACAGAAACAATATGTACAGTACAAGAACAATATTGAGAATCAAGTACGGTACGTCCGTACCGTATGACATCCACACTCTTGTGAAGAATGTTTAAATTTCCGTGCATTTTATTTCTCTCCGAACAGACTCTATGCATGGTCACTTCCGCATTTTTCCTCAGGGCGCATATTTATTGTTACTTAGAGCTGTCAAAATGACTGAGGAGAAGATGACTTTTTAGTGTCGCTGCTTACAAAAACTTTCCCGGATTACTTTAAATGATGTCCATCGCATTGTGAGGCTGTCAGCTGTCACCTCGTCCAGTAAAATGGAGAAGGGCATTAAAGGTTTCAAGATACAGTACATCAACAACTTTGAGGGTGAGTCATCTACTAGCAAATCTAACTAATAATGCTGGAAAATGATAAATTTACGCCAATTTGACCTTTTACGCCAATTTGATCAGCACAGAGTTTAACTTTAAAGGGTTAGTTCATTCAAAAATGAAATTTCTGTCAGGTACTCACCCTCATGTCGTTCCAAAACCTGTAAGACCTTCGTTCATCTTCGGAACACAAATTAAGATATTTTTGATTAAATCCAAGAGGGTTTTTTTATAGGGGGGGTATAATGCTATTTCATGTATTCTGACTTATTTACACTGTTAAAGAGTTGGATTCTCATGCTAAACATGGCCAAAGTTTCAAAACACGAGTTGGACGTATGACGGAGTATTTCTGTGCCAAAAATACTCGTCCAAATCCTCACGAACTTCGGGGTCTTTTTTTCAAGTATGGGCCTGTGTGACATCAACGGGGTCGGAATTCCTTGTATGGGCACTTCTCCCGGAAGAGCGCGCGCGCACATGTCAACCAGAGCGAGAGAGCAAGAGCACGCCCATCAACGCGCTTCGTTCGGCTTTACGGAAGTCATCAGCAGCGCTGCACAAGACTTGCTCGAGAAAGATTTGTCACTTTGGTTTTAGACCACGAAATCAACAATGTCACCAAAGAAGTGTGTTTTTTGTTGTGAGGGAAAGATAACCTTGCTTCCCAAAGAACCCAGCGTTAAGTGGAGCTGAGAGTTTTGTGCTCAAGCATTACATTGATGCGCTCTCGATATTTGTCATTAAAATAACCATAGAAACTGATAGTTTCAATCACTTTTTTATTGGTTAAAATGAATGGAGAATATCTCGTGTTTTTCCGTGGCTGCTCGAGCCCTCAGGATCGGTGCTTATGGTTTCATAAACAAGGCCCAGTTCTACGCTGGATTTACAGATCGTTTGAAACTGAAAGATGGAGCGGTCACAGCGGTAATGATCATGGTCATGAGTCGGAACCGCAGGTGGTGAGTAAAACTGCATCAAATGTCTGTTTTGTTGGCAATAGGCGCCTAAGTGCATATAATGTAAACAATACGAACGTAGTGAATTCATAAATTCATTATTCATCATTCACTATACGCTATATTCATTATAGTGATTCAAAAGTTATCCATGGATAATACGATGGTGTATTGTGTGTGTTTAAATTTAGCTGACCATTGATAGCTTGCAGACGATCTCTACACAAAAGCTTCACTAGCTCGTGACAGCTCGTCACTCCCTCACACGACACGCCTCCAGGCGCTCGGCTGTTTTCGGAAAGACTCGGTACAGCGTATGTATCTTTTATAAATATGATAAAACTAAAGACTTTTCGGCGATATGAAGGATGCTATACTACTCTATAGGTACTTAAGTTTAACATGAGATTGGCAGAAACTGTGTGTGATACCCCCCCTTTATCCTCAAAAGAAAGCAACGAAATTACCACATTCAAGGTCCAGAAAAGTAGTAAAGACATCGTTAAAATAGTCACCGTGACTACAGTGGTTCAACCTTAATGTTATGAAGCGACGAGAATTTTTGTGCGCAAAAACAAAACAAAAATAATTACTTTATTCAACAAATTTGTCTCTCTTACGGGTTACTTAATGACATTTTTGGGTGATTTAACCCTTTAAAAGCCATTCACCTCAAGGAAACAGAAATGATTAGTTCACATCTCGAGTCTTCGGGTCCAAGTTGTTCATTCTTTTGTCACATGACGTGACAGACGTATTGGATACAGAAATTAGAAATTCATTGCGATTTCACTTTTTTAACTTTAGTTAGTGTGTAATGTTGCTGCTTGAGCATAAACAGTATCTGCAAAGTTACAGCGCTGAAAGTTCAATGCAAACGGAGATATTGTCTTTTAAATTTATGGCAGTTTAATGCCTACAAAAACGACCGGTTTGGACTACAACGAGCTTCTTCCCGGGTTGGTGACATCATAAACCCTGCAGTTAACATAAACACTGCCCCCGGGAACACGCAACAAAGTGGGCGAGGCCATGTCGCGTGCATACAAGTCTTCTTCCTAGGGAGGGACGCTGGACTTCGGGAACAATGTTTAAAATTTATGTTTAATTCTGTTCCTGACAATTATAATGCTAATTTAGCTGTCTGTGCTGCACATTTTACAGAAGACAGCTTCCAGAATCTACACGAGTTCAGTGCTGGATTTGCACAAAGGCTATTACTGAAAGATGGAGCAATTCCCACTTTAAAATGTAAGATTGAAAATATCCAAAGATATTTTAAAATGAACAAAAATGAACATTTGCTTTACTGTTTCAACCTCCTCTCTCTTGCTACAAGGGCCATTTGGAAGGCACAAATGTGTTGATAGTGATCAAGCCCTGTAGGCCAAAATGTATGTACATTGGGGGTCTACAAATTGTCACACCTTTAGTACAGTGGGGGAAGTTTTAATCTTCTGATTGGTCAGTTTGAATGTCTCACATTTGGGTTTCAGTCACATGGTCAAGGAAGGGATAAAAGAAGATTGTAATTGTTGCTCTGTCTCTTTTTACTCTCTGCTCTCTGCTCCGTTCTTTGGGAAGCAAGGTTATCTGCTCTTTTCTGGGCTCTCTCTTTTATTCTTTTATTCAAGCCATCAGAACCAAACCAAACTGAAAACCATGGTTTAAAAACTGAGGTATGTATTGAACTGTGGGCTAACATTCCTATTATATATTCTGTTGGTAAGAATATGAAAACAGTAATAGCAAAACATATGACAATAACAATACAATGATATAATTAAATATATATATATATATATATATATATATATATATATATATACAGTGCACAGCATAAATGAGTACACCCCCTCTGAAACTTCTGAAAGTCAGCAATTACTCAATTACATAGAAGAAATGTTAAGGTTCTTTAGAGATAGAATGTTCCAGCAAGTCTGCTTAATCAATTACCAAAGAAGAATGTCAAAATTATTCAGGAAAATAAGATTTTCTTATCAAGGTCATAAAATGTTGTGTAGCAAAAATTAGTACACCCTCCTAAAAGTTACTAAATAAAACGGAATACAATTTTTCTGGTGTAAGCTTAAGGCAATGTTTGATCAACAGGTAAGTATGTTGAACCAAAACATTTAAAGAGAAGTAATTTCTTGACAATTTAAAGTGTTATATAACCCACTGAATCATTCTCAGACTTAATGCTGACAACAATGAACCACTTGGGAGAGAACTGTCAGGAGACTTATTTCTTAGCACAAAAGAGGACAGTGGTACAAGAGGATTACCAAATCATTGTTTTAAGTGTGAAAATATAGCAAAAGTAACACAGAAATTCAAAAACAATGGACTTGTGACAAGGCCCCTGAAATAATCAGGCCTTCATTTTAAGCTTCATTTAGTGATGAGGGATTTTTTTTGCTAGACAAAGAGCAGGAGAAATATCAAGCAAGTGTCTCAGAGCCAGCAAAAGCTATTAAAAAAGAGTGACTATTTATCTCACAGAGTAAGATGCAGCCTGCAGAAATGACATGCATGGTTGTTGTTTTCACTAGAACTACCTACTGTAGCCAAAGCACAATAAAGTCATTTAGCCATTGCCAAAGCCCATATTTACAAAATATAGATTCTGGGGATCAATACTCTGGTCTCATGAGACCAAATCAATAATTTTGGATCTAACAGCATCCAAAATGTTATTGTGTTGCTAGAGGAGGAGTACAGTGAGAAGTGCCTGGTGCCCACAGTAAAGTTCAGTGGTAGTAAAGCTCTTATATAGGGATGTATGAGTGCTGAAGGTGTGAGGGAGTTGTGCTTTATCAATGCTGTCATGAATTCCCACACCACTGTGTAATTTAATACACAAACTTGAAACAGAAGATGTTACCCTTTCCTCATTCCCTGCATTGTTGGGCATTTTTTCAATATGACAATGAGGATATGCATTCTCCCAAGGTGAAAAACCTTCTGTGGACATGTATTGCACTCAATCTTAACACTCTTGAGCACCTGTGGGGGATTCTGTAGAGACGAGTTGAGCAACACTCCCCATTAAAGATCAGGGCATTTAAGGAGCTCATCATCCAGGAGTTAAACAGGACAGATATGACAATTTGTCATGAACTTGTACACTCCGTGCCAAGAAGGGTCAGAGCAGTATATTCAAAATTATGGAGGGCATACTAAGTACTAGAATATTATACATTTGTTGAATTAAATCTAGGGTGTACTCATTTCTGCAATCCTTAATTTAAACAAAATTGGCTAATTTACTTATTTTATGGCTATTAATGACATATTTCTCATTTTTTATTATGTATATGTTTAATACATTTTAGTTTTGCCATCTTTCCATGAATTGTATTAGTGATCATAAAGAAAAACATCTTTTGTATTTGTTCCGAGGGGGTGTACTCATTTATGCTGTGCACTGTATATACAGTGTATATATATATTTGTAAAAACATTCTTTCTGATGGCTGTCAATGGAGAAAGATGCTTCCCTTTCATGGGAACTGTCGACGCTACGTCATATGACGTTATGGGAACCTTCTGCATGATTGCGTCGTGAAGCACTCTTGTATCTAACCAATGATGAGACGAGACGTCAGAGGCGGGTGACGTCACGGACCAGGAAACTATAAAGCATACCCAGAACAAAGAACGCTAGCTTCTGTTGTCTTCAGCAAGCGCTCTGTGTTATCGTGTGTCTTATTTGGTGTTGTTTGTCTTATTACATAAACAAGTCACAATCTCTTCGTCTGAGGACAAGAGTATCTCACACCAATCCATATATTTATATATAGAAAAGACACGTATTATGGCGAAAAACAGCAGTTGAATGGGAGTTGAGCATGCCCAGGCAGCTCTCGATGGAGCTGTCTGTGTGCACTGTAAAAAACTCACTCTCAGGACACTGTGCTCCTGTGTTCCCCGCGGATCGAGTCCCGCTTCTGCTGAGGCAGAGCGGAGGCTCCATTCGTGGGGTTCACAATTGGATCTGTCAGAGGGGTTAGAGACGGGCGCCGCCCTTTCTCTGCCCTTACCTGCCAGGTTCAGTGCCGTCTCCCAGGTGGAAGCACGCTCTGCGGTTTCTTCCCCCGGGTTGAGGCACCGGTATTTCACATGTCCAGCTCTGAGGAGGTGGATATTGTGATATCGATCTGAGGACTCGCCACCTCACACACATATCGTGTTTCAAAATCACACGTTTATAACAAATCAATAGTGAACAGCAGTTTGAATCACGTTTCCCCCTGTGCTACACTATAAAGCGAGTGGGGATACACACGGTTTATGTGTTGTTTGCTGGGAGTGGAGCATGCACGTCAGCTCACAACTGACAGTGAGCAGTGTTCATTCATAAAAATGTCCCGAAGAGAAGCATGCACTAGCGGGAGTTTTTTAGCTCCACTCCTGTTGGCTTTATTCTCGAGGGAATAAAAGTCTAACGCAAGGCTCGGATCTCGCGCTTGCCGAGGCAGCGCGTGGATTGAGTTTTCATTAAAGAATATATAGCTCGGATCTCGCGTTGCCGAGGCAGCGCGTAGATTAAGTCTGCAAGAAAGAATATACGGCTCGGGTCTCGCGTTTGCAGAGGCTGCGCATAGATCACGTGTCCGTAATTTTATATATATATATGTATTTATATTTGGAGGGAACTGAGTAGACGGGAGTTTCCCTTTCTCTCTTTCCCTAAAATACCTTGCGAATTATTACGAGCTATAATTCTTTTTTGTATTCTAAATATATTCAGCCTGTTCAAAAAAAAAAATCTGGCTGCATTTAATTTGAGGATTAAATGAAATATTGAATACATTAAATTCTGAGGAATTTAAAAGAAAATAAAGGAGACCGTTCTGCCAACCCTGCCACCTCGTGTGCTTCAGGGCGCAGTGGTTTCCAGTGTTCCTCCAAGAAAGAGGAGGGTTGTAGAGCGGTCAGTTCAGATGTTCCCTGCCGGCTCGCCGTTTCAGGGCACTGGTCTGACCGTTCATCCAAAGAAAGTGTCGCCACCCGTGCTCCCCCGCAGAAAGCTTGGGGACAGGGACAGGCGACACAGCTGAAGTCTTTGTGGGGTAACGCAGATCTGCGGACTGTAATTATCACCAAGAAGGCTTCGAAGAGGTCCTGATGCCAGTGGCGAGGGACATTGGAGGGCAGCCCCCTCCAGAGAGGGTCGGGTATTAAAATATTTGGTACCCATCTCTCTTTGGCGCCCTCAGGGGGCCGTTCTGCTAACCCTGCCACCCAGTGTGCTTCAGGGCGCAGCGGTCTCCACCGACCCTCCGAGGAGGGCCGGTCATCACTTGATTCGGCTGTTCCTTGCCGGTTCACCGCTTCAGGGTGCCGAGTTAAGTGCTCAAAAAACACCAGAGGCCAGTCTCGAGAGACTGGTTCCCTTAGTAAATTTTCTGGCAGAATGGAAACTTCTCCCAAATATTTGAAAATGGGTGCTGCTCGCAATAGAAACGGGTTACAAATTCGGGTCTCGCCCGCCCCAGTTTAATGGGGTCCTTCCCACAGTGGTGGCCCCCGAGCAGTCTCTGGTAATGGAACAGGAGGTTATGACGCTCTTGCAAAAAGGAGCTATAGAAGGGGTTCTCCTCCCAGCAAGCTGTCAGGGTTTTACAACCAGTGCTTCATTGTTCCAAAGAAGGATGGAGGGCTATCCCACAGATCAGGTCCGAGGACTGGTTTGTTGCGATAGACCTGAAAGATGCTTGCTTTCATGTATCCATCCATCCTCAACTCAGGAAGTTCCTCAGGTTTGCTTTCGGGAGCAAAGCTTTCCTGTACAGGGTTCTTCCCTTCGGCCTTATCACCCCGCACATTTACGAAGTGCGTGGATGCAGCTCTGGCTCCACTGAGACTCCAGGGCATCCGCGTACTGAACTATATCGACGGCTGGTTGATTATAGCTCAAACAGAACATCTGGCAGTTCAACATCGAGATGTTGTTCTGTCACACATGAAGAGGCTTGTGCTGAGGCTCAATGCCAAGAAAAGTGTGCTGGTTCCGGCTCAAATTACCAACTACTTAGGGGTAGTTTGGGACTCCACCACGATGCAGGCACATCTGTCTCCTGCTCGTGTGAGTTCCATTCTCAATGCCGTGAATGGGTGAAACTAGGCCAGTCACTCACTGTTAAACAGTTTCAAAGACTGTTGGGTCTCATGGCAGCTGCGTCCAACGGGATACCTTTGGCCTGCTGCACATGAGACCCTTGCAGTGGTGGCTCAGGACCAAGGGGTTTTCTCCGAGGGGAAATCCTTTTTGCACGATCAAAGTCACGCGGCGATGCCTTCGTGCTCTGGTCGTGTGGGAAAGCCTTGGTTCCTGTCCCAAGTACCTGTGTTGGTGGTTCCTTGTCGTCGCGTAATGCTTACGACGGATGCTTCCCTCACGGGCTGGGGGGCGATCATGAGTGGTCGCTCAGCTCAGGGTCTCTGGGAGGACCATCAGAGTTCCTGGCACATAAATCGGCTGGAAATGATGGCGGTATTTCTTGCAATAAAATACTTCCTCCCAGACCTGAGGGCCCATCACATGTTGGTCCGCACGGACAACATGTCAGTGGTCTCATATCAACCATCAGGGGGGTCTGCGGTCTCGCCAACTATGCAATTGGCCCGTTGGATCCTCCTGTGGCCCCATGGGAAGCTCCTCTCACTGAGAGCAGCTTACATCCCAGGGCATCAAATGTGGGAGCAGACGCCCTGTCGAGGCAGGGGCCGAGGCCCGGGGAATGGAGACTCCACCCTGAGGTGGTGGAGCTCACTTTGGAAAACTTTGGTCGAGCGGAAGTCGACCTATTTGCTTCAGGGGAATCAACCCAGTGTCCACTGTGGTTCTCCCTATCTCATCCAGCACCATTGGGTCTGGATGCCATGGTACAGACGTGGCCGAGGCTGCGTCTGTATGCATTTCCCTGTTCGCTCTGCTCCCGGGAGTTCTGGAGAAAGTACGCCAGGAAGGGGTCAGTCTAATATTAATAGCCCCGTACTGGCCAACCAAAATATGGTTCTCAGACCTAGTGTCACTTCTAGACGGCTCCCTGATGGAGCTTCTTCTCAGGCAGGACCTCCTGTCTCAAGCGGGCGGCATGATAATTCATCCACGCCCAGAACTACGGAGACTGTGGGCCTGGCCTCTGAGGGGACCAGGCTCATAGATGCTGGTCTCCCAACTGAGGTTGTGGAGACCATACTCCACTCCAGAGCTCCCTCCACGAGGAAGTTGTATGCGTATAAATGAAAACTGTTCTCTACTTGGTGTAGACAAAGCAATGTGGACCCTGTCCACTCTTCTATTAGCCTTGTGCTTCAATTTCTCCAAGACAAGTTCTCGGATGTTTTATCCCCTTCAACCTTGAAGGTTTATGTTGCGGCCATTTCGGCCATGCTCCTCTGGGGGATTCCTCGGTAGGTCGAGACCCCCCTTTTTTATACGCTTCCTCCGTGGTACTCTGAGGCTAAAGCCTTCAGTACGTACAAGGACTCCGGCCTGGGACTTGGCCGTGGTATTAGAAGGGTTAGCTGAGGCTCCCTTCGAACCACTAGAGGAAGTTTCAGAGAAACTCCTCACCCTAAAGACCATATTTCTACTGGCTATTTCATCTCTTAAAAGAATAGGAGATCTTCAAGCACTTTCAGTTGCTCCTTTGTGTCTGGAATTCGCACCTGGAATGGTCAAAGCGTTCCTGCACACTAGACCAGGCTATGTGCCTAGGTCCCCACCAACGTCCCGGGTCCCATCGTACTTCAGGCCTTCTATCCTCCTACATTTACAACTTCGGATCAGGAGAAACTCAATCTGCTCTGCCCAGTGAGGGCTTTAGATGCATATGTCCACAGAGCTGCCCTGTGGCGTAGAAAAAGATCAATTGTTTGTGTGTTACGGGTCTCCTAAGAAAGAAGGCCCAGCATCTAAGCAGAGAATGAGCAAGTGGGTGGTCGAGGCTATCTCACTTGCTTATGAGGCGGCCAGACAGCCATCTCCATTAGCTGTCCGTGTCCACTCTACTAGGGGTATGGCGGCCTCAAAGGCCTTAATGTCAGGAGTATCCATTAATGACATATGTGATTCAGCTGGATGGTCATCCCAGCACACATTTATTAGGTTTTATAACCTGGATGTAGGCTCCACTCCGGGGTCGTCAGTTCTGTCTACAAGATAACAGACAGGTACTTGGTTCTACGGCGTAGTTGGGACAGCGTTCCCATAACGTCATATGACGTAGCGTCGACAGTTCCCATGAAAGGGAACATCTCGGGTTACTTGTGTAACCCTGGTTCCCTGAATAGGGAACGAGACGCTACGTCGCGTTGCCGTATCCCCGGCATACCCGTGAGCGTCTTGCTTCAGCCATAATCCAGAAGCTAGCGTTCTTTGTTCTGGGTATGCTTTATAGTTTCCTGGTCCGTGACGTCACCCGCCTCTGACGTCTCGTCTCATCATTGGTTAGATACAAGAGTGCTTCACGACGCAATCATGCAGAAGGTTCCCATAACGTCATATGACGTAGCGTCTCGTTCCCTATTCAGGGAACCAGGGTTACACAAGTAACCCGAGACGTTTTGGTTGCAGATGGTGTAGTTACAAACTAGATTCTAGTTGCACGAACCATGTCTACTTTGACCCGCCCTCAAACAATGTAGTTGTAGCTGAGGCCTGGAAGAGATTTGTTTGTGTTGTCGAGAAGACGCTGTTTTCTGCACTCCCAAAGTAAACCCACTTTACATGCACTTACAAAGGATGAAGACTCAAATTGATACAGTAAAAATGACGCCATCGTTACTGTTTGTATCACTGCGTCAAGAGCCGAGGAAGCATCCACCCTGACATGCATTTATTACTGCTCACAGTGGCAGGCCATAACTTCCATGATGCAGCTTAATAAAACACTTCCCTCAACACTTGTGTTGCTTTGGAGCATAGTTTTAAGCCCTCCATCTGGGACTCAGCCACATGGCACAGCCACCATCAGCCAATAATAAACAGCTCAAAAAAATAAAGGTGATGGTAAATTTGCAATGCTGCCTCTAGGGTCCGTCCAACAACCAGATACGGAAGACAGAAAACAAAGTGAAGCGACTGCATGTGCACAGCATAAGAAACCTTTTCTTTTTCATTACACCTTTCCAAAAAAGTCTGAAACTGTTGCTCAATATTGGAGTTAAAAAGTGGCCTGGTTGGGTTTCAGCCAGGGCAAACCATAGACACTCTGTCATCTATTTACTGTATTATTCAGCTGGGACAAAAACGAGGTAAGTCAGAATTGGCCCACACTGAGCTCATTGCAAAAAGATTCAGTCATGTGGCCATCATTTTTGTTCACATCTGTGGTTAACAAGATTAGAAGAAAAAGATTTACTTTAAAAAGTGGAAATATTAATTTCAACATTTCATGTCAACCTTAATGACTGCTCTATAAATAACTCATTAAAATAATTCTTACAGGCTTCCTCAATAGCAATAGATCAATGCCTTCAAAAAAGGCTTTGTATCAAAGTCAAGATGTAAATGCATGGTGCCTTCAGGCAATACACAAACTGACTGTATGTGTTGTAAATCTGCATGATTAGGTCATGCCAAAAAAGCTCTTAAGCCTTCAAATTCCCTTAAGCTTTGGGAAATGTGTAATGTTTCGCAAAAAACCCACATTGCTTTCAAAGCGTTACCCTATCACATTATGACACCGAACAAGAGGGAAGATATTTTCATTTTCTTTAGTTCTCTCATCAGTGTCTGAAGTTGAAAGCTAGCGAGCTGTAGAATCTAACAGTGCCCAAGCTGTCAGGAGCAAGGTGTTTTAATTCTAAGGTTTAAGGGGTTGAAAACGTAAGGCTAGGTGTCAAGGCCCCAGTCGATACGGTTCAAGCTTGCTTCTGGCAATTAGCCGACGACTGGATTGACAGAGTATCTCGGCCTCACCTGGCTGTTCTTTCCACTGAAGTTAACATACCAGTCTCTCCTTCCCTGCTAATAACAGATGTTCACAGATGGCTAGTATGTGTGCTCTTCAATGTCAGACCCATTCGGTTAACCTCTGGTCAGAGCAGGGTTAAAGACAGATTTATCAATGTTATTAAGACCTTCTGGTGTTGTTTACTTCGAGAAGGCAGAGACAGGCCTGTCAGCGGTTTCTTACTTTTTCAGCTTAACACTATTTGTACATTTCAATGCATTTCTCAGAGATCAGAAACACATCCAATCTTTTATGTATAAATTTGAACACTTTGAACCGAAGATCAACAGAAAGGCTTAAAGGGATAGTTCACCCAAAAATGAAGAAATGCTGACATCTTTAACTCATGTTATTCCAAACCCATATAACTTATTTTTTATCTGGAAAGTTCAAGTAGCTCTTTTAAATTCAATTACTGTCAAACAATTTTCAAAGTAAGATTTTTAGTGTGAAAGTGGATGGGGGCTAAAGAATGTCGAGCTCCAAAATTGCATCATAAAAGCATAATAGAATATAGTATAGTAGTCATATAGACTTCTATTAAAGGGGACATATCATGAAAATTTGACTTTTTCTGTGTTTGAGTGCTATAATTGGGTCCCCGGTGCATCTAACAACCCAGAAAACGTGAAAAAGGACAACCCAGTAACTTTGTTTTGGCAAGCCTTTCTCTGCAAGCATGTGAAAAAAATGAGCCGCTCAGATTTCGCTCCCCTTGTGACATAGGAACGGGATCTTATAATATTACTGCCCCTTAATCTGCACGTTTCCACCCATGATGCCGCCATTTTGTTTTTGCAAGTGAAAACAGTGTACCAGTCCTAAGGCCATGGCAGAAGTTTGAGCAAAGCATGCCAACTGATCTGTCATTGGCTGCACAGACGAACACTATTTAAAGTCTCGTTAGCTTGGATAGCCGTCAAGTTGACCCTGGCAAGCTCGATTGCTACAAAAAAAAGAGCATTTCTGTGCAAGCGATATTTTGGAAAAAATATTAGAGCATTTGATAGATTTGGCAAACAGGTACGCTATGCATAGTGGCCGTCCATATGGGTTTTGCACAAAAGATTAACATGACGGTACATGCTAGTCGATGAGTTGAATCAACTCCACAGCAACTACATAAATTTATCCACTAACCATTCAGAAACATCCAGATGCATTCTAAAAGTTGTAACTTCTTCCTGAGTCTCTCCATCAGTGTCCGACTCCGGTTTGAACAATGTAAGGCTGAACACTGTTACTGACAATTGTCATTTTGGCTGCGTGAGATTCTCCAGCTTTGTTATTGTTGAGCAACCAAAGCGCGAGCTGTTAAAGCTCCACCTTCGTTTGGAAAGCAGGCAGGGAGAGGCAGCTCATTTGCATTTAAAGGTACACACACAAAAACGGCATGTTTTTGCTCACACCCAAATAGGGGCAAATTTGACAAGCTATAATAAATGATCTGTGGGCTATTTTTAGTTGACAGACACATTCTGGGGACACCAGAGACTTATTTTACATCTTGTGAAAAGGGGCATAATAGGTCCCCTTTAAATCTTCTGAAGCCATACAATAACTTTGTACGAGGAACAGACTGAAATTGATGTTATTCACTAAAAATAATGACTTGAAGATCTTGCTTGATGTTCATTGTATGTAAAGGAACAGTTTGTGCTATAAATATATCCTTTTGTGTTAGCAGAACAAAGAAAGTCATATGGGTTTTTGAAAGACATGAGGGTGAGTAAGTGATACCAGACTTTTTCATTTGTCTGTGTACTATAGCTTAAAAATAATGTGACAAAAAGAGATGTAGGAAGCAGTAGTATTCATAATTAACCTTGATTTTGTGCTTCTGAGCTGACAAATTACATAACTAAACTATTACAACGGTGTCAAAAAGCTGCCAATTGTCAAGGGGGTTTAGCAAGTATTTTCTTTCAGTGACAACCACTGAGCAAGTTTTCCATGAACCAGCACAAGGTAATGAAAGTAAGGCTTCTTTGTTTTATTGAAGTTCTCAGACTACCTCCCAAGGCGCCGCACTCTTTCAAACAAAGATGTTGCATCATTGTCAAACCAGGCATTCAAAACTTTGTAAATTATAAAATCTTGACAGATCCACAATAATCAAAGCATCATTTCTGCACCACTCTGCCCTGACATAGGCTATTATCCTCTGTGTTGCAACCAGCTGTGGAAAATATGCCTTCTAAATAAACGTGATCTAATTATAGACATTACTGCAAGGGCCTTGGGTGCCTAGCGAAACAACGCACAGTTATACTATGGAGAGTAGCAAGTCAACAGCTCAGCCATGCAGATGGAATGAAAGAAAGGAGACTTTTATTAAATATTCTGCGCACAAACAACAGACCAAATTGAGCTGGGAGAGAGCCTACGCTTTCAAACAGAAGTATATCTCATGAACTAAATGAAAAACAATGACCTGACCTTCAAGAGCACTCGCTCACCTCAAATGGTCCAACCCTCTTTCTGACAGACAGTGGCAGCAATTCTCCAAGGGTATGTTACCATCTCACTCTGACCTAGGGCAAAACTCTCGTCAACCATTTTGGGTTTCTATTTGCTCGCTGCAGACTAGTGAAGGCTGGAACAGAGAGAATGCTGGAAATTAAACTTTTGTCGTTTGGTTTCAGGTAACAGAAATGCAATTTGTCAGCACACTTCTGAAATGGCCACACCCATTACAGATGTGTGTATTAAACAATCATATTACCGCATGTGAAATGATACTTATGCTGCATTAAATAAACAAGTCTTTGAGTCTGCCCTACGTAATGTGGTTACGTTCACATATCTAGTTATCAAATTTATTCTACCCAGTCATTTTAATGTGCTGCTCTAAGGCATATGAAGTGTGCTAAGCTGTCTGAATTCTCCTCTGAGTACCTGGCAGCACATTTATTGTCCAATATTGCTGTATCCTAAAAGATTTCACCTTGCAGTTCAATATTTATATACTGCATATATGCACAAATATAAAATGTGTATACTGGCAGTGCAATAATCAATCTGGGGCAAATTATCAATTATACACTACTATAGAAGTGCATAAGGGTGTTTTTGGGGCAGCATTGCTAATTTGACAGTGGACAATGACATGGCACATCAAGAGAGAACTATGATTCTATGATTCATTATATATATATATGTATATATATATATATATATATATATGTATATGTATATATATATATATATGTATATGTATATATACATGTATGTGTGTGTGTGTATATATATATATATATATATATACACACACACACACACACACACACATTTTCTATTTAATAAATTTTAAAATGTAATTTATTTTCAGCAGCCATTACTCCAGTCTTCAGTGTCACATGATCGTTCAGAAATCATTCTAATATGCTGATTTGCTGCAACATTTCTTCTTATTATTGTTGTTGTTGAAAACAGTTTTGCTGCTTAATATTTTTGTGTTTTTCTTTGGATTCCTTGATGATTACAACATTCAAAAGAACAGCATTTATTTGAAACAGAAATATAAATGTCTTTACTGCCACTTTTGAACAATTTTATGCATCCTTTCTGAGAAAAAGTATTGATTTCTTTTCAAAAATATATGCTTGTTTTTTCAGTCATTAAAAAACACTGAAAACACAATTTAGCTTCCTAAGTTAAATTTATCTGGTTTTAAAAATGTTTAGATATTTTTACTGGAGACCAAAATAGTAATTTAATACTTTTTTTTTTTCTCTCTCTCCCTTTTTCCCATATACTCTCGACTCAACAGATAAAACATGGTGCTAGCCAAGGTCAAAAGTTCAATCCTCATGCAGGGAAGACACATACTGGAATAATGTCTACCTTGAAAGCACTGTAAGTTAATATAAATATAAATGCCAAAAAGCATAAATCTGTCCTAAAAAGAGCAAGGAGTGCTGAGATACACTGTATCCTTTATAATCTTTGAAATATATCTTTATAAAAACATTCTTCTTGGGGCATAAATCAGAAATCCGTAAACGTAATGTTTTGTTGTCGTGTTTTTGTTTTTGGACGCATTTCTTGTTTTGTCTATGGTGGGTTTTTTTTTTTTTTTTGTTGTTGTTGTTTTTGTTTTTTTGTTTTTTTATTAAAGCTTATACAGCTCACCAGGAATCAACACAACACATCATTTGTGGCTGTTTATCATGTGGCTGAATGACCTCATCGTACCATTGTGTTGCTGAAATGCCCATTACCTGCACCATAAGCCTGTCTTTTCTATCTCAGCTCCTGTCATGACCAGACAAGTGCGGCGTCTGTGTCATCTCATTAGCCTGGGCTCTCCACAAGTAGCAGAGCAGTGGCAAAAAAAGCCTGAAACCTATATAGAATGTTTCTTTGGTCTGCTATCCAAGCGGCTGAAGGGGAGAGAGATGGAAATGGAGGCAGGGAACGTGTAGCATGTGGAAATACAAGCTCATATCCTTTAAGAGCACAGGATAACTGTGAGGAAAGTATTACTGTAAATGAGCACATTTGAGGGTGTTCTCTTGGAAAGTGATAGAGGAGACACCTTGTTCCCAGTTTGGCATTGAATAGGGTCACTCCCACAGAGCCAAGAGCTAGTGTCACTCAAAAGTTCTTACTAAGCTCTTACTAGCACACTTTTCAATTACAGTTACAGCTCATCTCATCATGTACAGCCGTAATGTTCCATCAAAAATATGATGTACAGCTGTACTTCCCCAAGTGTCCTTACGTGCCGCTCCATCTTGTGTGAAGTTTCTAATCATTAAACCATTTAACTTTTGGCAAGTTAAAAGCAATCCACAAGAACCCAATTTAAAAACTTCTGTTTTGTAATAGAGAAATTCATTTGGATGGATGGATGGATGAATGGATGGATATTGTCATCTTTCTTTAATACCACTCCAGGAGTCTTCAGAAACACTGCAAAACAATACAACATCTTCTTATAAGTCACTAACAGAGTTTTGGTTCTGCAAAGGGTTAGTTCACCCAAAAATGAAAATTCTGTCATTTATTACTCACCCTCATGTCGTTCCACACCCGTAAGACCTTCGTTCATCTTCGGAACACAAATCAAGATATTTTTGATGAAATCCGATGGCTCAGTGAGGCCTCCATTGACAGCAAGATAATTAACACTTTCAGATGCCTAGAAAGTTACTAAAGACATATTTAAAACAGTTCATGTGACTACAGTGGTTCAACCTTAATGTTATGAAGCAACGAGAATACTTTTTGTGCACCAAAAACAATATCTAGTGATGGGAGATTTCAAAACACCGCTTCATGAAGCTTCGAAGCTTTACGAATCTTTTGTTTCGAATCAGTGGTTCGGAGCGTGTATCAAACTGCCAAAGTCACGTGATTTCAGTAAACGAGGCTTCGTTACATCATAAGTGTTTCGAAATTTCAATGGTTCACCACAGGGGGGCGCGTGACTTCGGCAGTTTGATACACGCTCTGAACCACTGATTCGAAACAAAAGTATCTTAATTCGTGTTCCGAAGATGAACGAAGGTCTTACGGGTGTGGAATGACATGAGGGTGAGTAATTAATGACAGAATTTTCATTTTTAGATGAACTAACCCTTTAATACACATGACAGATTCAATGTGGAAAAAACACAATGTCAAGAACAAAACCCTCTAATCTTTAGAATTTCAAGCTTCATTTATCATGAAGTCTCACTCTCTTATTTGAGGAAAATAAGAGAGACTGTTCATTAGTAAGCTTTTAGTCCAAGTTTATGCAAATGAGCTAACATAAGCAGCCCATTTTTCTTGATTATCTCCTTGAAAGCGGAGAAGTGTGCATAGTTTTTGACTTGAATAAAATTCATGGATTCTTCAAAGTTGTGTGAATAAGGGAAAGATGTCAAGGTCGACAAGTGAAGATTGTGGCAGATTGAGAAGATGATGAACTGTGGCTTGTAAAGGAAAGGGAAAAACACACTCAGCTCAAGTACCCAGTGAGTGGAAGTGGGAAGTGTCCATTAGTGATCCCTGTGTGGGTCACCCTCCTTCTTCCACACAAGGTACATTTTACACTTCAAATCTACCTCTGACATTTGAGATCAATACAAGCAGAACAGATAGTTGGCTATGCTGTTAGATGTTTTATAGGGTTTTTTTATTGTTCTAAAGTCCCACAAGTAAAGCATGGGCAATGAAGCTGGTATGTTGGTATGCAATTCAGACTATGAATTAAGCCAGAAAAACAGATACTCTACAACAAAGAGGGGCTCTACTTCTAATGGTCATCATAAATGTGACCCTGGACCACAAAACCAGTCGTAAGTCGCACGGGTCTATTTGTAGCAATAGCCAACATTGCTACAAATAGATTTTTCTTTTATGCCAAAAATCATTAGGATATTAAGTAAAGATCATGTTCCATGAAGACATTTTGTAAATTTCCTACCATAAAATATATCAAAAAATGTATTTTTGTGAGTGGATATGCATTGCTAAGGACTTAATTTGGACAACTTTAAAGGCGATTTTCTCAATATTTTGATTACGTGGATCTGCATTTAATGTCAGATTGTCCTGATGGACTAGAGGTGGAATTTTTGTTTAGCATGCCAGAGGTTCTGGGTTCTAATCCACGTGTAATTTATTTTATTTTTTTCTCATTAAAACCCAAAGATGTTTATCAGTGAGTGTATATCAAGAGCAGGGACACTTTTATGTGTATTTTGTTTTGTGATATCTCCGGATCGAATAGAGTCTCCGCAACAGCGTTAAGCTATAGATTGAAGCTCTCGTCTGTGTGCACGAGCGCCAAGAGAACACTGTTGCGCCACTGATAACAGCGTCAACGAGCACTCAGTGATTTCAAAAACAACACATCCCAGCGCCACATTGCCTATATTTAACACAAATAAATGAATTGCTAATCAACTATGTTTCTTTTGTATTAGTATACATCTGTGCCGTGAGATGTTTCAAAAAGTTGCGGGGACAATATCGACCCTGGTAAAAAGTGGTGGGGACATGTCCCACCCATCCCACCCGCAAATTACGCCCATGTGTAGAACACTTGAGGTTTTTTTTTTTTTTTTCTTACAGAATTATCCATTTTTTTATGAACTGTGCCTTTAATTATTTAATTTAGCTCAAAATAATTATGGAAAAAAAATATAAAATAGCACATGGTATATAAGGGAAATTAAGACAGTCATTGAACATAAATGATTCCCCCAAATACATCTTAGTGCAGATAAATCTGAGCTTTTGTAAAATATGCACATTTGTATGAAAAGAAAAGGATTGAATTTTATAGTGCCCAAGTTCACCGGAGGAAAAAATAATCACTCTAAACTAGGGCTGGGTAAAAAATATCGATTTCTCGATTTTAATCGATTCTCATTTTTACGAACCGATATCGATTCTTAAATCCCAAGAATCAATTAGTCTAGTCTGTTTTCAGTTGATGAATGAACAGAACATGTAGCGTGCCTCCCATCCAATAAATCTCAATCTCAATAATCTTGGTGCTTTGTTACTTTTAATATGAAGCAAAGTCTCAGATTTCAAATGACGTCAATCTTATTATGAGATTCAAAAAATAAATACCGTTTTGGCGCTGTTTAATGTGGCGTGACAGATCGCTTTAGCGCCACAGTTAAAGAGAAGCGGCAGCACGGAGCGCATGTGAACATCCTCTCCTCTGCTTTAATACCAGTTACAGCACGAAATAAACATGAATAAACATCTGAAGGTATGTTAAAAGATACAGTACAACTTACCGAAATCCGTATCATGTCTCGTGTAAGCGCTCAATCAGTGTTTCAACCTCGGAAAGACGTCAATAAAACAGCTTGTAAACATTGTTACGTAACGTCACATTTACCTCAGAAAAAAACATATTCCGTGACCATAAACTCATTAGTCAGCTAGAAAAGTGAACTCTAGAGAGCAGCATTCTGATAAATATATGTACCGTTACATATTCATTATAATTTTTAATGTTCTTCAATATTTAATGCATGTTTTAATAAATCAGTTATGACAGCCACTATTTAAACGTTTATATTTTAAAAAAACGAATTGGAGTAGAAATATGATTATGTAATTCTAAACTTTATTTATTATAAAAAACGTCATTGAGTGTAATTTAAGTGTTTGTATATAGGTTAATTTTAACCTTCAATATTATAGTAGCCTAATGTAGTACTGACTCCCATGTGTAGTTTACAGCATTAGTTAAGAGATTTTTTTCCTGCCATGTACTGTATCCGATATACTACATCCAAAATAATCGATATTGAATCAAATCAAAGGAATGTGAATAGAAATCGAAATGAATCGTGAAAAATGTGTCAATACCCAGCCCTACTCTAAAAGTGACTTCACACAAAACATGACTAACCAACTACAACAAAACGACTTCAAATTTATACTAATTCACAATATTAACTATGATACATCCCCATAAAATTCCCATGCTTTGTGCATAAATTATTCGCATAAGGCTTTTTTCCCCACAACAATTTAATATCAGTATCAAATAAAAATGGTCCCCAACAGGTATAGATTGAAGAAAAAGAATCCCATTTGATTTAAAAGACTTTTCAAGACTCAAGAAGACAAATAAAAACAGAGGATTGTACACAGATCGAACAATCTCCTGATCCTGGCCTGACAGGGAATTCATTTGCTAGTCATTTCAGACAATCTTTCTTAAAACGGATAAGTTTGGCTAACAGAAGTTTTGCTGGATCTGCCAGAGATTTTAGAAACACAAGGGCTTTGACATTGAACTTCTTAACAAAGACAGTCCATCAAGATTCACCTAGACACCTCATTTTATTTTAAGTGAACAAAGGAGACTGACAATGAAAATCCCCTTGAAAAAAAAGCTGTAGAAGAACTTTTTCATCTAATGATGTCAAATGAGTCAGAGCTGTAGTGAAGTGTATTCTCACTGTGCTGCCTGCCTCTATATGATGTCTTATAGCTTAACAGCCAAACCATAAACCAACATGTTAGAAAGCAGAATGTTTCTAGAATTATAACTACCAATGAGGGCAATTTAATTGACTATGTGCTCAATTTTATATGCAAACAAGCATGCATGCAAGTTTGCCTTGCTTGAGGGTTTCAAATCATTAGCTACCCTCCAGCTACGCTGCACATAACTGCTGAAAGGGTGCATCTATTTACCTGCTAAAACTACTGAAGTGATAGTAAAACCTGTGTAGAATAATAATAACTGTAGCCCCAGGTGCTAAACAAGTCATTATGAACAATAAAAGTTAAATGTCACAGCCATTAACAGTAATTAAAATGCATCAAAATGAAAAGTAACAAAAGAGTCCTGCGGACCAGTTAAACCTTTCAACATCTGTCATTACATCACTGAAAAAATCCTTTGAAGATTCATGATGTCTATTTTTTCCTGTTTGCTCAAAGAACTCTCCACAGGTAGCAACACGTGGAGTGTCATACATTATACCGGCAGCCTGTTAATGCAACTGCACTTTCCTTCAAATCAAGTTTGCAGAAGCCAAGCTCACTCTGTTTGCTTGTCCTGTGCGTGGCCCTGCTGACAACACGTGAGTGTGCATAAATATCTTCAATTCCTATGCGAATACCTCAAGGTTTGCTATGAGTTCTCATATGCAGGCACTCGAAACACTGTGTCATCCTTGGGATAATTCAAGGAGTGACAGATCAAAATTCGTATCTCCTGGATTTTATTCTTGTTCAAAGTCATCATGGACTATTTTCTCCTGAACGCTATGTGTTGTTCCACATAATCTGTGCATGTAGTTGAGCTGTTGTTGAGGCAAACTGAAGGGACTCAAAGGCTAAAAACATTGAGAGTTAAACAAGCGGTGTGAAAACTGTGAACTCTGACGAAAGCAAAATCGGAAATCATCCATTTGCTTGTTTTAAAATGTTTCTACTTCAATGTCTGTACTTACATGCTCAATCGTCCTCCCCTTGTTAAATAAATAACAAGGGATTCCATGTAATTTAATTTTTCCAATTGTTATGATTCAGTCAAAACAAAGACATTTGCTAAGACAACTATAATCGCGCTGTGCAAAGACCATGAGGCTGTTTGTTAGAAACAAAAAATTTACATATATCGATTGTGACAGAGATGGGACTCGAAGCCAACGCTTGCGATTGTAAACTAAAAGATAATTTGCATTTGATTCTCTCCAGATGTAGTTGGGTAGAATTGCTGTTTCTCTCTTGAGGTGGAAGCGTAATGTCACCACTCTTCAAGGCATCCTTTAAGCACCAGCTCTTGTTGCCATGGAAACCATTCATTGCCACACAATCTTCCTGTGCTGTCTCGCAGAACCTTCTTCACAAACACACAGTAAAGCTCGCCTCTAAATCCTGGATTTCGCTGAGAGAGAGGGTCGAAACGGATCATTATATCTTATTGTATTTGCTTTACTTCAGTACGCCCCTATAGGAGAAGTCAGACAACATAATCAATTATAATCTCCTATTTTCTTTATAAAAATATAATAATAATAAAGTTTAAAAGTTTAGAGGCAATACATTAAAAGTAAATTCAGCTTTGCATCACAGGAATAAATTACATTTTAAAATAGAACACATTAATTTTAAATTGTGCTAATATTTCACAATATTACTGTTTTACTGTATTTTTGCCCAAATAAATGCAGCCTTGGTGAGCTTTCGAAAAAATAAAATTCCAGCAGTGACATCATAACTCATGTAGGGCCCTATAAAATCCGTTTTATTTTTCCCAATTTTTTTTTTTTCTTTTTCTCTCCAAATTCCAAACTTTTTTTCCAATTTAATTTTTCAGGATTCCATTTTTTAGACTCCATTTTAATGGTTAAATTAAATTGTTGTATTCAAAAAACATGTCTAACTAAATGAAATAATGAAATATATACAATTTAACAACAATTTATTAAAAGTTTAACAAAAAACTAAATTTTTAGGGCCCTATGAAATTCCATTTTATTTTTTACCAATTCCATTTCCATTTCAAAAAGAATGTTTAATTAATTTAATAAAAAACAACAAAATTTATTAATTTAAAAAAAATAATAATAATTTCTATAAAATGTTTAGTTTTTTGTTTTTTTTTTGTTTTTTCAGAAAATCTGTGTTGTGTATTTTAGTAAAGGCATAAAACATTAATTTAATTTATCTTTTAATCATATGAAATTAAACTTTTTTTGTCAAACAAAGTGCTGCAAAACAAAAACTGTTAAAATTAAAACATGAAATAAAAATTGTGATTATTCCTTAAAAATAGTTTTTAATAATAATTTATTATTATTAGTGGTATTATTATTACATTGAGACGTAATTTCTAATGTACAACAGTAATATATTTCTGTCACTATTTCTTCAAGTTAAACCAAACTTTTATTGTGACGGGTTGCCTTGAGTTTCTGTGTGTTTATGATATGACAATATTTTTTCTCAAAATGGTAAAATGCTTATGAAGTGACTCTCAAAGTGGCTCTGGAGATGAAGTTCATGAATCATTTCCTCTATAGTGAGGCGGCATTCATTCACACAGAGACACGCAGAACGTGCAGGATTCATATTTAAATAGTCTTTTTGCGATTTAATATTCACAGACACTAGTCTATATCACGATTTAATTTAAGTGTACTGACCTGCTTTTTTTTATTAATCAAATATGTGACACATTCCGTGACATTCCACGTTATACAGTAAATTCCGTTTTTATGACTGGATTCCATGATTCCGTCCGCGTTTTCTGCATCACGGAAATCATAGGGCCCTACTCATGACATCACAAACTAACAAAAAAACCTGTGCTTCACAATTCCTGTGATAAAAAAAAAAAAAAAAAAAAAAGTAGTGAAGACAACATCTCCCTGGCAAAAAACAAAACAAAACAAAAAAAAACAGTGATGATGTGTCTGAAATAAGGATGCAGATGCTTCAATACGTTAACTAAAAATGGTGGTTTATCACAACTGACCCTTCGCAAAGACCCGCCCCCCTTAGTTACTGTTACTTTGTCCCACAAGCCATGGCGCTGTCACGCCACACAATACATCGCGGAGCAAAGAGGACACTGACAACACGTCGACAGACAAGACAGAGCAGGTTACTTATGATATTAAACAAAGTCCCAGCTTTCAAACTGTGTAATTTTTTAAGAAATTCGAACAATAAAAACCATTTTGTGGCTCTTTAATGTGTCGTGACAGATCGGTGTAGCGCCTCAGCTCAAGTGGCTCGTGAACCGATCATCTCTTCCTACTAGTTAATTTATAGCATTAAATAAACATGAATGAACATTAGAAGGAATGTTGTTTCAAACGCGGAAAGACGTCAGTACACACCACTTTTCAAGTTCAAGTCCACCGAGGTTAATCTTCTAACTCCTGACTGCTTTGTCGGACAAAATGGCGGATTCGGCGTTATGATTGGTTAGATCGCTTGTCAATCAAACTCCCGGCGAAGGGTCAATTCAGCTGCAGGCATGCATTCATGTTAAATTATATCCTATAGCAAATACTACAACAAAATAGAAGCCAGCTAAAGCAAATAAATAAATAAACATTTTTTCCTAGATAGACAGGTATTTAAATTACAGTTTTAAAACGAATCCATGGACTGCCTGCACTCGTCTGAATGAAAATCTTTTCAGCAACGCCTCTTCTATGTGTGACTCTTAGCCAATAATCAATTAAAGAAAAATGTGAAAGCCAATCTAAAACTAAAACTTTAATTTTACAGACTTTCCCTTTTGGGAAACCCATTGCCCACCCATAGCTTGTCCCTGGAAGTTATTAAAAGCAATAGAGCTAAATGTGTCCTCATTTAGAAAGCTAAGTAAAAGTGTGTGTGCAAGAGCAAGTAAAAGTGTGTGTGTGTGTGTGTGTGTGTGTGTGTGTGTGTGTGTGTGTGTTTTTGTGACATATCAGGACACAAATTTGTATAATGGCATGGGTATGACATAGGTATTACAAGGAGAGGGTGAATATGAGGACATTACCCCATGTCCCCATTTTTCAAAAGGCTTATGAATCATACAGAATGAGTTTTTTTGAGAAAGTAAAAATGTGCACAGTTTCCTGTGATGGGTAGGTTTAGGTGTAGGGGTAGTGTAGGGGGATAGAAAATACGGTTTGTACAGTATAAAAACCATTACGCTTATGGAATGTCCCCACAATTCACAAAAACAAACGTGTGTGTGTGTGTGTGTGTGTGTGTGTGTGTGTGTGTGTGTGTGTGTGTGTGTGTTTGTGAATGCATTTGTAGACTGTACCAATTACCCTAATGTATCCAATTAAAAATAGCTTGTTCAAAGACTAGTGGCGGCTCTTTAAAGACTGCATTTATAATCAGGAAACAAGACCACAGAGCGAAGGGAGGGACATGCAAACACCTTAGGCAACATTTATAACACCGACTTGAAATTACTCCCCATGATCACTCCAATCAATCTTATGCAAACAAAGAGCCTTTGGAGGAGGTAGAAGCTGAAGGAACAGAGGAGACGATCTAGCAAGAGTGAGATTTATGAAGTAAGGCTAGGTGTAGTGTGTCTGAAAGAAATTAAAAATCCAATGTGAATTATTAAAGCTAAAGGGACGACAAAAGGAATATATGATAGTTTTCAAACAGGTTTCCCCTGTCAGCCATTGGACAGAAACAAATAGTCCTGCCAGAATCTCAAGCCAGATCAGAAACTACAAATGACTTACTTCACTGCATAAATATTATTCATTCCTATTTCTACTGTTTGTATTCTGGGACCCTAATACACCATAGAATATGAATATTGAGTTTTGAGAATATTGAGACTGATTTCAAACATTAAATCCAATACATTCACAATAAAAAGTTACAATAAAGATTGAAAAAAAAAAAAAAAGTTTCCAAAAACCTAAAAAAAAATCAGTTTTGGCCTATATAAAGACCAGCAGGTTTCTGCAGAGCCGGCGCATGCTATTTTTGAGTGTTTTTGCACTCTAAAGCACTGAGCTTATTTGAATTCTGTAGTCTAAGTATTAAAATCCTGACTACTAAGAACTTTGTGCTATGAAAAATGCATTCACATCCGAACATTGTTAACAAACTGAAATCTGGTTAGCTCTGCATGCTGACACTATTTTTTAGACTCTAAGGATTTCTAGTTATAAATATGCAGGTCCTCATGCATTCAAAAATCACTGTATGCAGATCAAACTCTGCTATTCCCAGGTATAACCTTTCATAAGTTTGCAAGAGAATGTGAGCATAAATTAAATCACAAATTAATTATTCATATAAAGTACAATAAATATTGTAATTAGTATATGTGTGTATCATATAAATGCAAGGGTGTAACAATCACTAAAACTCCCACATTATACCTTTAAATTCACTATTATTATACTCTTTCTTCTTTAAAAAAAAAACAAAAAAAAAACAGTGATGACGTGTCTGAAATAAGGATGCAGATGCTTCAATACGTTAACTAAAAATGGTGGTTTAGCACAATTGACCCTTCGCAAAGACCCGCCCCCCTTAGTTACTGTTACTTTGTCCAACAAGCCATGGCGGTGTCACGCCACACAGAGTGAAAAATACATCGCGGAGCAAAGAGGACACTGACAACATGTCGACAGACAAGACAGAGCAGGATACTTATGATATTAAACAAAGTCCCAGCTTTCAAACTGTGTAATTTTTTAAGAAATTCGAACAATAAAAACCGTTTTGTGGCTCTTTAATGTGTCGTGACAGATCGGTGTAGCGCCTCAGCTCAAGCGGCTTGTGAACCGATCATCTCTTCCTACTAGTTAATTTATAGCATCAAATAAACATGAACGAACATTAGAAGGAATGTTGTTTCAAACGCGGAAAGACGTCAGTACACACCACTTTTCAAGTCCAAGTCCACCGAGGTTAATCTTCTAACTCCTGACTGCTTTGTCGGACAAAATGGCGGATTCGGCGTTATGATTGGTTAGATCGCTTGTCAATCAAACTCCCGGCGAAGGGTCAATTCAGCTGCAGGCATGCATTCATGTTAAATTATATCCTATAGCAAATACTACAACAAAATAGAAGCCAGCTAAAGCAAATAAATAAATAAACATTTTTTCCTAGATAGATAGGTATTTAAATTACAGTTTTAAAACGAATCCATGGACTGCCTGCACTCGTCTGAATGAAAATCTTTTCAGCAACGCCTCTTCTATGTGTGACTCTTAGCCAATCCTCATGCATTCAAAAATCACTGTATGCAGATCAAACTCTGCTATTCCCAGGTATAACCTTTCATAAGTTTGCAAGAGAATGTGAGCATAAATTAAATCACAAATTAATTATTCATATAAAGTACAATAAATATTGTAATTAGTATATGTGTGTATCATATAAATGCAAGGGTGTAACAATCACTAAAACTCCCACATTATACCTTTAAATTCACTATTATTATAATCTTTCTTCTTTAAAAAAAAAAAAAAAAAAAAAAAAAGGTCTGCCTTTTCACCATGTTTACTTCCTGTCTAACATTTTTTCCAAACATCCCTAAAGTGAGAAACAACATGACATCTTTGACAATGCTATGGCAGTGCCAAATAAACAGTCAACCCCAGCACAAATGTCAGACCTATTCTATGACAGCCACAGACACTTCACACAACATATCTGATTAGCTGGAAATGACTTATACAACTGTCCACTCAGAGTGAGCGGCAGACAGGCATAGTGTTCAGCACCATGGACAGCGGCCAGTGTAGAGCCTCTTACACACTAATTGCTTATGATAAATGCTGAACACACAGTATTCACCCCACAGGATCCAGTTCTTTAAATTACAGTTAAAGCAATCAAAACAAAGTTTGTTTTTAGTCTTTAAAAACACCACAAGAATTGGGGAGATCAAGAGATTAGGAGGTCTGTCTATCAATCTATATTTATTTTCTTTTTCTTTCAAAAAAAAAAAAAAAAAAAAAAAAAAAAAAAAAGGCTGACCAAACCAGTGGGTTGTAAGTAACACTTTCCAACGTAGGCTACCAGACCTACAAAATGGGACAGTTTATATACCTCATTTGACACACACACACACAATAAAAACATTATGTAATTCTATTTAGTTGCTCTTTTAAATTAAAAGGCTTATTTAAATGTTTATTTTTTTTAAATTAAAATGTTTAAAAGCATGGCGGGTGGCATAAAAATAATTTTGTTAGTTAATCTAATTACCACAATAAAATGTATGCACAAAAAAAAAAAAAAAAAAAAAAAAAAAAAATAAAAATGCGCAATAATTAATTGTGAACTTAGTTCAATGTCCAAGTCAACTAATGCACACTTTGTACTTAACACGAAACTACTGTTTCTTCTTGTTTACAGCAAACAATTATGGAATATCAAAGTTTTTCAACTTTCTTTATATTATATAAAAGGCACTGAGTTACAGATGTTGAACCAAAATGTTACAACACTCCCTGTTCTCTGATGTTGTTGTAAACATTAATATAACACTGGAAGATGAAACTCATATTTGTGTAAATATTCATGAAAACAAACTAAGAAACAAACAATATCTATCTATCTATCCATCTACCTATCTACCTCAGGAAATGAATCAAAGCATAAATTTGTTTTGTGGTGGTGGTTGTTTGCTTGGCTTGTTTTTCCTCAGAGTTCACAACAGGTGAAGCTATGGCACAAACTTCACACAAGTTTACACATGGGATTCTCACAAGACTGTATCCCAGTAAGCACTTAGTCTCTATGGGCTCACAGCTGTATATGTCACGAATGTCCATCATTAAAACATCTGTTTGCATAGGTTTCATCCTGCCAAACGAGCATCATGCTTCCTATAGCGCACATAACACATATCTGCAGCTTAAAGCGTATTACTCCGGACAAAGAATATAATATTGACCTATTTGAGTTTCTGCACTAGGCCTGAGGGATATTTCTATTTATAAGCACAATAGTTGTCACAATCAACTATAGCTATATCTTTAATAAGAGGTTGAATTGAGTATAAATAACAGCACTCACCCAATACAAAGTACGGGAGCTCGGTATTTTCCAAGTCGTCAACAACGACTATCTCGCCCGGAAAATCGTTCCTGACGGAGAATAGCAGCTTGGGCTCGGAGGCCGACGGGCTGTGCATGATGCTCAGGTCGTTCTCTCGCAAAAACGGCAAAGCGGATACCGTAACGCTTTTCATTTTGCACTCCATGTCTTGAGATTGATCTTCTTCGCCGTTCAGACATTTCACACCAGCGGAATTGAAGATGACAATCCAGAGAACGCCGATAAGCAGACCGGAGTGTGGTAGTAGCATCTTGCCGGAGACTGTGTAGCGGTTGTCAGGCTGCGGCAGTCGGTCAGCGCGGCACACTGGGAGCTGGAGGAGGAGGAGGAGGACCGGGGAATGCGCTGGCAACACACTAATCTAGCTGTTTGCGTGAAAATACACGATAAAGGCAGGGTTTAAGATTCAGATATTCTCCATCCACCGGCTAAATATTCTTGTTGTCATCATAACACGACTCGGCTTAGTGATGACAGCGAGAGAGGCGGAACAGCGCAGCAACGGAGCCCGTTATTGGGCTTCTTCACCTCAAGCCATTAAAAACGATTTTTCTTGTTGCAGTGGATAACCATTAGCCAGAGCTACATATAATAGTCCTGTAGCACTTTTAAAACAGACTATTGTTTGCCATTATTTCTACTTTATCCATTTAAATGCCCTTATATCCTCGAGTTTGCTGTTTTATCAAGTCAAATACTTACGCTCTTTTCTTTGTTTTGTTTTTGAACTTATTGTATATTTAACGTTAGCTAACCATTTTCATGCTAGCTTATAGCTGTTGCATATTTGTGACATTTTTTTTATAATTTATATTCTGATATACATTTTAAAACATTAAATAGCTAAAATGAGTTTATAATGTCATGAATGTAAAGAAAAGTAAATATGCCAGTAAAAAACTCCCTATTGAGGAAAAAAATTAAAACCAGTCTAATTTGGTTTGCTGGTCTGGCGTTGGCTGGGTTTTAAAGAGGGTTTGGACACTTTTTAGCTGGTCAGACCATGTTAAACCTTAAACTGGTTTAATCTGGGGCTTTTTCCAGCAGGGCTATTGGATATCTTACCAAATACAATATATAGCCTATATATATATCAGATTTAGCAGGATATTACATGTAATTTTTCTCTAAAACAATGTAAAAGCTTTGAAGTAAAGAAATATGAATAGGCTACATTTATGGTGTCAACATCAGACAACAAAGTACTTTTACAGTAAAATGTCAAACTGTTAAAAAAATATCTATAATACAGTAACAGGGCTTTCATAGTAGTACAATTTAAGTAATAATTATACATTATTTACAAACATTTATTTTTTTAATTAGTTGAAATGGATTAGTGTTATACTTTCTTTGTCGTAAACTGAAAATGCAAAATATGAGCGTCAGTAGAGAATATGAGAGTAAGTTTTATAGTTCACTGACCACTGAGGAAAGAAGAGCAGAACTGAAGCCAACAGCAGCTGCAAGCTCTGGGAAAAAAAGGAAGAAAGAGAGGAAAGAAAGAAGCAGTGCAGTCTGCCCCAAAGAATGATCTCCCTGTGTAATCTTGAGCTTATTCCAGCACTGAAGCAAGGCTTTAGCAAAGTGTGAAGCACTTTTGTGATGAAAGGGCACAGTACTCATTTCAGCTTTGACCTGCTCAATAATTGAACTTTGAGGGCGGTGGGGGGGAGAGGGGTATACTATCGACACACTTGTGGTCCCGTTGCTGTGATATCCTGCTCTCTTTTAGGGTTCTTTCTGCAACACTCGCTAAGCTATTACTGCTTTTGGTTTACACATATCCAAAGACAACTTGACGACTGACTGGGGCATAGTGAACTGTCGAAAGAGAATAATCACATTATTCTGCTGAGAATTTGTCTTTGTTACCATCATTATTACATTCTAAAATGGCAGATTATCATGATTTGTTATTTCAACATTTTTTCTTTTGTCAAATCAACTTTGATAATTAATGTGGTTCAGATAACATATTTTGAGTTTCTGTTGATTAAACCAATCGCCATTGAACTCAAAATTTTAAGGCAACCAGGTATCTTACTTTTTTTTTTAAGTTAAACCAACAATTCTTTTTTACAGTGTATTATTGATATTAAAAAATAATAACCCTTAAAGTGTTAGTTCACCGAAAAATGAAAATTCAGTCATTAATTACTTACCCTCATGTTGTTCCACACCTGTAAGACCTTCGTTCATCTTCGGAACACAAATTAAGATATTTTTGATAAAATCCGATGGCTCAGTGAGGCCTGCATTGCCAGCAAGATCATTTCCTTTTTCAATGCCCAGATATTTAAAACAGTTCATGTGACTACAGTGGTTCAACCTTAAAATTATAAAGCGACGAGAATACTTTTTGAGAGGCAAAAAAAAAAAAAAATAGCGACTTTATTCAACAATATCTAGTGATGGGCGATTTCAAAACACTGCTTCATGAAGCTTCAAAGCTTTACAAATCTTTTTTTTCGAATCAGTGGTTCAGAGCGCCAAAATCACATGATTTCAGTAAACGAGGCTTCGTTACATCATAAGGATTTCAAAACTTCAACAGTTCACATGACTTTGGCAGTTTGATACACGCTCCGAACCACTGATTTTAAACAAAAGATTCATAAATCTTCGAAGCTTCATGAAGCAGTGTTTTGAAATCGCCCATCACTAGATATTGTTGAATAAATTTGCTATTTTGTTTTTTTGGCACACAAAAAGTATTCTCGTCGCTTCATAACATTAAGGTTGAACCACTGTACTCACATGAACTGTTTTAAATATGTCTTTAGTAGCTTTCTGGGCATTGAAAGTGTTAATTATCTTGCTGGTAATGGAGGCCTCACTGAGCCATCGGATTTCATCAAAAATATCTTAATTTGTGTTCCGAAGATGAACGAAGGTCTTACGGGTGTGGAACGACATGAGGGTGCGTAATTAATTTTAACTGAATTTTCATTTTTGGGTGAACTAACCCTTTAAAAAGAGAATATCACAGCAATGGCACTCAAATTAATTTACAATAACATATAATATAACATATGCACACATATACATAACTCATTTTAGATATAATTATATATAAATTATATAAATAATGATAATACAATTATTATTATTATTATTAATCTCGTGGCTCTCTCTCTCTCTCTGTTTGTTTAGATTAAATGGATCAGTGATGCTAGATTCCAATTTTAGATGAGAAAATAGAGGTGAGGAATGTTATGAGGAATCTAACTAGACGTGACACAAATTCCTTTACTGGCAATGCTGGAAGGCAAATGTGTACACAGATGACTGGAATGCCTCCATAAGTGGAAGTACAGTCCAGTCTTTAAAAAAAAAAAAAAAAAATGACAAAAAGACAAAAATTGTCTTAATCTCTGAATAGACCAGGATCTGTTGCTGCAACTACATACAGTTTTAGGAATAAACATAACACAATATATATAATGGCCTTCAAATGAGCATCATATGAGCAACAATCTGAGCAAGCCACTCTAAATTTTTCCTAAACTGCTCAAAGAACTAGCAACCAAGACATATTTTTAAAAAGTGACACCTTTTCATAATGCTAGTTGCTTGGTAGAGCACACTGAAAAGCACATTTGAACTGCATGTGCTGTGGTTTATGACAGTGGCAGAAAAATATTGAAAAATCATGTTCTGTGTTTTTTTTTTTTTTTTACAATATCAGGATACCATGAATTAAGCCTTCAAAAGATAAGAGTCTTGTTGTGACATGAGAAATCTGTTATGCATTGGCAGCTTCTGTGTTCTGAATTTGTTTGCATTCATAGCATTAGCCCTTGTGATAGCCATGGCAACCTCATGCAAGCCAGTTGTCAGATTTAGAAAAGGAAAATCCACACACAATATTTCCACATGTTTTCTGTAAGGCTTAACAGCAGACTGTATTTGACATGACAAATTATCACTCAGGGATTTGCAACCTTAGGATATCCAGCATATTGTTCTTATGCTTGATAAAATGTCCTTGCATTTTTAAAATGGTGTGAAGCAGGGATTAAACATAAGCTTCTTTTCTAAGAACAAATCATACTCTACATCACAATGTATAACAGCACACTGTCCACATTTATGCAGATTCTTATAAAATGCCAAATACAAGCTTCTCATAGGTTGTCGAGGCACGTACATGCTATCACACATCCTCAAATTTCTTTAAAAAGTTCACAAAGGAAGAAACTGGAAGGGTTTTTTAGCCAAGCAATTAGAACTTCATAAACTTGTGCTAGCCATTTCTCAATTACGGCTGCAAAGTGTTTCCTGCTGAGTTGAACAGCTCACAAAATGATCTTCAAACAGTATGACTGCACTTTAATAGAGGACAGACAATAGTTCTGAAAAATAGCACTCAATGAAAGATTATGCTCAAGTGCTGCTGGAAAATTAAACCACTTGGTCAGATTAGCAATCTCTGAATAATTCTCACATATGAAAATCATTAGTAAATACCCATAAAGAGATCATTTAATTCTCAGTGGCTCTTATGCTTAAGCTAACAGCCATTAAACTATATGTTCCATGAAATATCTTCCTTATAGTACATTTCTGCTAAAAGATGTTCTACTACACCATACTTTGTAAGGCGGGTAATTTATTTACTGGTAGGTGTCTTTCCAGCCATGCGTAAGCAGTAATACAAGCCAGATGTTTGACAAAATAAGAGACTTTCCTCCCCTCATGTACAAGGTGTTACCCCTTAACCAATTAGCTGGAGAAAAACACAAAGCTCTGCATAAGATTGTGCTGAGACAGCACACACAAGAAACTATGGAGGTGTTGTAAAATTCAAGAGGTGAAGATTTGAAATTGCTGTTCCAGAATTGGTAAGTTTTAAGCTGTTTATACTGTGTAACTGATTTAAAGGGCTAGTTCACCCAAAAATGAAAATTCTGCCATTACTTACTCACCCTCATGTCGTTCTAAACCCGTAAGACTTTCGTTCATCTTCGGAACACAAATGAAGATATTTCTAATGAAATCTGAGAGCGCTTTGTTTGTGCAAAAAACATAATTTACCACTTTATTTACAAAATATTAAAGGGTTAGTTCACCCAAAAATTAAAATTCTGTCATTAATTACTCACGCTTATGTCGTTCCAAACCCGTAAGACCTTCGTTCATCTTTTTTAATCGATATATTTGATGAAATCCGAGAGTTCTCTGACCCCTCCATAGACAGCAATTTAATTACCACATTCAAGGCCCAGAAAGGTAGTAAAGACATCATTAAAATAGTCCAAGTCACTACAGTGGTTCAACCTTAATGTTATGAAGCGACGAGAATACTTTTTGTACGCAAAAACAAAACAAAAATAACGATTTTATTCAACAATTTCTTCTCTTCCATGTCTGTCTCCTACGCAGTTGACGTAGTAAACACACACTTTACTACCTTTCTGGGCCTTGACAGTGGTAATTAAATTGCTCTCGGATTTCATCAAAAATATCTTAATTTATGTTCCGAAGCTGAACGAAGGTCTTACGGGTGTGGAACAACATGAGGGTGAGTAATTAATGACAGAAATTTCATTTTTGGGTGAATTAACCCTTTAACCTCAAACATGCATTCACAAGAGTACCACAACGCATACGTGTTGTGTTGACGCGAGAGCAGATGTTATGTGAATGCTCATTGTAGATTAATATTTTGTAAATAAAGTGTTTGGTATTCTTCAAATTCAGAATATTTGACTATTTCAACACAAACACTTGCACTACAATTTTTACAGTAATCTACAAGGTCTTGAGTTTTGCAATAATTTTAGATGGATGGATGGATGGATGGATGGATGTTTTTTTGGTTAAATGTCCATTTTTTCCCCTTCCACTCACACGTTTTAAATATTGCCAGTCTGTTCAGCCAGTTATGCTGTGCATGCAGAACACTGTAAAATAAAAATATTAATAATTTGATATGTCCAAAAGTCAGTCACAGAAGATCATGTGATTGGCATGAACTGCAATCAGACAGACCTTTCTGGCTTCAGAACAAATACAAAGTTCAGGCAATTCTGACATTTTGTATGCTAGCAGAAAAGACGTCATTTTGTAGTCTAATGTTATTTAATTCAAAATTATGATGAAAATATTATTACTAGACTCATACGCTTGTAAACTACGAGATTGAATTAGATTTATTCCCTATGAGTCAAAGCAATGGCCCTGACATATGCTGATCGCATTCATTCAGGTTTTCTGTAAATGCTACAGATCAGTGTTATGACATTAGCACAATCATATTACTCCATTTTCATCTTTCAAATGTTCAACAAACATCATTTATCTCCTATGAATCTGTGAAGTAATGTTCAGGCAAACAAGTCTTGATGCAAGAGAGACACAAAGAGAGAGAAAAGACATCAGGGGGTCTCGTCCAGACTGACTGTGGACGTCCGCCAGGTTTCTCTCCAGAGATTGTGCCCTCTGAGTGTTTTTTATATGTCAACGTCACAAGACAAATAGCGACAGGGTGTATCTGCCCCCTCACCCCCAAAGATGAATCACCCTTGTTGTCCAGTTTGCCAGTCTCCAAACGCAGTCTGGGCCACGATCTCACTGGCAAACGCTGCCATAGATTGACCTTCTACTCAAGGTAATGATTACCCCCTTGAGCATGCGGCAGCTGGCAAGGTAATGCATTGTTGGCACGTAAAAGTGATGCTGCAAGAAGCAGAAGGAGATCAGGAGACTCGTGTACCCTAGAGTTTGACCATCTGTGGCCTATTGGTCGTCATTAAGGTTTCTAATTTGGGACGACTGGGGAATAAACCAAACCAGGGCTGAAAATGTCATTACCTGACTCCTGGTGAGGTGTCCTCCCATATTTACATATTTATACACCTTAATTGTCTTTGCCTCACTGCCATGACATTGAAGTGGTGAAAACCGGACCAATTCTATTCCAGGTATTACATTGGATGAAAAGCCAGTGCCATTAATGTGATAATATAACCCTGTAGGCTGAGACGGACCATTGCGCTTCAAATAGAAGGGAGTTAACGTTGTAGAATATTATTGCGACTGCTGTTTTGAAGGCCCGGTCACATTAATGATCTCTTAATTAGAGCTGTGTTCAGACTGTCAGATGGTGGTGTCTGAAAGTGACACTCGAAGCTAGCTTTTTATATCTTCTATTGACTTATCTTGTGGCGGTTTTAAAAGTAACTTTTAAGATACACATCCTTTCTAACAATTATATTAAAAAGCTGAAAAACTTTTATTTTCATAAAGAAGTTAAAGTTTCTTTATTATTTTATTTTAAATAGTAATATTTTACAATATTACTGTTGTATTGTAATTTTGATCATATAAAAGCAGACTGAGAATAAGAGACTTCTTTCAAAAACATTTTAAAAAACTGAACTTAAACTTCTGAATGGTAGTGTTTATATAAAATCTCTTTATGTATATAAATGTATATGATAAATTCACAATTCAATATTATCCAGTATCAAAAATAAGATGAACCTCAACTCTTCCAGTGGAATAAATCTAATCTACAAATGTTGATGTTGATGAGCATAGCCAAATATGCTGAAAATTATCTATGGTCAAGAGGAAAATTAAAAGTTGACAGGCATCTTTTCCCCGGGCCTTAACACGTCTTACTCTATCTTGTTTTTAATACACTACCTTAGCTTACCTCAACACTTTTGTTTTACTTTGCTGTCTTTTCTTTAGACTGAGAGCTTTTGCAGTTGCACAAGAGTGGCAAGGTTTATAAAGCAAATAGAAATGCAATGCTTCCGGCACAAACAGAGACCTAGCTTATTTTTATCAAGCCCAGGCAGAGAGGAGACAAATGATATGCAGAAAATGCTCCAGTTGGAAGCAGGGAAAAGCTCACTCAGTTCGGATGGATAAGAACAGTTTTCAACCTTACATGTATGCACTGGTCAAAATAAACTGGATCGGTGTGAAGCATAAATGAGCCGAAATATAATTTAAAGGGGGACTCAGTAGTATTTCAAATACACTGTTTGGAAGTTAGTCGGGCCGATACCAACAACAAACATCTAACCAATCAGCATTAGGGGGCGTATGACGGTCGAGGAGAGAGAATGAGCAAGAGGGAGATTTGAAAATAATAATAAAAAAAAAACTGGACAACGAGAAATGGGACACAATACAAAAGAGCTCAAAAGAATATCACTGGAATGAAGGTTTATGACTGGGCAAGCGCTTTAGGACCTTAGCAGCATAAGTAGCAGCATAAGCTTAGAGTAGACGCCTCTCGCGGTTCAAACTAATAGGGTTGGGCAACAAACGGAAGCTCCTCCGACATTTCTCTTTAAAAATTTTCATTTTGTGACCGGTGTTTTATTTCGCTCTATCCTCTGCGCTTCCGTGTTCGTCAATACGTCATGCGTCGGGTCAGAGGTCACTCTTCCGCCGGAACTAGACTCGCATACGGCCATCACCGGAAGCCAGTTATTTTAGTTTATAAATCTGGATATTTTTCTTACAAAAATGCATCGCTTCACATCAGAAGGCTTTTATTAACCCCCTGGAGCTGTATGGATTACTTTTATGATGGATGGATGTGCTTTTTGGGGCTTTAAAATCTAGGGTACCATTCACTCCCATTATAAAGCTTGAAAGAGCCAGAATTTTTTAATATAACTCCGATTGTGTTTGGCTGAAAGTAGAAAGTCATATAGGATGTCTTGAAGGTGAGTAAATTATGGGATCATTTTTTTTTGGTGAATTAACCCTTTAATTCTTATCATTGTGACTTTGAATCTCACAATGTTACTTTATATGTAACAATATGACCTTATATCTCACAATATCACAATTGTTATTTTTCTTTCTCTGGGGCAGAAATAGGCTTCCACTGAAATGCATGGCATTTGTTCTTTGGAGAAAAAAAAAACTCCCTTGCACTCTGTGTCCCGTCAAACAATCAGTTTTTCCCTCACATCACGTCCATTAAACACCACAAATCTATATGACAATATTTATTTCTGTATCTCCACATCCCAAGATTTACATCTAGTTTTGGAAAACCCCCTCAGCAGTTACTGTGTAAGATAAATTACAATTTCCCATAGAAAATATGAGGATCTTTTATGAAATGCAGTAATATGTCAGAGATGGTATTATTATTGGGAGATGCGATGGTCTGTGGTTCTACCATTGGAGAAAGCATAACAGATAACTTTGTTCATGTGTGCCTTGATAACAATCACATTACAGCCTTGATGTCATTGAATTTTGTTTTGAGTTGTGCAACAGTCAATCACTGTTTGCGGATCCCATAGAAATGAATGAGAAGTGCTGTAAACAGAATCATACCTGTCACGCAATTGACACGATAAGCTATTTCCTCACAAAAGTGGTTTATTCAGTGTAGTGAAGCCTCTCCTCCATTGACATCCATTAAAAAAACAGCCTCTTGTCTCCTTCCCTGCGTACCACAGCATTAGCAGGCGTTATGCTTTTTTTGGCTAAGGTTGCAGGCTTGCCTTCAAATGGCTTTGAATATGTCCTCCCATTATTTTAAATTGCACTGACTTCAAACTGTTTCCACGCCAGCATGAGATGTACGAGTTTTAGCATTTCCTTCAATATTCCCAAGATATCTGGCACTAACAGGGCGCTAGGCTGACAAGAAATGACTTTTGGCTTTATTGTATGAAGAACAAGATACATCTCCCTTAAGAAACCGGAGACTTTGTCAGTATGAATTCAGTTTGCCAGGAGTCACAACAAATTTGTAGCAGACAAATTTGGCTAAAGCATTGGGAGAAAAGCATTTTCGCTTTCATTAGCCACCCTGTCCCTCCAGGGCTCACAGAGCCCGGTCTATCCTCCCTCCTCCCAAACACCCTCTCTCTCTCGCTCTCTCTCTTCTTCCTCGTCACATTGCTGCCTGCTGCCAGCTCAGCCAATCAGAGCAAAATGGGCGGAGCCTCTGGTCTCAGTTGGACAGAGCTTGTTGAAAAGAAAGAGATGCTTTCCTGAAAGACTTGGAGTAGCTCTCCTCTGCGCGAAGCTCACCGTTTTGGGGCTTGGCAGTGAGTGATGACTACAGCACGGGCAACTCAAGTCTAGCTTTAGCATTCTGGCACACACACACACTGAAAAACACAGAAAGAGAGAGAGAGAGAGAGAGAGAGACAGTGGATGTCACAAATCAACCGTGGCAAGTGCAGTTTTTCCACTTGGAAGAAGCAGGATAATGCTAATGAGTTAAAAGAAGAGATCAGCTTCATATGGATTTATCTGTCTGATTGTAATCTGATGTGATCCTACTTGTTTTGGAAGATCACACATTGCACAACAGGATCTGAATTGCACCTATCCTGCTTGAACAAAAATCAATTTGCTGGGACTTTGCATTCGGAAAGAACTGATGTCAAAGTTTGTGCATCTTGTTTTTAACCTTTAATCAAGAAAAAGGAAAGAAAAACAACTAATGGCTATCAAACATTTTAATTGTACTCATAAAGAGTGCACTTAGGTAACTCACTCACTTCGGAGCGTCAATACAATACCTGGATTACCCTTTTGACTGCCTAGTGAACCCGTGTGAAATCACCGCGGAGGAGGTACGGCGGGGGGCTGAGCGGGTGGGAGCCGCATTCCTCCACTGGAATCCAACATCCTGACTGCCGCTACAAGCCGATCGGATACAAACGCTGTAGGGACAGGAGTGGAACCACCCTTCACGGTCTGGGTGAGTACTCTGTCACAGTTCACTGGACACTCAATCTATATTGGTTTAAACCACTGAGCTCATCTTGTAGTGTTGGAATCATCTCCTGACTTAAATGTTACAGCGTTTCTGGGGTCTTATATCTGTGCACATCCTATTATGGATAGCTGCAGTGTCCGTCAACTACGTCAGATTAACGTAAGCTGCAGGAAACTTCATTTTGGATCCCAAAAAAAATATATGGTTGGTTGTTCTAATTTTTATGTAAACAGTGCTTCTATTTGACTGTGAATGACTTCATTTGGTTTTAATTACGTATTTATTAATTTAGAGTATTTCGGAACACTGTATCTAACTGTATAAGTGATCATGAGTTTATGCAATAATGGTGTAGCAGCCTTCTACAGGGCATTTGCCTCCATCTCATTAAACTGGATTTGATTTCATCCCACAATGCTTTCTCAAACTAAATCTAGAGCTTGCCCCAAGAGTTTCCAGCTCCTTGCACAACGACAATAACCCAGAGGGGCGCTCTCAAAACATGCAAGAAGTCCTTAACTCCCTTTCCAAACTTTCTCCTCACTCCGAAGCTTTTGAACATAATACAGAAAAAACACGAACAGCAGTGGAGAGCTAAAACAAAACCGCCCCACAGCTACAGTGACTCACGGGATGGCTTCCTCACAGTTTGGCTTGGATGTGTGCCTGGACACCGCAAGGAATCCGGAGAAGGAGCGAATTCCTTGATTTCTTAAGCATGTGGGTCCTGTCTTTTGCACTAGTCTGAGGGGGAAAAGACGGACTGCATTGGTTTACATATGTACATTGATCCTCTTTTCTCACTCTGACAGTGGCAGACCAAATGCATGCTGACATTTCCATTGTTGTAGAAGAATATTTAATGCCCCTTTCTGTCAAAATACAAAGCAGCTTGCTTTTTAATCTGCTGCAGAAATATTTAAGCTGTCTGTGGACTCACTCTTTCTCTCTCTTCCCCTCAATCTTTCGCTCTCCCTCGCTTTCTCACTGTCTTAACAGTAGGTTTCAATACAAATCATTATGGAAAAGCCGATTCCTGGTGTGGTTTTGCCATGTCTATACAACAAACCCACCAGGCCATCTTTCTGTGGGAAGAATAGCATTTTAATCCACATTATTTAGCAGTGCCAGCAATCGTGAATTTGTATTGTGGGCTTACACCTACCCGATAGTCAGCCATTGACTATTTCGTCACAACAAGCAATCAGACAACAATGGGCCACCTCCATTCAAGAGAAAATAAACTCTTTGGAGACCAGCATATAGGCTGACAGCACTTATGCAACACTTTTGATTCTTAACTTTGCCTACAGAGGGAGCAATTCTCTTAGCAAGCGCCCTACAACCTCACACCATCAGAATTGCAGTCAGGACGGCCAAAAACCATTGCAAAAAGAAGAGATGACCACTCGATTATCAGTTTACAATATTGATTTGTTAGTTGAGAGGTCTATCCATTCAATCTGATATCCAAACATGATCGATTTCCACTGATAATGTCAAGGGAGGTTTCATCTATGTAAGGTGAGCAGAAGATGCTGAATGTTTCTGCATCCGTGACGTGCAGGCCTAAGTTATTGGGATGCAAGTCCATGATGTTTCCCCAGTGAACATCCTCTCCTGCTTACCAAGAAGCCCTCTGAGGTTTTTGAAGTGTTAAAGTGGAAGAAGAACACAAAACTCCATTTCCAGTCCCGGAGGGGACGCTGATATGTGTGTGTGCATGTGTATGTGGGCTGTCATTTGCTCTGTGAAGTTATAAAAGAAATATCGATCTGCCCAAGCAATATTCACAGTCTCAGAGGATAAACTAATGTAAAGTAGATTCAAAATATATTGTGTATATGTTCACTGAAATGGAAATATAAAAAGTAGTCTGAGGCTATCTCACTAAGAAAAGACACTTCACAAAGTGCGAGCTGAATAGAAAGGTACATTGTATATATAAAGTACATGTTATTATATAAGGTTTGCGGCAGACTGAAATGAAATCTCACAGTTTATCTGTGAAGCCACTTGATATTTTTCAGTATGTGGCAGCTTTATAATACACTCCCTGTGCTTTTATCAAATACAATTTTTGTGCAAGCAACTCATTTTATCCAACTGCTATATTAGAGAAAGCTAAAGGTTGACCACACACACACACACACACACACACACACACACACACACACACGCACACGCACGAGTGATAGGCAAAATAGAAAACACTAAAGATTTCTGTGAGCTGTATTGCAATTAGAAGATAATCATTTGGGAACTATTCTGGCTTTAAAAAATGTAAAATTCATACAAGTGCATAATGAAAATGAATTCCGATGTTTGGTTATCTTGTTTATCACTTCTGTTGCCATCAACTCCGAAAGCGTAATTTGCTTGGCTCATTAGCATGCATAATTACATGCAAAATTCTAAATAACCAAGAAACACCCTAATAACTTCTACAGCCTGAACTCCTTTGAACTTGCTTGCGTGTGTCATGTAGAAATTGCTAATGTCAATCGAAGTTCAGAGTGCAGAACTGTGGGGTGGATGATATCGAGCTCATTTTCATGCAAAACTCAAGTGAATAAATTGTAATGGGAAAAAAATTCATGATATAAAAATGATAATATCTATCATACTGCCTAAAAGCAAGATGAGAGGATATGAGAAAACCATTAAAATGCATAAATAATTAGATATAAAATTATAATATTCCTCAAAAAGATGAAGCAGACAGACATATATGTAGATGACGTGTTGTCTATAACTTTTATAAAGGCTTCAGGCCTTTAGTATAGCCTCATTAGTGTTCAGGATGAGTAAATTGGTCTTTCATGTTGGTTATCATATGGTATATTAAGTTACTCATTAGATAAGCTTCAGTAGTTTTCAAATTTAATTTCAAAGGGGATCCCAGGTCTACTCCTTTAATGGAAGGGACATTTAATTTAAATGAATTGGGTAATTCCCCTGCCCATACCAAACTAAGGCACTGTGATAAAATAGCATATATTTATAGATAAGAAGCTGGGCTGCTTTGATAATATGGATTCTGATTCACCTCATTTACATGAATAACTCGCAGTTGTGTGCAGTGCACTAAAAAAATAGGACTTTATCATTTAAATCGTCATAACAGATTTGCATTACCAAACATGTGAACATTGCAGTGCTAAGATTTCTTCCTGTTTGGATCTGTAGCGATTTCACTACCTATTAAGACATCCACAGCATATCCGGTTATGTGGTATGCACAGCCACATTCCCAAGTTAATGGTGAATTTCACCATGACATGAGGCATCAAAATGGGAATACTCCCTGCCAGCTGGTCAAGGGGCCAAGGGGAAAATGATTTATTTGACAAAGATTTAAAGATCAAAGGCAATGACTAAACAGGAAGCACCAATCTCCTACTGCAGATGATCACAGAAGGAGTCTCCACCAATCAGCCCTAGCAGCAGGACCACTTCTCTAAGTTTTAATTGGTTGCTGTGTACCGGCCGGCCTTCACAGGCGTCAAGCTGGACGACATTACATGTGGCGGCAGGGTCAGTTATCGCACTGCCTTTGCTGTTCTCCCTGCAAAGAAACTCAGTGGTGGAGAGTAAAGTGAAAACTGTCATAACTATTCATAACGGGGCTGTCTCATCAAGGAACCTATCAACCTAATTTTTCAACACGGATGTAAGCTATTTCCTCTGAATGTGCAAGACGATTATAAAAACGTTCTTGCCCTGTAAAATGCGTGTAGTATACTGTATTGTGTCTCGTATTTGATACAGTACAATTATACTGCATTTGCTATAATTTGCTTTATTAAAACTAACTGGATATAAAATGAAGGGTACTGCTATAGGAAAACCAAGGAGGTTGTATCTGGTTATATTTAATGTCTGGTTCAGATTTTATGATATTTTTTGTCTGTTACTAGTCACTGTGTCAGATTGTGTGATTTTGACTCTTAAATTGTTGTTGTGTCACGGACAAGACACGTCAGACTACACGTTGCTTCGTGACCAATCATCGCTTTCCGACGAGCATGATGTCATCGAAAAGGCGGAACTAGCGACTGACTTCCGGAATCAAGAGTGTAAACAAACAATGGTTGTACTAGCCCAATGCTAATTTCAGTACTCACTGCGTTGCTGAAGCACCTTCGCTATTGTTCACCAGCATTCATCTTTTTTCATTCTGTTGCGGTAGTCCCTCAAAGAAACATTATAAAGGCAGGAGTATTGTTGTCATAGCTCCACGAACCTCTCCTTTCATTGCACAATTCCCCCTAGCAGCGGCAATACCATCGTCTCTCTTTCTTACGCCACGTTTGAAAGCTGTGTACGGAAGAGCTTCTGTGCTCATATTGATCAACGTCAAAGAAAAAGAAAATTAAACACACTAGTCTGTCTCTCAGGATGCCGCAAAGCATTGCAGACACGGCGTTGGTTGTCATCAAAGTCCCTTTAAGACAAGTCATTTCACTCGACGGCCATCTTTGAAACGCCTCTCGGGCATGCAAGTGCAGCTCCTATCTCTTTGAATGGGGAAACATCTAATTCTCCAAAGCTGTTCACTAAGTTTTCGATTAAATTTCATATTTAAAAAACACCAATGAAATCTGACAACAACTGTCTCATAAATTTAGTTTCTAAACACTCGAATCATGACAAAAAAATTAATTTTTCAGGCTGGATCAAGCTAATGTGCATGCGCAGTCCTAAGTGCACGTCTCTATAGAAAGCGTGCATATGGTGTACATTTTAGGACTTCCTCACACCTCAGTCATACAACGAAAAGGCTTCATGCCTCAGACTAAAAGGCTTCAGTCACTGGACAAAACGGCATCGCGCCTCAGACTGAAAGGCTTCAGGTCTCAGGAAAAACAACGTCAGGTGTCAGGTCTCGTACAATTAGGCATCTAACGAAACAGCCTCTGACCAAAAGGCATCAGACGAAACGGCCTCAGACTAAAAGGCATCAGACATAAAGGCATCAGACGAAACGGACTTAGAAAGAAGCGAATTGCCCCGCCTCAATGTGATGTCACGTGCATGCAGTTTTCTGTTAAAGGTTACACTAAATTGTATAAAACATATCCCACTGAGATTATTTTGTAAATTTGTATTATTCACTAGTTTTATTTGCATGTATAAAAAGTTAGCAAAATAACACATTGCAACTAGCTTGCATTGCAAACTATTGTGAACACATACAAAAATTAACCATGGTTAAAAGTGTGTAACTATTTTTTTTTTTTTTTTTTGTCGGATTGATAGGCTACTATTTGTATAACAATAATTTTACTACAAATACCATAAACTATAGTGTAGCAAAACCATGGTTAATTTGTGGTTACCATGGTTAACTACAATAACCATTTTGTTTTATTTGTAGTAAAACCATGGTTCATTTTTATGAGAGGTAAAAAATCTTTCGAGCTATTTGAATGCGTCGTTATAAGCGCAGCTGCTTTGTGTACAGAGGTTACCAAGGAAACGGCTTTATTTCTGCTATTCCAGCGCCACCTACTGTCAGAGAGTCGATTAGGCAAGGCAAGGCAATTTTATTTAGCACATTTCATACACAATGGTAATTCAAAGTGCTTTACATAAAAAGGAAACAAATACATAAGAATAAAAATGGAATGCATAAAAAATAAAAATAACAATAAAAACAGAATACCACTATCTGGATGGAAGAGTCACATTTTACATTTTCATTCAGCCCGTTGCTGTTTTTCTGCAGACCAATGTGAAAATCGTCATGTTCTGTTCTTTTCTTTTATAAATAGCCTACATGAATACCATCAACAGATAGATTCTACATAATTAACATGCACGCACACACATCAACTTACATCAACTGAAGGACGGCATTGTGATGGGATAAAAGCCAATAGAAAGTTAGGCTATACAAAAAAAAACAAAACCCTGATGCCTTTTTGTCTGAGTCCGTTTCATCCGATGCCTTTTCGTCTGAAGCCTTTTGGTCTGAGGCTGTTTCGTTCGATGCCTAATTGTACGAGACCTGACACCTGACGTTGTTTTTCCTGAGACCTGAAGCCTTTCAGTCTGAGGCGCGATGCCGTTTTGTCCAGGGACTGAAGCCTTTTAGTCTGAGGCATGACGCCTTTTTGTTGTATGACTGAGGTGTGAGGAAGTCCTAAAATGGAAAAGACTTGGAAAGTCTTAAAAATGGAAAGACTTTACCAATTGGCGATTGGCTCTTATTTAGAAGGCGGGACTTATTCCACCATATTGCGTGTTGCACTTTCTCCCATTCATAATAATACGAGTGCACCATCTTTCTATATATAAAGTCTTTGTTGTCATCCACTATGACACACTATATGAGATAAAACGATTAATTCATTTGCTCTGGATGAATATTGTTGGTGTTACAGGGCTTGAATTTTGGCGTGGAATTGCACGTATTGCGCTTAATTTTACTGATTTCCCCAGATTTGTGCGCACATAAAGCTGCTTCAGTACTAAATTAAGTTTTTTTCACTGCTTATTGCGCTTAAACAGTCAGATACACACAAAATAATGTCAAAATGCCTTGTCGAGTATTCACGTATACACAGTCAGTTATGTTTTAAGTGAACGTAAACACTTGAGAAAGAAAACGCATGTGTAACAGTATAATGGATCAGTGCGTCAGGTCTTAAAGTGATAGCAGCCTAATATACCTGCTGCCAAATTATGAAATAATATTAAAATATCTATATGGTTTTCCCCCATGGTACTGGTGTCAAAAAATTGCGGCCAGTGAAAATGCTGAGTGGCTAGTAACTTTGGAAAACCACTAGCCACAGTGGCTGGTGAGCAAAAAAGTTAATGTCAAGCCCTGTGGCCAATTATAGTTTAGAATTATTGGGTGGCACCTGGACACGCACCTGCCTTACTATCAAATATGACCGATTCATTTGAAGGTACAACATCAGCAGCACTGCAACCTCACAACCATTCATTACTGCTGAGCATAGAAACCTGTCTGGCTTAACTCTTCGAGTGGAAGACAGAGCAGAAGAGACAGAAGAACCATTGTATTACACACCACAAGCCTGTCATTGTCTGTACCCCAATCCCCTGGTCTCTAGGAGGCAAGATGGATGGTTACGGTTATGGCCAACTCTCCTGGCATTTCATTCTGGGCCCCCTGACCTTTCCTTGCAGCAATGTGATGCACATAACCTATCGATCAACTCCTGACCACTGTTTCTCCGAGGACAAGTATTGTACCAGTGTGCTATTTATGTTCACTCAAATCTGCAATATGGGGATCAATGTTAGATTCATGGGCAACCTTGGTTACGACAAATTCTTGGAGCTAGGTAAATATATGTGCTTTGAAATATAACGGTTAGTGGAGATTGATGCTTAGAGATTAGTAGACTTTGTAGAGATTGATCACCTCAGATAGACAATTTGTAATTCGCACAGTGCTGAAAGACTCATTAGTGACCGACACACAGTTCATTACTGGCTTTACTTTGAGTTGTTCACTGCACCATTTCACAAATTTTTCAGAAGAACAGAAAAACTCATTTAGCTTTGTCCTCTGCCCCCCTTTGTCTTTTTTATCTCTTGTACACTGAACACAGACTAGCTACCTTGTTGCTGATTGGACGCATAGGCTGTTTCCCATTTTGTTTTGTGATTTTATATTTGAAAAGGGTAGACATGACAGCTACATTATAGTCCATTGTATTCAATTTCTGTTAAATAACAAAGAGGAGAAGATGAAATGTCACATTATGCATATTTGGTACGACACATTTTACTTTACCTCATTTATATTCATAGTTGTCTCAAGTGGTTTCTTTAAAAAACGTTGATGAATTAAATTTTAATTAATATGTGTATGAACATGATTGCAAAGGAAAAAAAAAAAAAAAAAAAAAATATATATATATATATATATATATATATATATATCATGTTTTATTTCATACCGGTATTAAGGTCTTAAAGCAACATTATTTGGGGGTAATTCTAGTGATTTTTAAGCAAAGCAAAGCCAAATAAAATAAAATAGCACATTTCACGCAGAAATTACCCATCTATATCTACATTTGGTCAATTTAATTTAGTCACGCCCTTCACACTGAAAATTCTGTCATTATCTATTTATCCTCATTTTGCTTAAAACTCTTACCTTTCGACCTTTTTCTCGTGAAAGTTATGAGTTATTAAAAAATATCACAAATGCTCTCGTTGAACTCATATCCTTCTATGCATATTTCATTTAATCTGACACTACATGCTGTGCTGTAATCAATGAAGGTAATCCTTATTGACATCGAATTGAGTTCAGCACTGCTGTGCACTTCTATAATGACCTTTTTGAAGGACTTAATGAGACTAAGATGTTTCTTGCGACTGTGTTGAGAGAAAATATGAGACAACTATAATTGCTTTCCATTTTCTTCCTTTACTTCATGCCTGTCTCTGGCCCTCTTGCTGCAAACGTCTGAGTTCACTTTGTGCTTTTGAGATGGTCATCAGAATTTCCCTTAGCACTTATCATCTAACTACTGAGATTAGCAGCAGGCAGGTATGGAAATTCTCTACTGATTAAATATCCTTTAGTCCTGACATCTGCCATCCCTCCTTCCATTAAATTCAGTAACTGTTGTTGACACCTCAGCCTCAACTTGGCCAAATTTGAAATCGGTATGAGGGCCCAACGATTTGAAGATCCTTATCTGAACACAATCCAATTCCCTACTTCCAGCTCTTCCTATGTATGAGTGAAGTCTTCAATCATAAGCGCTATTTTTTGTCATAATAGAATCATATACTGACAAAATACAGTACATTCAATAAACAACAATAAAAACTTCTACATTGTTACAAAAAAAAGCCTATATTTCAAATAATTGAACCTTCGCCGAGAGTTTGATTGACAGGCGATCTAACCAATCATAACGCTGAATCTGCTACTTTGTTCTATAAAGCAGTCAGGGGAATTAGTAGATTAATGTCGGTGGACTTGAACTTGAAAAATGGTGTGTACTTACGTCTTTCCGCGGTTGAAACACCATTTCTTCTGATGTTCATCCTTGTTTAGGAAGAGAAGATCGGTTCACGAGCCGCCTGAACTGAGGCGCTACAGTGATCTGTCATGACACATTAAAGAGCCACAAAATGGTATTTATTGTTTAAATGTCTTTAAAAATTACAAAATTTGAGACTTTGTTTCATATCAAAAGTATGTCTCGTTGACGCGTTGTCAGTGTTCTCTTTGCTCCGCGATATATTTTTTTACTGTGTGAGAACATGATGTGTGGCATGAGAGCGGCATAGCAAGAGTTACTAAATGGGGCGGGTCTTTGCTGTTCTTTTGAACCTCCTATAAGAACCCTGAAAAAAAATGATCAAGCTTTCCACAAAAATAATAAGCAGCACAACTGTGTTCAACATTGATAATAAGAAATGTTACTTGAGCACCAAATCAGCATATTAGAATAATTTCTGAAGGATCATGAGACTGAAGACTGGGGTAATAATGCTGGAAATTCAACTTTGCCATCAAAGGAATAAATTATATTTTAAAATATATTTAAATAGAAAACAGTTATTTTAAATGTTAATAATATTTCACAATATTACAGTTTTTACTGTATTTTTGAAAAAATAAATCCAGCTGTGGTGACCATAATAGACTTCTTTTCAAAACAAAGTGTGCTTTTGTGTTGGATTTATCCCTACCGTGTGCATGTCTTAGACTGCCAATGGTAACAAGGATCAGAGATGAGAGAAATAGACCTTACAGACAAAAAAGATTGTAGAGTGTCTAAGCAATTTGATTTTTAACATATAAGACTCATGTCTTTACCCATATCTCATGCAGACAGTCACAGAGTAGCGGTCTATGTGAGAATTGACTCATCTTGCAGAAGTCTGAATTTTTTTCATCATGTTTTATTTCATCTGTGTGGTTCAAAAGAATGTGTGCTGTCTTTCTGTCTCCACCATTCTGCCAGTGCAGCGCTCGGGCAAATGACTCACAGTTCCTCTCCCACAATGCCTACAGGCGTAAATCAGCCTCAGTAGGATTAAGCTGAATGTGAGCAAGATTAAATGGCTCTTGCAACTGTCTTCCCATACATCTTATTGGAATTCACATGGCTCTCTGCATGGTCCAGACTTGACTCTGCTTTCACGGTCCAGGAGTTTTCCAAAAGGCTGCTGGCCGACTCTTATGAATGTGGTATGGTGGAAAGCTCAGAACAGCACGTAAAGATCTACAGTATATATACACATGACCAAACAAAAGTTTGGAACAATTGAGTTTTGCATGATATTAAAAAGCCAAAGATCTGAAGTCTTTTACTTAAATAATTGCACATTAGCTTTGTAGACAAATAAAGTTCTGCCTTAAGAATGTATTTACAAAACTAGCATTTATTAATTAAAATAATTACATAATATTTTTTTTTTTAAATGAACAAGTTGGATGGCAAAGTGAGCAGGAATTGAGAAGCAGCTAAAATATAAGCTAGCTTTGAATTGTTTAAAATAATTCATACAGTGATTTAGATAAATATTTTATATTCATTTATTTTTTATGAATCATTCGTTTATTGACCTATAAATAATTTAGAGTTTCATTCAATCTATAGTGTACATACATTATTTACTGTTTGTGGTAACTATGATTTTTTTTAAAGCTGAATTTTCAGCAACTATTACTTGAGTCTTCAGTATCATTATGATGATTTGCTGCTCAAAAAACATTTCTTATTATTATCAATATTGACAACAGCTGTATATAGTTGTATGGCAATTGTATGGTCAGAAGTTAAAGTGTTTTAAAGTAGCCATGCTGAACAAACCTTGGACACCATTTTCATTTATAGTGGATTTTCAAATATAATTGCAAAAATTAGTTAAATAAAATGTTGTAGCTCCAGGTTTATAGAGAAATGTACTGTAGTATATTTTAAGAATAAGCTCCTTTTTTTTTTCAGGATTCTTTTTCAGGAAAATGAAATCATAGACTGTATCTCCATACTTAGAATAATAGTGCATTTATTCCAAAGACTGCTCAGAACACAAAAGCTGTACTCGGTATATCTGCATGCAGTAGAGTTGAATGACAACGCAGTACGAAATTTTAAAGACAGTCTTTGGAAAGGTCATGGCATTATGTGAGATAAGCAATGAGAAAGGTCAGAGAGAGTCTACATTTTCCTTCAGATCATATAGAGAATACTTTTGACGTCGCTTTTTTAAAAGTTTTCTTCGTGTGAGTGTGAAAGAGAGCCAAACCAGTGATTGTTGTGAACAAATATGCTAATGAGAGGAGAGGAGATTTCAAGTGGGTCAAGGCAAATGTGCTCTCAGACATATCGACGGTAAAGGGTTTAGTATAACACATGCATGTTGAGATAAAAATTACCAGGAGGAACGTTACATATGACTGTGATGTTTAGACAAAAGGTTATAGAACTGGGAAGATTGTACAACACTGAACCTACCGACTCTGAACAAACAATATTCAATCCCTATAAACCCGCTCTCATTGCTGTAACCTCTCTCTCTCTCATGCAAATGGACACTCCATCAGCTGTGTTTCCTGTGAGATGCAGGTTCATGAGCGGCAAGCAGGGCAAGCCCTCTAATACTCAATTCTGACTGAAATGGAAATCATTTTGTGAAAAAAATATACCAGTCGCTGCATCAAATATATTGCAGAAATTGCTTAGCAGGTTATCTTTATTTTCTATTTGACATTTGAGTGAAACTATAATTTTTTCCTCTTCCTTTCTCCATAGACACAGTGTAGTAGAACAAACATTTTGCAGTCTCCACTGAGATTAAAGCAATATCCCCTATTATAACCAGCTTTATGGTGTATAAAAATAGCCTGATCGCTCTTCATAGGCTACAGTATAGCTACATTGTCCCATAAGCCCAATTGCCAATTGTGTGTTAGCTGTCAGTAGGTTGAATACAGACTGAGGTGGGGCAGAATGATGCAGAGGGCCAATATTGAGGTATGGACTTCTCCATTGCTCCAGGGCACACTGTCAGCAGCATTATTCTTCCCCTTCCCCTTGTGCACTTCAGTCGATTCCCTCACCCCAACTGCTGAACATGCTCTTCCACCACACATAATTACAGACCCTAACTTCAATCCACCATTTACCGGGAATAAATTTACTCGCCAGCCACAAAGTCTTCTGCAGCAATTTGCTAAACAAGGCTGTGTAGCTATTAGCATCCTTGTCCTATTGGCCATCATTTCATTTCTGTGCATGATTTTAAACGGGCTTAATTTCTTGTCTAGATGTTGGGTTTCCTTTCCTTTCCTTTCCTTTCCTTTCCTTTCCTTTCCTTTCCAAACCTTTCCAAACCTTTCCAAACCAAACAAAACAAAAACCTTTCCAAACCTTTCCTTTCAAACCAAAAAACAAAACAAAAAACCTTTCCTTTCCAAACCAAACCTTTCCTTTCCAAACCTTTCAAAACACACAAAAAAACTTTCCTTTCCTTTCCTTTCCTTTCCTTTCCTTTCCTTTCCAAACCTTTCCTTTCCTTTCTTAACCAAACTTTCCAAACATTTCCAAACCATTCTTTACCATTCCTTTCCAAACCAAACCTTTCCTATCCTTTCCAAACCATTCCATTCCTTTCCTTTCCTTTCCTTTCCTTTCCTTTCCTTTCCAAAACAAAATAACAAAAAAAAAATAAATTAATAAATTAATTATATTAATCATAATTAAAAAATAATAATAATTGGGCACTGATAAAGAAATAACATATTTACATTCAATATTTAATAATAATAAACAAGAATTATTAAATGTATTATTTTAATTATTATCATTATTATAATAATAACCAGAATTACATGGTATTTAGCAAACTATCTGATACCATTACTGTGCAATGGTACGCCCACAGTAATTTTTTATAAAGAGGAACTTGGATAATTAAAAAAATAGGAGAGAGACGCTCATGCAGGGGGTCTGGATGTCAGTTGTGTTCAGTTGTGCTCATCCAGTTAGCATCTGCTAGCCTTGGCTTTGCTCACACTTTGGCATGCCGTCTGTCAGAACTATACAAGGCCCCTATGGCACACTGGGCAGAGCCGATGAAATGTGTGTCTGAGAGGCAGTCGGTCCACCAAGTGTGAACTGAAATGCACTAAACTGGTGTCAGTTGAGTTTCTGAGTGTTCTCTCAAAACAAACAAGATCAGGTTTATGCACATAAATAAATACATTTTACAATATTATAGTAGATGATTCACCAGTGCCTGTTTTTTTTTTTAACAACAGCATGAAATAAACTCATTTTCCCCTGCTTGCTAAGATTTCTAATATAGGGTAATGGCATTTAGAGCTCAGGTGTTCAAAAAAAACAAAAAAACAAAAAATGCATTCAGAACTAATGCTTGGCTTATGTTTTATAAGAATTATCACATTTACGATCGAAATCTGAATTCCCAAATCATTTGAAAACCTTGGCTCCACAAACCAGAATAGCAGAGCTCACATTATATTCTTACAACAAGACCATTACAGGCATAATGCATTATACAGTAATGGTAGCACTACTTCATACTGCAAGTCAGGAACTATTTTAGTCAGTTAGGCTGTGTCAGCAGGGTTGAAATTGGTCTCTAATGGCTTGCCTATATTAGGGTAAATGCCCACCTCAACTATGTGCCAAAATCAACTACCATGGGCCCTTGGCACCACATCGCGCTGGATTGTTCCAGATGGAAAGTCTTTCCAATGTTTTCTTCCTTTCACAACAGAATGTCTAGTTTGATTGTTTCCCTTAGCAACTTGACATTTCATCCATATTAGCTTTGTGAAGCATTCAGTCTTGAAATCCCAAAGAGAACAGCATTATATTTTCACAAATTCAGTGACAAGTGAACACAACACTGTTTTCTTCCTTATTTCTCCTGCTTTGAAATATGAATGAAAGAATGAAAAAAAGTATTAATCTTACACATAACCATCTAATTCCATTAACCCACCTATGATCCATAAAGCATCCACCTCCATATCGTTCTGTCTCACATAACCAAAATAAAGTCAAAAACCATTTCTCTTTTTTAAGTTTTAACTTTTAAAGCTGTTATCAATGGTTGCCCATGGGGGCAGAGGGTAAAATGGCTTATGATGTATGGAGGCATGAAAGCCAGCAGCCAATGTGCAAAATGGGCTGGATGTCATTATCTTTTGAGGACTAGTGATGTGAGAACTGCCAGTACGAGCTGGGAAATGGTCCATCATTCAGCAGAGTGCTCTTCCACCCCCTCAAACATCATTGCATGCCGGTTTCGCCTTTGCATGCAGGGACCTCTTCACTGTTTTGGCACGTCAAGCAAACAGAGAGTATAGAAACAAAGCTCTGATGAGTCTAGCGACTGTCTGGAGAACTAAACATTGGGGATGATGCATGGAAAATAACACCCACCAACTGGTGGGTGTTAGTGAATGTTAGCTGATCAGCAAACTGGAGGAGAAAAACTAAAAGATAGATACAACTACAAAGACACATTTATAGTAGATACACACTATGGAATAGTTTACTCAAATTTTTAAATTCTGTTATTTAGTGCTGTTAAATGATTAATTGAGATTAATCGCATCCAAAATAAAAGTTTTTCTTTACATAATATACGTACGTGTGTGTACTCTGTAAAATAAAAACAAGAAACTTTTATTTTGGACTTACATTTACCTTTCATAAACTTTTATTTTGGATGCGATTAATCGTGATTTATCATTTGACAGCCCTTATTACTTTCACCCACATGTTGTTCCAAACCCGTATGCTGTTATTTTTGTTCTGTGGAACACAAAAAGAGAATATTAACATATGTCAAGCTCCAAAAAGAACAAAAAAGTAGTAGTCGCATATGACTCTTGTGATTCAGTAATAGAGATTTCAGTCTGTTCATCACACAAACAATAATGAATTCAGAATACTTGGAATATAGCACACAAGTTATTGTCTCCCAAAAGAAAGTGCCTGATTCTGAAGTCATCAGTAATTCCAGTCTTACTTCCTGCACGAACCTACATAAGTTTGTAACAAATTTGCATAATGGCAGCCTATGCTCTTCATTGGCTGCCCGCGAACAACATCTAATTTGACCCGCCCTCAAACGCTGTAGTTGTAGCTGAGGCCTGGAAGATTTTGGTTCATATTTGTCGACATGTTAAGATGCGGTTTTCTGCGCTGCAAAAGCAAATCCACTTTGTCGTGTCTTCCAAAGAATGAGGACTCAGGCTCGAATTGATACAGTAAAACCAACGGCGTCGTTACTGTTCGTATCACTGTGTTTACAAGCGCTGAGGAAGCCTCGGGACCTGAAATTCAGATATTCTAATGAAAGTTTGGTTTCCGACACACTGTGTAAGCGGTAGACCAATTACAACATACTGAGCCATCTGACCAATCAGAGCAGAGTAGGCTCTTGGAAAGGAGGGGTTTAGAGAGACCGAATCCTTTATTAAACCGTTTCAGACACTGTGTGAAATCAGTTGATGCTGCACTGTATAGTGTGAGAAAATTAAAGTATTTTTGACCTTGAATGCATGTAAACCTATTTTGTAGGAGACCTCCAAAAGAAAATTAGAAACTTTTAAAATAGCTTAAAGGGTTAGTTCAACCAAAAAAGAAAATTACCTCATAATTTACTCACCCTCAAGCCATCCTAAGTGTATATGACTTTCTTCTTTCAGCCAAACACAATCAGAGTTATATTAAAAATATCCTGGCTCTTCCAAGCTTTATAATGGGAGTGACTGGAGGATGAGTTTTTGAAGTCCAAAAACAGCCATAGGCATTCGACTTGCGTCCAAAAAGCATTAACTTCCATGATGTAGTGCACAATGACATGACATACTAAGTGTTATAACGTAGGACATAGTGTAGTACGTCATTGCATTGCATGGAACATCATGGCATTGTGTACTACTTCGTGGAAGTTAACGCTTTTTGGACGCAAGTCGAATGCATATGGCTGTCATGCCGGAAGCTCGTTATTTAACTTTATAAAGTTTTAAATAAGGATATTTGTTTTACACAAGCACATCGATTCGCTTCAGAAGGCCTTTATTAACCCCCCGGAGCCGCGTGGAGGATCGATGGACATCGATGGATTTTGGACTTCAAAAACTCATCCTCCAGACACTCCCATTATGAAGCTTGGACGAGCCAGGATATTTTTTAATATAACTCTGATTGTGTTTGGCTGAAAGAAGAAAGTCATATACACCTAGGATGGCTTGAGGGTGAGTAAATTATGGGGTCATTTTCATTTTTGGGTGAACTAAGCCTTTAATAGGGCACTTTAAGAAAAACAAAACAACTGCATAGGGGGTTTTAATGACATGAAGATGAATAAATGATCTTTTTGGGTGAACTATCTCTTCAAAGCTGTTTTGGACTGATGAAAGCTTTTGAGGGTTTCAGACACAATGGAACATGGTCTTGGCATGAGGAGCTGTCTGTGGCTCCTGTGGACTAAGCAGCACACTGGCTGCAGTCCCTCTGGACCGATGCACTATAACAACGCACATGTATTGATCCAACATCGTAATATTGCAGTTAAAAGGCTTCCAGGCCTGTGAATTATCAGTTAGAAAGCATCCTGGACACATGAATGGATTCAGAAAAGGTGCAAACCCCAAGCGACCATACACACTGCAGGCACACGCCCAGTACAACACAGGTTGTGCATAAAGCCCAGTACTTCTATGATTATTCATATTCAGTTGTTTAAAAGAATATTCTGGGTTCAAGACAAGCTAAGCTCAATCTGCAGCACTTGTGGCAAGATGCTGATTACCACGAAAACTAATTTTCCTTATTTTCCTTTTCCTTACTTACTTTTCCAAATCTGGGTTACAGTGAGGCACTTACAATGGAAGTGAATGAGGCGGATCCAATACTCACTGTTTTGATAGCACAGGCACAAGGCAAAAACATTATGCGTGTTAACATGATTTCAGTTTGATAAAATCTCTTACTAACGATTTCTGTGTAAAGTTATATCCAATTTTACAAATTTGTTGCAATAACAACATAATGCCTCAAAGGGGTAGTTGATTATGATTTCATTATTTTAACTTTAGTTAGTGTGTAATGTTGCTGTTAGAGCATAAACAACATCTGCAAAGTTACAGCGCTCAAAGTTCAATGCAAAGGGAGATATTTTCTTTTACAGAAATATCTTTTTAAGGACTACAATAAATGGCTGGTAGGGACTACAACGAGCTTCTTCCCGGGTTAGGGACATCACTAACCCTAAAATTTACATAAACCCTGCCCCCGAGAACACACAAAGAGCTGTTGTAGTAGAGTGTTATTGCCATGCCGCCATTTTACGCCGGACTGCTTCACAAAAGAGGGTCAATTCAACACTGGATTTGCACAAAAGATTAACATGATGAGTTGAATCAACTCCACAGCAACTACATAAATTTATACACTAACCATTCAGAAATGTCCAGTTCAAAAAGTTGTAACTTCTTCCTGAGTCTCTCCATCAGTATCCGACTCCGGTTTGAACAATGTAAGGCTGAACACTGTTACTGACAATCGTCATTTTGGCTGCGTGAGATTCTCCAGCTTTGTTGTTGTTGAGGAACCGAAGCGCAAGCTGTTAAAGCTCCGCCCTCTTCTAGAAAGCGGGCCGGGAGCAGCAGCTCATCTGCATTTAAAGGGACACACACAAACGGCGTATTTTTGCTCACACCCAAATAGGGGCAAATTTGACAAGCTATAATAAATGATCTGTGGGGTATTTGGAGCTGAAACTTCACAGACACATTCTGGGGACACCAGAGATTTATATTACATCTTGTAAAAAGGGGCATTATAAGTCCCCTTTAAACCCTAAAATGATGAACATTATGCCAGAAATACTGTTGACTAACCTTAACTTGTATTGAACGTAGAATATTTTTAATGCTCACAACAGCAACCAAAAGAGAGAAACCTGAAGCCCTAAATTGTTACCCATTACATACCATGCCTACATATCCACATTAATGGATTTCTTTTGATCTACAACACATTCCCCTTTTCTGATCTACAGCCACCAATATCTGTCACGTATTGAAATCTGTGTTAGCAGCTAAAGTGCATTTCCATGATGCATACTTTACAGCTTCTTTGGTCATTAGTGTTCATTGACCCTGATGGAACGGCCCCCATGCAACAGAAAAAGCATTTATCCATAAACCCTCTGAAAGCCAAAAGTGCTACACCCTCCACTCATTACAGAGCGAGAAGCCAAATAACCACTTTATTCCACTGGTCACGGTAACGATTTTTCAATGCCAGCACAATTGTTATTTTATGTTCCAGGATAGCTAGCCAAATGCATTCACATGGTCTACTAGAAAAAAACAAACAAATGTAGAATAAATCTGCCCTTCCAGGCTTGTAAATGTATTCACCCATGCTATAACAACCTAATGCACTCTACACATTAACTGATGATATCTGAGATGCAAAGTACTGTTGATAAACCTCTCGGTCACCATTAACCCCAGCATGCCTGCGAGGGAGATGGAAATACACCATCACCTAGCACTCAAATATCAGCAGCCACAAACTCCAGAGGAATTAACTTTCTGCTGCCAGTTTTTCCCTACGGGTGTATGGGTATTTCGCTGGAAAGGATGAGTGGAGAGTGGATGTTGTGCTTAGAGTGATCAAAACTGACCCGTTTAATCTATCTGATCCATCTAAGCCTGTCAATCATCTACTCTGACTTTCATACTTTTGACTTACGCAGTGTGCCTACAGTGCGCCCGTGCTTGGTTGCGTGAGAAATGAGATCTGTGGTGATAGAACTTATGATGACAGTGGCTTTAGGCTGCTTTCGATGAAAACGTACCGCAGAACTGACACAGTAAAGAGTTCAGGGCGACTTACTTAATACGTAATACGGACGGTGTGAAACTCTGCCAAATTTCATATTCCCACAGCATTGCCAATGATAGTTTACTCGATAGAAGTATTTCACCCTGCAGCAGCTGTGCCAACAAATGATCTCAGAATTACATTCAGTGATTTACTCTGTGCTGTACCTTGGCAAACTGACTCCTTAGTCTCAGACGGAACACCCACAGTCCAGTCACTGACCTTCTGATGCATATTGACACAGAAATGAGAAGCGTTGGCTACAGTCTGAGTGACTAAATGAAAAACACTTAATGGGGTAGTTCACCCAAAAATGAAAATTCTGACATTAATTATTCACCCTCATGTCTATCCACACCCGTAAGACCTTCGTTCATCTTCAGAACACAAATTAAGATATTTTTGATGAAATCTGAGAGTTTTTTTTTATCCCCATAGACAACAATTTAACCACCATTTCAAGGTCCAGAAAGGTACTAAAGACATCGTTAAAATAGTCGACGTGACTGCAGTGGTTCAACCTTAATTTTATGAAGTGACAAGAATACTTTTTGTGCACAAAAACAAAAAAATAACAACTTTATTCAATATCTTCTCTTCTGTGTCATTCTCCTACGCTGTTTACACTCAGCGCTTCCAGGTTCTAAGTCAGAACTCTGACTCAGTATTGGCTGACGCTGTTCATGTGAGCAGAACGACGCATGCGTGTAATGCTGACGCAGGAGCCGGCCAATAATGAGTTGGCGTCCTGACGTAGAACCTGGAACCACTGGACGTAAACAACATAGGAGAATGACACAGAAGAGAGGACTCGTTGACTATTTTAACTATGTCTAATTCTGTACCTTGAAAGCAGTAGCCCCTCACTGCAGAACACACGAGATCCAGTGGGCGGAGACGGGTAGGTTAAGGGATATGTAAAGTGGGAGGAGTCGGATCTAGATCCAGGGGGTGGAGATGGGTAGGTTTAGATCCAGGGGCGGAGACGGGTAGGTTTAGGGATATGTAAATTGGGAGGAGCTGGATCTACCCCCTGGATCTCACCTGTTCTGCAGTGAGGACCATCTCCTTGAAAGTGGTGGTTAAATTGCTGTTTATGGGGGATAAAAAAAAATCTTGCAGATTTTATCAAAAATATCTTAATTTGTGTTCCGAAGATGAATGAAGGTCTTACGGGTGTGGAACGACATGAGGGTTAGTAATTAATGACAGAATTTTTTATAGTTAACTAGCACTTAACTAGACCAGAGATTTCCAAACTGGTATTTATTCAGTAAATCTAACATTACTTTTAATTGTGCCTGCGAAAATTAGTACCTATTACTTTTGAATGGACAGAACATCAGATAACCCCAACAAAAAATAAATGTACAAAAATGTCTGTCAAATGGTGTCTTTCTGTCAAAGTGGGAGATTGTTAGCTAGAATAAAATGCAATCTGGACCCACATTATGCCGATAAAAGTTTGACTGTGTGACACTAACTGACTTCTAACTGACTAACACTAACTGACTAACTTGACCGTGTGACACTTCAACTACCTCAGGCCAGTGGAATAGACTCATAGACTCAAGCTAGGATAATAACATCAGGTCTTATTAAAGCTTCAAATGTAAACTCACATTTGACATGAGAAATATCCTGAAGGATCATAACACAACCAAGTAAAATCTAAAAGGGTGACACAAACTTCAGAACACATACATCAAGAGATGACTTGGCAAACTGATCAGATGCTTTAACAGCAGGAAAGATGTTTCATTCATAAATCCTTAAATTAAATAAATTTACTAGCATATGGCCTACATCTGAATATCAAAAATAAAAGAGGTGTGTACTTCCAAAATTCAAATTAGGCTCAGATGCAGGATAACAAAATATGACCAAATGTATGACCAAAGAAAATAGATCCGCACACTAAAATTGCAGCTCCAGAGTTTATTTACCACAAAGCATCCATGGTAACACTTTAGTATAGGGAACACATATAAACTATTAACTATGACTTTTCCCTCAATAAACTCCTAATTTACTGCTTATTAATAGTTAGTAAGTTAGTTGTTAAGTTTAAGTATTGGGTAGGATTAAAAATGTAGAATAAGGTCGTGCAGAATAAGGCATTAATATGTGCTTAATAAGTACTAATAAATAGCCAATATTCTAGTAATATGCATGCTATTAAGCAACTAGTTAAAAGACCCTAAAATAAAGTGTTATCGGGTCCATTTGTGGTATCCTTTATTGCCCACAAAATGAAGGGCGCATTTCGAGGCAGCATTTAAAGGAGCCTTGGGACAGCCTTCGTTGTGCCGTGGTGATGCAATCGGCCTTCAAATGCGGCCTTGAGTTTGGACACCGCTGGGTTAAGAGATTTTAAAAATTTTTAGCTGTAGATTTGTAAATATTTAACTTTTTTTAGCTGTAAATATATAATAATGTTTACGTTTAAATGTCAATATGTCCATATTGTACGATTCAGAATCTATCCAAATGTACAAAAACATACATTTTGTACCTATAAATGTTACGCATTCATACATACGTATTAACAATGAGACCAGGCTGCACACTTTTGCACACTTTGGAGCTACATCTGAATATCCCCATACTAAGAGTTTGTAACACAAAGTTATTTTATACTTGCCCAGATGTTATCTTAATTCATTATAAGATGCACAGGGAAAGTTTAGACAATGAGACTTGATATGTAGAACAGGCAGGGGAGTATTGTCTGTTGTTTCCTCTGTATGATTGATTCATCACTTGTTTCTCACTTTCATCTCTGAGCAATGTTAGAACTTTGTATTTCAGCACTTCTAATGTTACTGTCTCCTTAGGATGAATTGTTGTTGTATTCCTCATTTGCAAGTCGCTTTGGATAAAAGTGTCTGCTAAATGAATAAATGCAAACATACATGATTGATTGCGCACAAGTTTCAATGCAAACGCTGGAATCAAACCCCACTGGCCTGAGCAAATGCATCACTGCCAAAAATCAGAACGGCACAGTGAATTTATATTTAATTGAATTATGTTTCTAAAAAGTATTTACATAAATGCAATCACATTCCACTTTTCCAATACAGTGCAATGTAGGCAGTGTTGGGAAGTAACTACAGTAACAAAGTAGTATTTTTCAGTAGTGTGACAGTACTGCCAGTTTTTCCCTTTCTTTTTCTTTCTTTTCTTGTTTTTTTTTTTGATACATTGTATTACATACACAGCCAAGTGAGCTGAGGAAAGACCTAAGCGCACTATCATATAATGTTTTTGGAAAGACTCTTTGGGAAGCATGATATATTCAGTTAATTAAAAGTTAATTCAAAAATGTATCATATATACAGTATTTTAGAAGTTTCTAACACTCACCAAGGCTGCATTTATATAATAGAAAATACAGTAAATACAGTATTATTCTAAAATATTACCATTTAAAATGTTTTTTCCCCTATTTTCTATACTTTAAAATGTAATTGATTCCTGTGATGGCAAAGCTGAATGTTCAGCATCATTACTCCTGCCTTCAGTGTCACATGATCCTTCAGAAATCATTCTAATATGCTGATTTGCTGCTCAAGAAACATTTCTGATTATCATCAGTGTTTAATTTATTTGCTTTTATTTTAAATAGAAATCTCTGTAACATTATAAATGTCTTTACTGTTTTGATCAGCTTAATACATTCTCACTGAATAAAAGTATTAATTTCTTTAAAAAAAAAAAAAAAATCTTGCTAGCACCAAATATTTGAACAGTAATGCATACTTAATATATTACCCCCTTAAAATTTAATGTAGCTATCTCATATTTGGTTGTAGCTTGTAGTGTAGCGAACTGCTTTTTTGAAAGAGAAGCTTTACTTAACCATTTTGAATTATGAGCATCTTGTAAATTTGTTTTACAGCTAAAGCAACTGAGTGTGGGGTTAGGATGAGACATAATTCAGACCCACTAACCCTTCTAAAATACTCCATGGATTGTTAAACAACATAATATATAAGGTATAATCAAATTAAGAGTCGACTGTATGGCGAGCAGTTAATGTATGTCCAAGTAGCCGTGCTGAACAAACTATGGATACCAATTTCCTATATAAGGCATTTTCAATTAATTTCAAAAATATGTTCAATACAATGCTGCATAGTGTAAAGGTACACTATATGTAACTTTTTGCCCTCTAGCAGTTAAAAAAAAAAAAAAAAAGATTATCCTACTGCTCATAAAACATTCACCAGTGGATATAACCAGTTTAGATGGAAAGGATATCAAGCTGACCAGCTTAAGACTTTACTCTAGATATACCCATTAATAGGCATGGTACTTCCTTGAAAATAAATTCCAGCACAGCGCTACAACAACCACAATGAAATGACCCTTCACATTATATAGGCCTAATGCTTTACAATGAACTCTGTTGGAGAGCTATGTATGGCAATTTATCTGTTCAATAAAATACCTTATTCACCTGTTGAGTAATAAAAAGATCATCTCCGGGTCGTTTTTACAACATGATTTCAAATTCCTCAGTTCTCACCATCTCCGATAAGCCAAGCCAATGTTGATTCTTGCTTGATAATGAGCTCTGTTGTTCTCTTTTTGCCAGCAGACTCTCCTCTGTTCAGTGTTTTTAAAAAAAGGTTCGACATTTTGCCTGCTCCATGTCAACTTTCTCTTTCAGTTCTCTATTTACGAATATGTCGAGACACACACGGGCGAGTGAGGTATGTACTTATTTTCCCGCGAAAACCATCCTGTCAGGTCTAAAATATAAACACTTATAATAGGCTTACCATGAATCAGGGTAAGACAAAAACACGATTTGGAAGAAGGATTGGTGATGTAATTACTTTTTGTTAATTTTGAACAAAAATAGTTACATAGTGTACCTTTAAATAGAAATCCTTAATTGTTTTACTCAGCCGCGGCTCGTCTGTATGGGCAGGTGGGGCAGAGCCTCACCAAAATATTCATCCAAAAATATACCTCTATACACTGAATTAATAATAAATTATAAATGTGTTCAGCATTCTGCAACAAATATTTTTCGGATTTTCTAGACTATTTTAAGTCGTAAAGTGAGCAGGATATATTAAAATGAAGCGTATGGCATGTATTCATGATACTAAGCGGGGCAGCCGGTCTCTTAGCCCTCCCTAGCTCTACAGCGCCCCACAAATTTCCAATGTAAATCTGTGGTCAAAAATGGAACTGCAGCGCACTCTCTCCCCCGCTCATTTTCGCGTTTTACAACACCTTACGTTACCTCGCTCCAGATCAAGACATCAGTATCGACTAAGATACCAGTCCGCTTCAGATATGTGCATCAGGTCAGTAACTAGTCGGCATATCTGTTCTTTCTATGTGGAGTAGCGTATCAAATTAATAAGAGTATAAACCCTTTAGTTTAGCTTTTTTTTTTTTAGGCTACAGTAGTTCTGTTGTGTTTGTTTTATGTTTGTTCTGAGAATAGACATTACTTTTTTTCCTCACTGAAATTCCTAACTTATAATATTCTAAAACAACAATCGGACGCGACAAATACATTAAGGCAATTCTAATGGCATTCTACGCGTTTGTCAGGCGTACTAAAGTCTGTCAATCATCATTAGAGCGCCACCCTCAGGCTGAATAACACAAGGACATTAAAATTCTGTCAAAAGTGTGTCTGATGTGTTCAGCGATTAGGATATAAAGCTTGCAGCACGTTTATCATAAATTAGCACTAAGACCCAGAATCTGCCCTACCTAAATTTAGAGCCAGGAGCTGCTACTGGTTTTACTACACTATTTTGAGAATAAGCATGCCACATGTATACATTCACGATAGCGATAGTTCTGTATAGTCACTTTAAGCTTTTAGTCCTTGGTGATTCTGATTCAATCAGTGAAAGCCCAATAAACAGGGTCACGGGTCAAATTCTTTCCAGAACAATCTTTAGGGGAGGTTTTATCTGCTGCTGGAGGGTAATGGACCTCTTACTGCTCTGTGGTAGATTTATTGACTATCTGAGGACCCCGATGCCCCTGATCAGTCTCTGCACACTACATCTGTCTTCACTCATTATCACACATGCATATGGAGCTTTGCAATCACCCTGTGTCTGCCAGAGTCCATTACCCACAAGCCAAGTGCTCCGGCTCAATCACAAGCGAGGTAACAGACAATTTACATTCACACACATGAACAATGACATACTTAAGGGATATGCTGTACAAAAAGTGTGTTCACACACTTAAGCGTAGTGTATATTGTTGTGTGTCTGTCAACAGAATAGCGGAAGGTCAGAAGGTGTGTTTGTAATACCGTTTCACACCGATCCATTCTCTTTCCTCGCATCCTTTCCTCTCTCCACCTCCCCTATCGAGAGTTCAAATGCTATAGAGACCACTCAAAGAAAAAGCAGCATTCTACATAATAGAGAAGCACTGTTTTCAGCTATTCAAGTACATAACAGTACATTGAAAGTAAAATCATAATGCTTGAACTGAGACAACAAGTACACTGATGTTATGACTGTCTCTACCCAAAGACACGACTCCCTTTTAGCAGCGGTTATTTAAATGTGTAAAGCTTTCTAACACATTAGATTAAATTATGGTTGTGTTATCTGGGTGTGATAAACCAACCTGCATGTTCCCATAACAGAAAAAAAAGAGGAATCATTTGGAGAGTGTTAAGATACTAATTACATTTGTTACAATTAATAAACAGCTACAATTATATGGTTGGCTGGACACAATTTAGTATTCCTCCATCACGGAGGCACCGCTGTGAATTTATGATTAGAGTATGTGGAAATAAATATTGCTTAAATTAAGAATATGAGAACACATCTTCAAGAAAAAAACACTGAACTTTGAAAAACATGTAAATATTTTTCATACTAATACAATACATTGTGTCCAAAAGACTAAGACCACTAGTGAAAATGCTATTTGGCTTTTTTAATTAATTAAATGCTAATTTGAGTGAAAAGTGACTGGAAAAAAACAAAAACATGAATAACTGAACATCTTGTGCTTCAATGAAACCTTCTGTACAGAGCAGAATTTTGTTTTGAATCCTACAAATAGTTTAGAATCTGATTTTTTTTTAATTGATTTTTTTTTTTGTCAAAATGTTCCTTTGTTCAAATTTAGTTCTACACTAAAAAGTGATAAACTGCAATTGTTACTTTAAAGGGACAGTTCACCCAAAAATTAAAATTCTAATTACTCACCCTCATGTCGTTCCACACCCGTAAGACCTTCGTTCATCTTCGGAACACTAATTAAGATATTTTTCATAAAATCCGATGGCTCAGTGAGGCCTCCATTGCCAGCAAGACAATTAACACTTTCAATGCCCAGAAAGCTACTAAAGACATATTTAAAACAGTTCATGTGACTACAGTGGTTCAACCTTAAAGTTATGAAGCAACGAGAATACTTTTTGTGTGCCAAAAAAACAAAATAATGACTTCAACAATATCTAGGATTGGCGATTTTAAAACACTGCTTCATGAAGCTTCGAAGCTTTACGAATCTTTTGTTTTGAATCAGTAGTTCGGAGCGAGTATCAAACTGCCAAAGTCACGTGATTTCAGTAAACGAGGATTTGTTACGTCATAAGTGTTTTGAAATTTCAATGGTTCACCACTGGGGGGCGTGACTTTGGCAGTTTGATACACGCTCTGAACCACTGATTCGAAACAAAAGATTCATAAAGCTTCGAAGCTTCATGAAGCAGTGTTTTGAAATCGCCCATCACTAGATATTGTTAAGTCATTATTTTGTTATTTTGGCACACAAAAAGTATTCTCATCACTTCATAACTTGGATTTCATCAAAAATATCTTATTTTGTGTTCTGAAGATGAACGAAGGTCTTACGGGTGTGGAACGACATGAGGGTGAGTGATTAATGACAGAATTTTCATTTTTGGGTGAACTAACCCTTTATTTCTACCTGATGTAACCCATAAAAATTAATTTTGTTGGTATAAATTATATTGATTTAGCAATATTAAACAATCTACAGTATTTGACTTGAATTAAAGCAGTTAATTTAGATTTTTTAGTTGAACTCCTAAACTTTATTTTCCAGGTTTCAATCAGATTTTGAATCTCAGATTTACAATGTTTTCTCAGACTTTCGGATTCCATTGTATATTATACAAAATGATTTGGAGCTTGTCATGTTTTTCATACGTTTCCCCTTTAATTGACACAGTTGCCATGGTTCCATGTTCAAATTAGATGAGTTTTGCAGTCCAAACCATTGTGACATAAATTGCGTGCCTTTCTTTACCCTACAACAAGCCTGTTTTTTAATTAACAACAATTTTTCTCCTCAAGGAAGATGTTTATTATCACTATTTTTCAGGAAACATCCAACATGGGTGCAAAAATTAATAAGGCAGAGATAAAAGATTTAGATCACATGTTTTTCCTAATGCGGTCACTCAAAACGCTTGAGGACCTGTGGCGTGTCATGATTCGTGCACTTGGGGTAATTGGTTGCCCATATGAGGTGACCATGGCAACAATGCTGGAATGTGTCCTGTGTGTACAGAAGGATGAATTGTCCTCTGTGTGTTCAATTTTTCTAAAGCTCATCCTCTCATTAGCGCTGAGAATGTTTTATAGGTGTGTGGGAGGTCTGTTTGCACAGGGACCACGCTTTCCCCTCAATTACCAAATGAGTTTGCACAGGCTCTGGCAACAAACTCCTGAAAACTCTGCGAGGACCCGGCAGAAAGTGTGCCAGGATGTATTTAAGGATGAGCCACAGAGCTAATAGTATCAGAGCAATATGCAGATGTGTTTTTATAGAGCGGTGTTAATCTAATAAGCAGCCGGGGTAATTATCTTGAGTGCGAGTAGGTGTGTGTGTGTGTGTGTAAATGGTGTTTTTTAAAGTGTAATGTATAAGCGATTACACCCAGTGGAAGGTTGAAATGTGTTTATGGTGATACAACAGCTGGACGGTCAGCCATTAAGAGATCGCCGATCCCCGCGTGCCCAGATCTTCACGCTTGCACAGTATGAAACAGTTGTGATGTGGAACTCGAGTCTGGTTTAGACAGAAAAATGACAGTTTTTAATGATCTAGCACAGGTATACTAAATAAGGCATTGAGGAGTCTTAATTATCCATATGTTATTGTGCCTAATTCTGAAATAAACGCCAGTGATTGTGGCTGTTTGCTTTGACTCCTCATGTGAATGTTTTCCCTCTGCTGCCTTTGTAGAACATCTGCTTATTATTTTGCAGACAGTACAACTTATTAATTTGCCATAATGTTGTAACACCTGTTGTAAAAGAATTTGAAAATCACAGACATGCATGTAATATACATATTAGCGCATGAGTTTGCTTTGCTAGATCATGACACACAGATACACTTTGTTCTGGTTTCACAGACAGGGCTTAAATTAAGCCAGGATTAGGTCTTAGTTAAGTTTATGTGCCTTAGAAAAAAAAAAAACATTACTGGTGTGCATCTTGAGACAAAACAATGGCAAAATATATTTTAAGATATGTCAGTGTACGTTGCTTTTAGTTAAAACAGATCAAACATGCATTTTTGTCTGGGACTGGGCAAAAAGGGATAGTTCACCCAAAAATAAAAATTATCCCATAATTTACTCACCCTCAATCCTAGGTGTATATGACTATCTTCTTTCAGACGAACACAATCAAAGTTATATTATAAAATATCCTGGCTCTTCCAAGCTTTATAATGGTAGTGAATGGCGCTCATGATTTTGAAACCCAAAAAATAATGCATCCATCCACATAAAAGATATCCACACGGCTCCAGGGGGGTAATAAAGGCCTTCTGAAGCAAAGCAATGGTAAGAAAAATATCCATATTTAAATCTTTATAAACTAAAATAACTGGCTTCCGGCCAAAAGAGTAATCTTTGACCTGACGCATTGATGAACGCGTAAGCACAGAGGATAGAGCAAAAAAAAAAAAATACTGGTCACGAATTAGAAGTCTAAAATGAGAATTTTTAAAGAGAAAAGCTTGAGTTTGTTGACCAGCCCTATTTGTTTGAACCGTGAGAGACTTCTAAGCTTACGATACTCCTACATCCTACGTCATACATCGATTATAAGTCACTTTGCGTAGGCCATCTGCCGGAAGAGTTATTTTAGTTTATAAAGTTTTAAATATGGATATTTTTCTTATAAAAACCCATTGCTTGGATTACTTTTTATGATGGATGGATGCACTTTTTTGGACTTCAAATTCAGGAGCACCATTCACTACCATTATAAAACTTATAAAAAGAGCAAGAATATATTTTTTAATGTAACTTCGATTGTGTTCGTCTGAAAGAAGATAGTCATACAGGTATACACCTTTGGCTTGAGGGTGAGTAAATAATGGGATAATTTTCATTTTTGGGTGAACTATCGCTTTAAAGAGGATATTTTGAAGAATATTGGCTGACTTCCATAGTAGAAAATACTATGGAAGTCAATGGCTACCGTGAGCTGTCTGGTTACCAACATTCTTCAAAATATCTTCTTTTGCGTTCAACAGAAAAAATAAACTCATACAGGTTTGGAACAACTTGAGGGTGAGTAAATGATGACAGAATTTTAATTTTTTTGGGGAACTATCCCTTTAAGCCTTGTCTGTGAAACCAGGGGATAGAGAGACATTTAAAACCCCTCTGCGACAAGGTATTGTTGAAATTGCTTTTACATTAATGCTCTTTCACGCCCGCATAATTGTTTCACTGATTAACTTGCCATGCTTGCATGTTTTAATTAAACACATTTTCAGGATTTATGCCCTTTCATTTATTTATCTCTCATCTTACAAAATGGTCACCTGGGGCATATTTTTTGGTCGAATTAAATGCGCTTTAATTATTTTCACAGGATGAAATTGCTCATAAACATTCACACGTGGAGGTTTGTTGAGCGCGACCTTATTAAAAGTTTCTCGCATGTTCTTTTGTTTGTTGCTCACTGTCTATGACACATTTTGGCAGATCCAATGCAATAAACAAGACAGATGCAATAACCGTGATGCAAGAATTGCAAGATAAAAATGTTCTTGTTTCAAAGGTTGGCTCTCTTCATGGGAAAAAAAAGAAAAAAAAAAACACCCCAAGGTCTCACTCTTTAGTTATTTCTCTTGAATGAGCAAGAAACGTAGTATGGGTCAGATGGCCACTGTTCAAATGTGGTGGAACAGTGCTCATGATGAGCATAAGAGACCATTTATAAAATCTTACCAACCCTGAAGCTTTTGAAAGGTTGTATAATTAATATTTAACTGTCATATAAGAAGAAAATGATTTGCAGCAGCAGTAGAAGGAAATTCATTGTACGTTTTTGCTTACATTTGGATTTCTGTTTTGTGGGCTCCAGGCACACATGATGGTAGGAGTAAGGCAGGTGGTGGGGATTGCTGAGTTTAGAGAATGGTGAGTAGGTGCACCCGAGTTCAATAGGACAGACGGCCTTATGGTTATGGGAGTGCACCTGCTTCCTCTGCACACTCAGGCTTAGTAAAAGTCCACAGCTGCACAACATTTCTTGCTTCACTTTGAATAATGGATGAGAACACATACTGGAAAACCAACCTAAATCCTCAACAGGTCTTCCTTGTGCTCAGACATTCTAGAAACTTGACAATATTTGATATTTGAGAGCTCTCTCATGTAGAGAGCTATTAAATCTAACAGTTTAGTGCAGCTATGTGAATGATTTCATCTGGTTTTGCTTAGTAGTAAAGAGTACAGAAGTTCGCAGCAGCAGAATTTCAACCATCTACTGGCATTCTGAAAACTGACTGTTGAGGCACTTTTTGATAACTGCATTTGATGGCTCAGAGGGTGATGCAGCATCTCTGAGATAAGTGAAATTGAGTTCTCAACATGAATCATGTTCTCATGGTCATACACATACAGAAAGTGTGAGAATGGTTGAAATTAGATGTTTTAGAAGATACACACACCAGAATGAATTTTAGAGGAATTATGTGATGCAAGCATGATGTGGTGTTTTGTTTTTGTTGTTTTTCTATGAGAAATTTAGGATTAGTTCACTTTCAAATGAAAATTAGCCCAAGCTTTACTCAACCTCAAGCCATCTTAGGTGCATATGACTTTCTTCTTTCTGATGAAAACAATCGGAGAAATATTAATAAATATCCTGACGCATCCGAGCTTTATAATGGCAGTGAATGGGGGTCACTAGTATGAGCTTAAGAAAGTGCTTCCATCCACATCCATCCATCATAAACATGTACTCCACATGGCTCCGGGGGGTTAATAAAGGCCTTCTGAAGCGAAACGATGCGATTGTGTAAAAAAAATATCCATATTTAACAAGTTATGAAGTAAAATATCCAGCTTCCGTCAGACCACCTTCCATATTCATATACACCTAGGATGGCTTGAGGGTGAGTAAAGCTTGGGTAATTTTCATTTGAAAGGGAACTAATCCTTAAATTGGCCATATCTCACAGGACGTACTGTAGAATTGAAATCAGAATTGGAATGATGAGAAATTTACTGAATTACAATTCTAAGAAATTCAACGCATAATGCATTCTGGGAAACACCTATCTATATCATTTTATTGTTCTTTCTGTCTGTAAGGCCTAATCAAATGAGGCTTTGTCAAGTCAACATTTAAACTTTTTTATTAGCTAAACAGTTATATGAATTACAATTCATTTTAATTCTACTACCTTATACTAACAAAAACCTGGTGGTTACAAGCTCAGGGATGGAAACAAGAAGGTTGCTAGTTCAATCCGTGCAAAGTGCGAGCTATAGTTCGCCATTGTGTCCTTTAAAGAGTTAGTTCACCCAAAAATAAAAATTCTGTCATTAATTTGTTTCAAACCCGTAAGACTTTTGTTCATCTTCGGAAAACAAATGAAGATCTTTTTGATGAAATCTGAGAGCTTTCTGTCCCTCCATAGACAGCTACGCAACTGTAACTTGATTTAATCCAAATTTTCTGAAGAGACTCGATTGCTTTATATGATGAACAGACTTATTTTAGGCTTTTATTCAAATATAAACATGGATAAGCAAACATGAACAGAAGCTCAACCGAACCTGATTGACGCGCGAGAACAAACCTCTTCCAGAAGCTCAAACGTGCTGCGTAACACACGAGAATGAACCTCATTGGTTCTTGCGGAAGCTCAAACGTGCTGCGCAACACACAAAAATGAGCCCTGATTGGTTCTCACGTAAAGCAAACATGCTAGAGTTTACATTTACCACAACTGATGTGTTGATGAATGTTTTTATGTGAATAAAAGCCTAAATTCAATCTGTTCATCATATAAACCAATCAAGTCTCTTCAGAACATTTGTACTAAATGTTTCAATTCATATGGATAAGTTTTACGATCTCTTTATGAACTTTTTGAAGCGTCAAATTTTCAGTTGCGTAGCTGTCTATGGAGGGACAGAAAGCGCTCAGATTTCATCAAAAAGATCTTCATTTGTGTTCCAAAGATGAACGAAAGTCTTGCGACTTTGGAACGACATGAGGGTGAGTAATTGATGACAGAATTTTCATTTTTGGGTGAACTAATGCTTTAAGGAAAATACTGTAATTTATTCACCCTCATGTCATTTCAAACGCGTATGGAACACAAAAGAAGATATTTTGAAGAATGCTAGTAACCACAGAAGAGAGTAATACATATTTGGGACGACATGAGGGTGAGTAAATAATGACAGAATTTACATTTTTAGGTGAACTATCCTTTAAAGCAATGGACTTAATCAGGTTTCTTCATGAGAATGTGCTTACTACTTTGGATAAAAGTGAAAAAAAAATATATAACCATCTACTTTAAACACATTTTACACACAAGTTATCATATATAACAAGGAAAGAGCCTCAGCTGAGCTTCCGAAATGCTTCATAAAGTACAGTACATTAAAACAGAAGCTGCAGGTGCGTTATTCTTCGAAAATAATGAAGTGTGATGAACAAGCTTAGCAGGTTACCAAAATACTAGCAGGTGCACAGCATGAGTCATAGGCTCTTTTATAAACATTGTTAAGAACAGTGAAAAATTCTCAGCTAAAATGACAGCAATTAGGATACTCAAGAACAGCTATGCCAAATTTCCTGGAGCTTTGTTGTGTTGTTTCTATGCAGATATCTAATAAACAAATAATATACTCATACCATACAGCTGGAATCACCACCTGCCAAACAGAAATAAAAGTTCCCTATTAAGACAATTTTAAAGTAGGGATGTTTTTAAAATCAACTTGACTGAAAGACGTGTCTGCTAATCTGTCTGAAGAAAGTGCTGTATAATTAAGCTGGTTTCACATTCACATAACCCTGATCAAGCATTTTTAGGGGGCATTGACATAATACAGACTGTTGCATTCTAGCGAAGCGGAGTGGTCTAGAACAGAATACAGGCATCTTAAGACATTTTAGGCTGACTATTTTGAGAAGCTATTTTGAAATGCATGGGACACCCTAAAAAAGTGGGACACTGAAAAAGTTAAAGACAGCCATCTGCATATTTATGGTTATAGTGGATGTTCTTTAAACGTCCAACATTTCTGAGGGAGTTTGAACCGTGCAAACTTACTAACAGCTAAATTAAAGCAGATAGATAGATAGATAGATAGATAGATAGATAGGACAAATTGTGCAACAAAATTACAGCCTCCTTGAGAAATTCACTATTCTCAGCTCTTGTTTACCCCTCATAATCACAATGCACTGCTGTATCAGCATTTCCTCAAGCTAGCTCCTAAAACTACTACATAATCATTATTTGATCAATTAGATCTAAAGCCTCTCTATTTGGATCATGAGTTGTTAAAGCCTTCAGGTGAACCTCAGGCCCTACAATGCCGATTTCAGAACAAGTGTGCAGAAAACTCTTGTATGAAAGTGTTGTGTTCTCGGTGTCCCTCCCTATTACCCTATGCTAAATTCTAGATACTTGCAGCTAGTGCATGGCTTCTCTCTTGAGCGGGAAGGGTAAATATAAAGACACCTAAATTATGCAAGATGCGCATGAAAATGTCAGGGCTAAATTCAGTATTTCTGCATTGTCTCGCCGGCATTTCAATGTTTTATGCATTTTATAATTAGGCAGAGGCTCCAGAGGGAATGGAGAGCAATAAGACCGAGCATTGATATAGCTGTCTGGGGTGTCACTATTCAGACCCTGGGTTTATTTGAAAGGCAAATTTCAAAAGTGATGTCAGTCAAGGTATTTTAGAATGAAAGGTTGACCATACCGGCGTCCATCTGCTGTTGCTCCTTAATGTAAACAGTGTGTGATTGATGCAATACGGCTAGATGAAAGTTGTCCAGTTTCAACTGTTGAAATGGTAGCATGTAATGGTACTATAGTAGCCTTATAATTTCAGGCAAGAAGAGTGAGTGAGTGAGTTTTAGTAAACCTACTTTATCAAACGGACCAAACATAGACTTAACATGCAAAGGCTGAAATCTTTTTTTTTTTTTTTTTATACCTACAATATATGTGCAAAAAGAGCTACAATCAAAACTGGGCAAAGCATCCTGTGAATGATAAAGGCCATATTTTGACCATATTTTAGTAGTTGTTAGTCTAAATTTGACAAATAGCATGGCATTTACCTCTCTCAGGGAGCAGTATAAATGCAAGCCTTGATGAATGCGTTCTGTGTACAAATGCCGTTCATCATGTATTGCTCGCACTGTTAATTTAATCTATTATATTTTGTCTCTTGCCTACCTGGGTTGGCATTTGCCATTTTTAACTCCTTTCGTTTACAGTTAAGTGTAGGCGTCATAGTGACAATTAAATTTGATTTTACTCTTTTTCTCTCTTCTAATACACTGTACATTCAAAGGACTGTCAATTTAATATAATTATAAAAAATAATAACACAATAAAAATGAATTTCAGTAATAAGGGATTCTCTGACCATTTGAGCAATTTGATTGATTAATCGAATGAATCATACCATTAGAATTTTGATTTTTTTTTAATTGATTGACTAGCCTAATATTTAGTTGTTTTAATACTAGTATTAATACTAAATATACACTCAAAAAAAAGAAGAATCTTTAAGATTTACAAATTTCAATTGTATAGTAAAAATTCCATCAAATTGAATTGAATAATCATTACATATTAGTAATATTATGAATTAAGAATTTTGAATGAGTAGAAAAATAATTCATATTCATAAATTTAAAAACAAAAAAAATGAAAATTTTTAAATTTATGAATACGATCACATAAACTAAATGGTCCATTCCCTTGTTCCATTAAGATTTATACGAAATATTTTATTAAGCTCTAGTTTTTACTCATCTAAAAATCTTAATTCATAATATAAAATGAAATTGTATATTGTTATATTACAATTTATATTATAATTTATAATATTGAAATTCATCTTTAAAAAGGGCTTAAAATTTTTTGTGTGTATAACAATCAATCAATCAATCAAATCAAATCAATCAATAAACCAATCAATCAATAAACAAACAAACAGACTGTCTGTTACATGTATTTACATTTACAGAAACGGCACCAGAGTTGGTCACTTTATTACAGAACTAAGAAGAAGAAAATAAAACCAGAATAAAAGGCAATGGGATTAATAGCAAGAAAGAACAAAAAAAAAACAAAAATGATGAAAGATATAAAACAAACGAAAAGGAAATGCAATCGCACAGAATTTGATATATCAAGATGAGGCGATGAGAGGTTTGCAGAGTTATAAAACACAGGAGATGAGAGGAGAAAAAATCTGAAGAGTAGAAGATATATTTTGCTGAAGGAATAGGGATAATTACATTTCGTATATTAAAACTACACGACTGAGTGAGGAAATAAGATGTTCTTGTAGGAAGCGATAGGGTGGGAAAACATGGGGAAATCATCTCTGGGTGGCCTGATGGCCGTTCCTAGTTTAATGAATTGTGCCGATGTAGGCTATGCTGGGTAAATGGAACTTATTACAGAACCATGAGGTCGTAGATACTGTGTATATGGTTATTGCCTGTATCGAGACCTGTTTTATGTTTCATAATATCTGTTCGTCTCTAATTGTCTTACCAATAGGCCCTTGCTGCAGTTAGGAATGTGTGCAAAGTAGTTCATACATCATTAGGAATCCAAACCCATTTTGTCCTTCAGAAAATTCATTTTCATCATGGATTTGAAGGAGGATTATAAAGGAATGTCAGGGAATGAAACTAAACCCTGTATGGAACTAATCGTTTGATATTATACTGTATGCATCGGTGCATGAAGGCATTGCCTCTCTCTAAACCGATGTCTACCTGCGCTTTACATAATCTATGCAAAATCATTAATATAAGCATCCCTTGTGGCCCTTGGTCAAACGTCAAACATTATTTTCAGATTTGCATTTTTCCCAATGCTAATGTAAATAATTGACTGTTTACTATGACTCACAAACCAAATGGGCATCAACTCAACAACAGGAAACTAAGGGAAGCATCATATATATATATGAGAAGACAATGGTTTAAAATTGAATATTATAATATAAAATTGAATATAACCATTATATTTTATATAATGGTTTAAAATTGAATATTTTTGGGTACATTGTATAGCATATGTACAGTCAGACAAAGATTATCACAAAATAAACCCTAGAAAGTCTGACACAAAGCAGAGGACATGAAATACTGATTTATGAAGAAAAAAAAGTCTACTACACTGTAAAAAGATTTTTTCAAGGTTGTAAATAAAGATTACTGGAGTACATTTTACAAGAAAATACTATCTTAGTCTTTTTCACATTTAACTTAATGTCACTTGCCGATTCCTTTTATTTACTAGCAATTTCTGAGTGAAAAATTGTTTCTACACAATGTTACTAGGCCAATTGTTTTGTATGTTGTACAAGACAAATTAAGACAATAATATTACACTAATATACAGAAATACTGAATATCTGACTGCTGAATGCTGTGATTGACCAATCAGAATCGAGTATACCAGACAGTTGTGTTCACTATACTTCACTCTGGTCTTATTTGAAAAGCATACTTGCTTCAGGATCCTAAATGAAACACACAAAAGAACATTGTTATGTATATAGATGTTGATCATCAAAGTGTTACCTTGGTCTTCTCTTCCTGTCTGTTCAGGTCAAAGGGATTGGCAGAAGAATGCTGGCGCCAGGTGCCCAGGGGCAGGATGGCGTTGTGTTGGCAGAGAGCTGCAGTTGTTAGATGGTTCCTCTTGATGCTCCTGTGGCACTGGGCACCTCTGGGCCCACTGAGCTGGTTTCTGGCTCTGGCTGAGCGTCTGGACCAGAAGACCTCACCGTTCTCTTCCATCTCCGGCCGGAGCAGCGGCCAGCTGGACTGGCTCCTGTCTGATAAAGGGCCCTTCCATCGCTGTCCAGAATACACAGAGTTCAAAGAACGCTTCCAGCAAGGCTTCTCCACACGCTATAAAATCTACAGGTTTGTGCTGTGATGTTTATATTATTCGCTAAAAATACTGCATATTCAAAATTGACTTGTGAGCAAAATCTGGACCCATGACAAAAAGTCATTTTCCATTTTTCTCAGCTCCATTATTGGTGTAGTTACTGTTTTTTATTTTTTTAACTTTTTGACAGAATAGTTCTTTAGTCTTATTCACTAGTTTGGGTTTGGAAAGATTTTTAAATGTTTTTGAAAGTCTGTTATGCTGATCAAGGCTGCATTTGTTTGATCAAAAATACAGTAAAAACAGTAATATTGTGAAATATTATTACAATTAAAAAAATGCTTTCTATATTTTAATATATTTTAAAATGTAAATTAGTCCTGTGATGCAAAGCTGAATTTTCAGCATCATTACTCCAGTCTTCAGTGTCACATGATCCTTCAGAAATTATTCTAATATCCTGATTTGGTGTTTAAAAACATTTATTGTTATTACTATCATCATCATCATCACAGTTGAAAACAGTTGTTCGGCTTAATATTTTTGTGGAAAGAGTGATACATCTTTTATAAGATTATTTGTCAAATTTGATGAATAAAAGAGCAAACAGAACTTAATAAAGTGTTCATTTCTTAAAAAAAAACTTAACAACCCCAGGCTTGTGAACGATAATGTTAATATTACCACATAAGTGAAAATCTGATCACAAATGGGATGTTTTGCTGGCAAAAATAAAATACCACTTTATTTTGACAAAGAATTAGTTGGAGGAGAAAGTGTTTGTGTGTAAATTGCAGCAGTGCATCAAATCATAAATTAGATAAATTATTCTAAATGAATTAAATCAAACCTACTCCGAATCCTGACAATTTCTGACACAGTTTTTTAAGCGTTATTCTTTTATTTCATCTCTGCATGTGGGGAGAGAAAAATAATGTATAATGGTGAAATCACTCATAGTAATGTTAAAAAAAAAAGCAGATTTTCAGCAGCACATGAAGGTTGATTATGGTAAAGGATGTTAAATGGAGTTGACTGCACTCTTTGTGGTAGGTGAAAACTTTGTGAAATGAAAAGTGCTTTGAATTCTACAGCAACCAGTGGAGCTTTCTGCACAATAGTGTGAGTATAGATTTCATGCAGACAAACCGACCTTTCGCCGCTTGTGACGGATCAAATAAAGCACAATGAGAAGTCCTGACAACATCATAGCAGGAGAAAATGAAAAAAAAGATACTGACGTCTCAGTTGTGATGAGGCTTCGATCTGATGCAGCCCATGATATCATTGATGAGTCGACAGGTGCAGTCACATAATAGAAAAGGGCCATAGCACATGCAGTGAAGAACTCATCTTCTCTGACGCTGTCTTGCAGTTACTAAAACAACCAACACAACAGAACGACACAGTTGATAGTGTCCAAGAATCCTGAAAAAAAAAAAGTATCATTGTTTCCACAAATGCATTAACCAGCAATTTTAACCAGGACATGGACTGTGTCCATGCTTCGCCTATCAATGACATCATACCCGCGTTACCCTCGGTTTCCGGTTTTATTTTGTAGAAACCATGGAAACACCAAAGACGCTTTAATATATTATGTGTTTTATTAGACAGGTGAGCAACTGTTTGGATACATTCATCGACAGAAAACTAATCATTGTTATATAGTAATCATTGTTATATAGTACAGCGAGTACCATGTTTTACCATGCCTAATATCGATCTAGCTTACTGCAGTGTGCAACAAGTGTCTCATAGCAGCCGCCGAGTGAACACAGAGTAGCGCTATAACAACTTTCAACACACAAATGTATCTAAAACAGGGACTGCGGCATAATAAAAGCTCCACTGCTCTCAAGCCGTGTGTCGCGCTCGTCTCTCATTAGCAATCGCTCCAGCGGCCTCGTTTCTGCTTGCACAGCACTCGGCCCTACTACAGTATGTTAATAATCTCATCCATGAACATGATTTCTGCCCATGTCCCGTCCCAATTCTTTTCCGCTGGCTGTAGACGTGAAGACAACATCTCCCGTGATTTCACGCTCAATCTCGGCGTCATCGAGCTATGCCTTTGTTTTGAATAAGTGACCTCTAGTGGCGAAAATTTACATAGTGTGCCTTTAAGCAAAAATATGTTTGTTCTAGTAGACTAATGTACACACACATGTACACACTCCCGCGTCAAACAGTAAGTGGATTTGAGCTGTGGTCAGTGGGGTAGATTGGAACAAAGGCACACCATGTATTTGACATCAACTTATAAAGGCTATGATATTCTTGTAGAGGTTTGAATTGGTGCCTTTTGTAGTAAACAAACTTTGTATAAAAGTTTAAGCATTCTATAGCTCAAATTCAGTGAGTTACAGATGGTGAAGCAAAAAGTGTAACAACAGTACCCGGTCACCCCTATTCAAATAGAAATTGGTTATTTAAAATTCTAATAATATTTCACAATATTACAGTTTTTACTGTATTTTTGATCAAATAAATGCAGCCTTGGTGAGCATAAGAGACTTCTGTCAAAAACATTTTTAAAAAAAATCTTACCGCCCCCAAACCGTTGAACAGTAGGCTAGTTTTGGTTTTTTTGTTGTTGTTTTTTTTTTTTTTTTTTTTTTTTTTTTTTTTTGGTTTTGGTTTGGTAAAATTATTGATGTTGATAAATTATTTCTCTTTATTAATACATTTATTATTATTAGAGATGCACCGATGTATCGGCTAACAATCAGTATCGGCTGATAACAGCTATTATTATCACTATCGGCCATCGGCCGATTGTGTAAAAACTGCCGATGGTCAGGGCCGATTATATCCTGTCAATCAAAAAAGACGCGGAAAGACGTGTTCGGACTGCAACTCATACATACTGTATGTGAAGAAAATCACTCTTGTGTTGAATTTTAACGCATGAACAGTTTAAAAATAGTGACGTTAAAGCAGGCTCTTTTTGACCGAATCACCCGTAGTTCAAGCCAGGGTTGCCAGGTCTGCGTTTTTTTTTCTTACATCAAATATTATTTGTAGCGCCTCCCATCCAATAATCGCAAAAAGATTTGTGTTTATTATTTCTGATAAGAATTAAAGTTTCAGTTTTCAAGTTCTGTCCATTTTATCATGAAATTCAAACAATAAATGGCGTTTTGACGCTCTTAAATGTGACGTGTCAGATTGCTGTAATGCCTCAGTTCAGGCGGCAGCGCGGAGCGCGAGTCTTTTCTTCCTCTTCAATACAAGTTATATCTCGAAAAACATGAATGAACATCAAAGGTATGTTGAAATATATTGTACAACTTACCAGAATGTATCATGTCTCATGTAATCACTTTATTTGTGTTTCAACTGCGGAAAGACGTCAATAAAACAGCTTGTGAACAATATGTCAAATCATGTCACTTTTACCTCAGGAATGTTTTCCAATGTTCACAGTTCCTTAACTATCTACATATTAAAAAAAACACTAGAGAGGAGCTTATTTACTGTTAATTATATGTTTATGCAAATTTGCCATGAAGACAAGTGCTTATGAAAACTACCTTATGTGATACTAAGTTTTATACATTTCAGTTTTTATTTGAGTGTAATTATTATATCTGAAAATAAACAGCAGCTGAATATAATACCTCTGCTGTTAATTGTAACCTCTAATATTGTAGTGTACCAAATGAGAGGGTTCCCTGTATAGTTTGCAACATTTTTTGGGAGAGATTTTTTTTTTTCCTTAAGAAAAACCAAACTATCGGTATCGGCCGATATCATTCTGAATAATCGGCTATCGGTATCAGCAGAGAAATTTAGTATCGGTGTATCTCTAATTATTATTATTATTAATTATCATTTTTACAGTATTACACCATTTTTTTATAGTTTGAAAACCCCTGTAGTAGTGTGGTCTTATTTTATCTTTATTTTTTCCTAAGAATCAAACCTGTGACCTTGCCGTTGGTAGCGTCATGCACAGCAACACTCATCATTATTCTGAAAAGTGCAACACATCGGTTGCAACACAGTGGTGATTATTCAGCTGCTGACCAGTTTTAATTACATTTGCACAGCATGCCGCTCACATCATTCATTCAGTACAGTGCATTTTAAATATCGATCGCTACACATTCATTCCAGTGTATGTCAAAGACACATACACAGTGGCAAGGAAAGGTGTGTTTGGTGCATTACTGTGGCTGACCTCAGCTTCACCAGGGGAGTTTGGCCTTTCTGCCTGCTTCCTCTGCCCCCCACCGGCACGTAGCCGACTCTGTCCAACTCTCTCCGCTCGCCGAATTCAGAACCCAGCATGCCTACAGCAGCTGGGCAGTGAAAGGCCCACGGAACTGTGATGGACTCAGTGAGGGGGAGACGAGCCTCTGCCAGCGCTGTTTGAAAGGCTGTCCTGCAAGCCAAAGAGTCTGTGTGGGTGTCTGGGTGTAGGCGAGTCTTCTGTATGTACCTCACAGTTCAGATGCATTGTGTAAACAGCATCACTGAACTCACACTGAAAAGATGGGACTTCAGCTGGTCACTGCATTGGCCCTTTGATATGATAACGGATCAGAATTTCTAGAAAGAGAAACTGGGTTGCACATCACAAGAGGAGAACACCAGCAGGCACTGTACCTTTTACCGCTTCCTTGGGCACAGCTCCCCTCTGGGGGTTAACAATGCACCAAAGGATCCCCGGCAGAGTGAATTCTATGGTCTTTAGTCATACTGCCAGCTCCGATGGGGATTTTTTTCTGTTGTGAATGGAAAGAGATGTGCGCTTGCATTAGTTTTCTTTGTTCCAAGGCTTTAGCAGCAGTTGACATTTATATTCAGAAGTTATTGAATATGGAAACCTCTGTGAGCTCAATGAAAATAAATGCATAACATTGGTCTACAATTTTTTAGAAGTCATCTGCATCAGAGATAAAATGTGCCATTTATTAGTATTGTCAAAAGTACCAACCACAATACCAAGTCGGTACTGAAATTTTAAAAATGTGACACTTTGAGCGCTGTTGAGCGGATTCGTTAACACCTCTGATTGGCCATTGTGTTCACATGCTCATCAGATACGTCTGTGATTGGCTACAATGATCAACGCTTCAAAAACATGTTGTAAATAGACATCAATGACACTCTTCACCGAGCGCTTACACAGATGCGCTTTCAAAACGCTTTCAAATTCAAACACTTTCGTGTACTTTCAAACATTCCCGTGCGTTGATCATTGTAGCCAATCACAGACATATCAGATGAGCGCGTGAACACAATGGCCAATCAGAGGTGTTTACGAATCACCTCAACAGCGCTCAAAGCAACACATTTTTAAAATTTTAGTATCGACTTAGTATCACGGTCTGTACTTTTGACAACAATACTATTTATGTATTTTGCTGAATTCAAATATGACAATTAAAACAACTGATTGGCTACTGTTTCCAAGATATTTCGGATACTCTGTGCTTCTTGGCTCATCTCTTGTATACATTAAATGGAGCATCTTTTGTCAATGTCCAGCAATATCAAGCATTGATAGGCTCCATTTGAAGTTATCTGCACTGTTCACACAAGTATGGAGCATTTCTGCTCACTTTGGCTAAACAGAAATGTGTCCCTTTGCAAAATCAAACACTGACAAATACTGTAAGAGAGCATGACACTGTATGACAGGGCTGCAAAACTCCTGGAGGAACACAGCCGTGCCGAGTTTAGTTTCAACCCTAATTAAATACACCTGATCCAGCTCATCAAGTCCTTCAGGCAAAACCACTTGAAGGCAAGCCTGCAAGGTTAGCAAAAAAAAACAAAAAAAAAAACGTAATGCCTGCTAACACTGTGGTAAGCAGGGAAGGTGAGCAGAGGCCGTTTTTTTTTTTTTTTTTTTTTTTTTAATGTATGTCAATGGAGGAGAGGCTTTTAATTTAATGAATTTGACAGCCCATAGTCTAATCAAACATTCATTTTGGATTGATCTATTTTTAGTTAACACCAAAAATTTTTTTTTTTATTTAATTTTTTTAAAAATAAGAGAAGTCACGGGCAATTGCGCGACAGGTATGATTCAGTTTACAGCACTTCTCATTCATTTCTATGGGAACCACAAACAGTGATTGACTCTCGTACAACTCGAACGAAACTCGATGTCAAAGACACAAAGGCACACATGATCGAAGTTAACCGTTATGCTTTCTCCAGTGGTAACCTTTATTTCTCTCTTATCTTCCGTCATTCCCAAGTCAATGGTCGTCAGTTGACCCAATAGCATATGAAAACTAGAGCCAATCAACAATTTTAGGCATCATTTTTGTTCTCAGTGACCCAGAATTAGTAAAGTTTGACTACATTTATTTCAGAAGCATTTTGGCTGTAGACCAGTGTAATCAAAACGGAGATATCTCCTTTAAAAGAGGTAACCTGCATTACTTACATTTGAATTTTCTTGATGTCTCATCCCAAAAAAGTTGTGATATCTTGTGTTATGCATCACAATAACAGACAATAACAGATCAAAATATCAAAAGGTGTTTGCAGTATTTTTTTCTTATGTTGCACTGGCTGATATGGTAGATGTTTTGAATTTACCACCACAGAAATGTAAAGATTTTCAGTTACAGATGTCATTGTAGAATGCTTTACTACTCATTTTCATTAGTGTGATTAATTTATGGTAATACTTGACAGATATGTTCAATTCATTAACATTATTTCATGCATTATGTATCATGAAGAAACAATGAACAATACAGCATTTATTAATCTAGGATGAAGTTGATTTCTACATATATTAATGCTTTTTTGTATAAATTTAAATAAGTTGTATAATTTAACACGAGTTAATGAGCAATATTATATTTATAAATGAACATTAATCCAGATTAATAAATGATTTTAAGTTCATCATACCCAATGCACTAATGAATGTTAACAAATTGAACCTGTTGTTCAATGTTACATAATTTATTCCACAAGCAAAACTGTGCAATATGGAGATTAATGAGATAAATTAATTTTTCAGCACTATTCATTTGTGTAAAACATGATGAGTGCACCTTTAAAAGATTTGGACCAAGGAATACTAATACAAGTGACATATTTATGATTATAGAAGAACCATGACGCACTACGCATCCCATGTGGATCCTTGGGATGATGTATTAGCTCCCATTCGTGCTATTATCTGTAGACCATCACACCATTGGTGCTGCACAAGGTGACGGCAGTGACGACCAGCAGGGAGCCACTCCATTGGGATTTAGTAACCTGGTAGCAGCTGGTTTCCAAAGGCAACGAGTATCTGCAAACGAAATCAAACATGTGTAAGCCAAAAGCAATTGAGATGAAATCTGATGTAGGAAACACAAGAGATGAATCATGCAGGTGACTCTGGTCCACAAAGTTGAATTAATAAGCCAAATGGATGGCAACCTCAGAGATGCTTGCATGGAATTATAATGGGGAAAAGGCGATACAGGGGTTTGAAAAGAATCGCTTTTGTGTTCCGTTGACTTGATGCAATTTACCACTTCAATCACTCACCAAAGAATATTTCAGAAGCATTTGATAAACATTGTCTGAGCTTCCACAGATTGAGTCAAATTTCACTCTCTATATTGATGTCTGCCAGTGCAAAGTTTTTGCTGAGCAGTTTCATTTTGTTTTTGCATTGTATAGTTCTGGTTTTTGCTGAAAGCATGATTTTGTCATTTCTTATTTGCTTAACTTTGGCGACTAATCCTTCTTTAAAAATCTATAGTTAAAGCTGCTTTCACAATGCAATAAAGCCCCTGGTGGGAGGGGTTCCTAAGCTTATTTTCTAGATGATGCCCTCAAAAAAAAGCAGCATGTGCCAATGTTTTAGTTCACTAAACAGAAGCCTTTGAAGTTTTGCATTAAACAGAGGGTTTAAAGAGAAAAATAAAAGAAGAGCAAAGACAGAATGGAACGTTTAGACAGATTGTGACATTTTAAGCTTTTGGCTGAATAGGTGAACAAACTGTTTAGAGTGATTCAAATGCCATCTGTTGAAAATGTGGCGTCGTTTCATTTCAGGTTTTTCAGAACACAAATAATTGGGACAAGCTTTGGACATGCTTTATAAAGCCTGTTTCTGATTTGTTTTATTTCAGTGATTTACCACTAAGTGTAAATGCACATTGGATGTACTGTCCTTTAATACTATTCTAAAATAGACAGTATATTAGTTGCCACAAGTCTATGAGCTATAATTATAATTATCTTCAAATTGGTTCCACATTCTGCAGAACACTGAAAAAGTGAAAACGTGCTGTTGTTAGCTTAAGGAGCTATTTCTCCCTGACCTAACCTAACCCTTAAAATTGCTTTCGCTTGTATAATCTAGTGTAGTTAGGTTGACTTAGTCATGTTAAATAATATTTTTATTTGAATAAAACTGGTTAATTTAGATGTTACCACATGTAGCATATTTTAGGTTACCTGACAAAACATTTTTAACGGTGTAGGCGGAAAAAACAAAGACTGTAAATCTGCAAAGCAATTTGGGAGGATGTGCACAAGAGTGAAACACTGGACATTTTTGTAAAGGGTTCAGTAAATGTCTCAGTGTCTGCAGGAGAGAAGGGAGGCAATATATCATACTTACAGTACTTTAGTTGACAAGAAGTTCCTATTTTATTTTGGACAAAAGTCCAGATGCACTGGGAACAAATATTTCTCAGAAGCTCTGAGAGCCTGATAGTCTGTCACTCCACTCTAATTCATGTCAGTTCTGATCTGATTTCATGCTGAGGTAAAGTGTGGAGGTCATTAGAGTGAACACGATGTCCATGGAATGGAATGTCCAGCCACTGCAGATAAAATACACTCTTCTTAAAACGATACATTCTTAAAGATTCTTGGAAGAACTCGAAATGATTCTTATATGGCTTTGCTGAAAAAAACAAAACAAAAAAACGCACTTTTGGAAACCTTTAAAAGTGTAATTCACATAGAAATACAGTCTGTCACAGTTTACTCGCCCATATTGTTCTAAATAGCATGACTTTCATTCTTTCATGGAGCAAAAAAGACAAATCTTTAGCTGAATATCTTGGCAACTCTTTTCATATCATGAAAATGAATGAAGACTGGAATCTCCAATATTTCAAAGACACCATAAAACTATCATAAAAGTGATCCGTGTGGCTCTGTATTCCAAGTCTTCTGCAGTCATTAGCTTTGTGTAAGAAACAGACTGAAAGTTAAGTGATTATTCACTGAATATCTTGACATTCACTATTTCTTGAACATGCCAGTGAGAGGTAAAGTCTGATTCATGAACGAATCATTTCTTTGAAATCTTAATCATTTAATCTCATTTGTACATTTTTTATCCAATTTTCCCATATCAGCCATTTTGGGCGTAGGCCATTTTGAATTTTGGCATAAAATGCTGTATTTTATGAACGCATTAACGTATCGTTATGAAACTCAGTACGGGTCATCAGCACGATGCCCTGAAGGAGCCTGAGAAGTTTCAAGCCAGCGCCACCTAGTGGTAAGATCAAATATTCAAATGCTTATAACTTTGGGTGTGGTCGACTTATTTTCACGGTCACCTTGCCGAGTCCAACGATACCAAACATGCTAGGTTTTGACTTATGGTTTGTGCGAAGTGGTGATTTAGCGCTTAAAAAACTTTTGCGAATATCTTCGAAACCGTTATTCTGATCAAGACAAAACCACCGTAGGAAACATGGAACCATAGCTGGTTAACTAAATGCTGATGCCAAAATGTCAAAATTTTGATAGGAAGAGACAAAAAAATCAAAACAAAGTCATCCATGGGTCATTTTTTATGTGCTTATACTTATAAATGTTTATAACTCCAAAATGAAATTAGATATTTTCACCAATTTTGATGAACATTTATAGGCTCACTCTGAGGACACATAAAAAAAGTGGTGGGATTGCGCCTCTTGGTGGCGCTATAATTCAACAAAACACGAAATTGCCATTAACTGCAACAACGTATTATGATATAAAATGCTCTATTATATGAATGCATTGGTGTACCATTACGAAACTCAGTATGTGTCATCGGCATCATGCTCTGAAGGTTCTCAAATGGTTTTGAGACAGCGCCACCTTGTGGTCAAACGTTAAAATGAAATTTTTAAAAAATGCTAATAGCTTTATATAAAAGTTGCCTATTATAATGAGACTGGTCTTAATATTTTCAGTGGGTCATGCTGAGAACATTGATGCCAATTTTGCCATAGTCAGCCAAACTTCCTGTCCGCCAGTTTGATTTTCTTTAAAAACATACTTTTTTGAACTATTCCTTGACCGTTGGTCCAGTTTTCACCAAAATCGAATCGTATCATTTTCAGACCATGTCAGTAAAAACTTATGGATTTCGTGTTGATAGACGAAACTGTATTCATATACCAAAGCAACGAATTAGAGGCTTGATGCCAAAATAACTCTTGAGGCTGTATCTCTGCAATGCTTTGACATATTGACACCAAATTTACGACTGTCATTGTCACCTCACTCTGACCATACCGCATTAATTTGGTCACAGCGCCACCTATTGGTTGAAAGTGAAAAACCAGTAAATCTTTATTTTTGACTGTTTTTGTGATTTTTCAGCTCTTTTGCCTAAAAATGATCTTAATAGGTCTTTAATTTCTCACTGTTGCAGTTGGTCTGATGCTCATGGCCATGTTGGCTGGCTTGTTGTGCCTTCTTTGGGCTTGGCCCCATAAATGCTGCTTGCAGCTTTAATTATTATTATTATTTTTAAATGCTTTAAATGAATGATTCAATGATTTTGAACAAATCTCTTGAAGGAATGATTCAATGCCAAATACAGTCACTTGTTGCCTAGTGGTGTGTAACGATGCAATTGATACAATCGTTATTTGAAGCGCCATATTATATTCAAAAGGTGATTCACTCTTTTGATCGCTAACGTAGACATCAGTGTTTATATCCGAACTATACACTTTTATCCCAGTTCTTCTATGATAATATGAATGTTTGTAACACAGAAATAACAATACTGTGTGGTTGAAAAGACTTGAATTTGAAGATTTGAATCTTCCGGTGTGATTTTGACTAAAGTTTAATAGACACTTGAATCATTGTCATTTAGGAATGAGATCGTGTGGACTCATCGTTCTCGAGCAATTTTTCATGAAACCTTCATTTACCCATTTTAAACTAGCTTGGAGGCTGGTCAGCTAGCTGTAGAAAACAAAATACAAACAGCACACTAATGGCTACTTGACAAGTAATATATATTTTGTTCTAGAAAATGGTTTAAGGTTTTCTTGGAGGAAATGTTTAACTGTCTCAAATTAGCGAAGAAGTGTTGTGAGGGAATTATTATTGTGCTGAGCACAAACACGGCTGCAGAATGCACCGCCAGCACAGGTTCACAGGGGAAAAGAAAGAGACTCTAATTGCTATTCAGACTTCCCCTCCTTCATTCACCAAACTCTGCATAGCACTAGCCACCATCTACAAGGAATTATAATGTAGAAACAATGACTTTGCTATTCAGTCCATCGTTGAGCAGAGGACAGAGCATTCATTATATGCATCCGATAAAGGCGTGTCTGTTTTAATGAGTGAAAAGTTTGAGAGCTGAAGACCTATTTTCATAAAGCGCACCTGTCATCCTCTGCTTGATTGGCAGGCTCATACAAACGGGCCAGAAGACCCAGTTTTAATCCACCAGAGCGAGTTGTTGCAGATCAGCAGTTCTCTCTTTCAGGCGTATGTGTGTGTACTGTACAGATGGAGCCTGAAAGTTAAAGTCGACATTAAACAGATCTAAACAGATCACAAATCTTTTCCTCCCTATTGTGATGTATCCAGGTGAGCATCCCTATTGTGGCATATATCCAAGTGAAATGGCTTCTCAAACAAGAAAAAAATGTAGGGTGGGACTTTGTCCATAGATTGGATGGTTGTGGTTTGCTATTGCTGTGATCTCATGTGATTGACAGGTTGTCCCGCCCACACACATAAAACACGTCATCAGAGAAGAGATGTCTTTTAAGAGGGAGGGGAGGTTATCTTGATTAAAGATTATGAGGGCACATGAATTAAAAAAAAAATGTGTATGGATAAATCATTTATAATAAATAGTGCAATATTCCATAAAAAAATATTAGGAATTGTCCATTTTGATCTCATGGTGATGGTGACTTTAAAGTGTAACGGACGTAGGCCGATAAGAGCTGTCCGTGTAAACCTCACTCCCCTGATCTCAAGAGGTGCTCTAGCGACTAACGCTAGAGACGGCGGTCTTTAGCCTCCTTGTTAGAGGGCTTGACTCCCATGCCCGCGGACCAGGGTTCGAGTCCAGCTTAGAGTGGGCGTTTCGAACAGGAGGGGTTACAAAAGCTTAAGGCAGAAACCAGCTGAAAAGACTAAAGTTACAGCTTATAATTGTCTGACAGATACAGTAGAAACAATGAATGCAATAAATAAAATTACAGCAACCCTCTAAAATGATACCCAGGTGTGGTGGCCACCTAGTAGGGGAGTATTAAAAAGTTGAGCGTTTTGGGTGAAAGTGTCCCACTCCCCAGCAGAGTTCCAGGTGCTATCAGCTGGTACTAAAGGCCTTTAATTAAGACAATCTATCATCATTAGCTTATGGTCGGACAGCCACTGCTTTCGTTAATTAACTCTTAGAGATTTTCACGAACCGTATTAAGCCCAAAAGACGATTCCTTTGGGTAGCGTCTTCACGAAAGTGCAAGCTTTGTTCCATGTACATAACCCTAGAAAAACAGTGACTGGGATTGTTATTGGTTTCATAAAATGCACATACGGTAGATACAGAAAATGTTTTGAAAGATGTATGTGAAGGAATGATGCCAGAGTTACAAAAGCTGTCAGTTGCATCATGTAAGCTCTATTGTGTTTATGGACCTGAATCATGTTTGCCCGGCATTACAATGAGGTGCATCAATATTCAGCACCATGCAATATTTATGCATGCTTTATTTTCTGCTGATATCAGCATTTTCTCTGGCTCTCGCACCTTGCACACACGCATTGACATTCCTTTTCTGGCAATGGCCGATGAAAAAAATGGGTTCTAAAATTCACTACGTGCATTAAAGCACTTAACTATGTTTGTTTTATCTTGCAGGGAGTTTAGTCACTGGAAAGTCAACAGCTTGGTGACAGAGAAGAGAGACTTCTTCAAAGCTCCGCTGCCTTTGGCGCCCGAGTTTTTACGCAACCTCAGGCTTCTGGGGAGAAGGCCGAGCCTTCAGCAGATTCATGAAAATCTGATCAAGAAATATGGCACTCATTTCTTGGTATCAGCCACATTGGGAGGTAAGCCAATATTACACATGAGATCTATGCTAAAGGTGAATTTTAAAAATGCTTTTGAAGTTATTTTAACAAGGGATTTTGGTAAGATTACAGTTTATATATGAACATAAGTTTATCTTGGGTCCAGTCATCATTTCATGTAAGTCTTTTACCTTTTTAATCATCACTAGTTCAATGAAAATGGTCCTGCAGTGTGAGAAATGGATTTTTATGTAATGGATTAGTAGTACTGATTTTTTTAAGTACAAATATTCCATGTAGTCTCTCAGTTAATATGAGAAGGAAGGTATTATATCAGCAATTTACAAGAACATACGGTAACACTTTACAATAAGGTTCATTAGTTAAACATTAGTTAATGTATTAACTAACATGGACTAACCATGAGCAATACATTTGTTAATGTATTTACTAATCTTCGTTAACATTAGTTAATGAAAATACAGTTGTTCATTGTTTGTTCATGCTAGTTCACAGTGCATTAACTAATGTTAACAAGATTTTAATAATGTATTAGCAAATGTTGAAATTAACATTAACAAAGATTAATAAATGCTATATAAGTGCAGTTCATTATTAGTTCATGTTAACTAATGAACCTTATTGTAAAGTGTTACCGAACATACTGAGGTGTATTGAAAGTCATGATAATATATTAAGAATTCAGTGCATTATATGCTTCAGGCAAAGTTTCCAGCATTTAAAATAATAATAATAAATAAATAAATAAATACATTTATTTACTATTACATACACAGATACTGACATCCTTGGCATAAGTTTAGCCATTATTATTAATTTTCTCTTCTCCCTCTGGCACCTAAATAATAAGTAGGGCAGCATGTCCCAGTGGTGGGTTCAAACCTTTCAATGTGTCTCTAGCAAAATGTTGCACGTTACCGACACTAATTATGATGTCACTTATTGGTGTATGTATGCAGTGAAGCTGCAGAACTTCAGCGACAGGGGAGACAAATGAAGTGGTAAAGCTAGAGTGAACGCTGGTAATTAACGACTCAAAGCAAAGGAAATGGGGGACTGTGCTATTGCGTGCATACTAATCAGACTGAAACGAATAACACCGCTCAAGCTCGGTACATACAGGTACAGGAGATGCTCCTCAGCCCAGACAAGAATATTTATCTGAATTTCAGGCTTAGCCACAGATCAAAAATAGCATTTATATTAAAAAAAAAAAATCTAAAATTGATCTTCAGAAAAAATGTACAGTTATAACAACTTCCCTTTGGGATAAACTTCCTTTCGTGTGCACCCTTTTCCTTCCTTCAAAATCGTTATTGCTTCTCTGCCTCAACTTTGGTGATTCATATTTAACGAAGCCTTGAAAAACGCATCCACAGTTCATGTTAAACGACTGTATGAAAGACATATGAATGTACACTCTGACAGTCAAAGCAGAACTCACTGTCGTTTTGCTGAACATTGTCTTTGTAAAGTGAAGACTTTATATATTTGGTCTCATGGTTTGGTTTCTGCACGCATCTTTCCTAAGGGGAGGAATCACTCACGATCTTCTTGGACAAACAGAAGCTGAGCAAAAAGTCAGAGGGCAACGGAAACAGCTCCGTGGTCTCCCTAGAAATCTTGCACCAGTTGGCGGCGTCATACTTCACAGACAGAGAGAGCACCCTGCGAAGACTCCACCACCTGCAGATCGCTACATCTGCCATCAAGGTAACAGACGACTCAGCTTCTTCCTTTTTAATCCAACCCAAACTCATTGGAAAAACGTGCCGGAGGCAACATTTCTGCTAAATTATATTACGTTGCTTCTTGGTGAAACATCCAGTGGATGGCACTAAAAGCGTGTACAATTTTCTCAGAAACAGATAAACGCGATTCAATTTTATGTTGGTTGTTGTACGTATTGTGGCAGTTCAAAAATGAAATGTCCAGTTAGTGGTGCTAAAAGGTTAATGCTTTATCATATTTAAAGGGTTAGTTCACCCAAAAATGAAAATTCTGTCATTAATTACTCACCCTCATGTTGCTCCAAACCCGTAAGACCTTTGTTCATCTTCGGAACACAAATTAAGATATTTTTGATGAAATCCATGAGCTTTCTGGTCTCTGATAGACTGCAACACAACGACCACTTTCAAGGCCCAGAAAGGTAGTAAAGACATCGTTAAAATAGTCCATGTGACTGCAGTGGTTCAACCTTAATGTTATGAAGCGACGAGAATACTTTTTGCATGCAAAAACAAAACAAAAATAACAACTTTATTCAGCAATTTCTTGCCAGCATTCTGACGCAGAACCCGGAAGCACTGCACTGTGTTTACTACGTCAACTGCGTAGGAGAATGACATGGAAGAGAAGAAATTGTTGAATAAAGTCGCTATTTTTGTCTGTTTACCAGGTGGGCTAATGAGCAAGTTTACTGTCAAAAAAGCCATACATACTGTATAGACCAGAGGTGTCCAACCCTGCTCCTGGAGAGCTACCATCCTGCAGATTTCAGCTCCAACCCCAGTCAAACACACCTGAACCAGCTAATCAAGGTGTTCAGGGTTGCTTGATAATTACAGACAGGTGTGTTGGAACAGGGTTGGAACTGAAGTCTGCAGGACGGTAGCTCTCCAGGAGCAGGGTTGAACACCCCTGGTATAGACCTTAGTCAGGTTAGACACCATATTGAATTCAACATGGATGAAAATGAGGCTGTGAGGGATAGACTTACAGTCATTACAATGGAAAGCTCTGTATAAAGGTCCATGATCATATAATTTTCATAACTCCTACTTTCAAAACTGTCTACTGAAAGTTTTTTTTTCTTTTTTCGGAAAGATGTTTCATCGATGTCGGTATGTTTTTAAACAACAGTGCAATCCATTGAACATGCTGTACTTCTATCCCTCACATCCTTGTTTTCATTCCTGTCAAAAATTAAACATAGCACTACCCTGACTAAGGTCTATGGAGCTGATTATGTGCTGCAAACGTCAAGATGTATTAAAAGTGTTTTGAGGTCATAACATAGTATTGTGCAAGGAACCACAAGAAGTCTTTATTAACTGATCATCTCCCCTGTAATAATTTCAAATTCATTTCAAATGAATAAAAGTGTTTTACTGGCACTAGCGGTCATTTCTGCTGGAATCTGCAATGCATTTGCCTTTTTTTTTTTTTTTCAATGAGCCTATGCTGGTTTGATCTAGCTGTCTTTTCAGAGTGATAATCAACTTAATTTTACATTGATCTAATGTAAAAGTTTTCCAGTTCTCTGTTGCTTCTCTGTGCATGCTGATTGTTGTTTATCAGTGTCATTCATATAGGCGTTTGAGATGTATGTTTGTTTCCATGGTAAATCTTTAGCAATTAAGGTCCTTACATTTGCAGCGATGCCATTTCCATGATGTGTCAAGTGGCCCTTGGTCTTACTCACAGCTGCTGAGTGGGCGTAGAAATGCTGGTGACTGCAACATCATGATTCCTTCAGAAGGAGCTCTGCATGACATTATGCTGCTTAACTGAGACAAATATCCTTGACTTTTAATCAAGATATGCACCTGCTTGCATATTATTATAGTTTTTATATAAGAATTAAGAATAATTAGAGTTTTATATAAGAAATATTTCTGTTGGGGTTGGAGATGCGTTCTCAAACTCTCCAAACTTGCCTTTTTTAAATGCTCAAGACTGCTTTAGAGGGTAAGCAGGAAAAAAATGATGACAAAATAAGCTTTTGTTAATATGTTTATGAGTTTTTGCTTAGTATTCGACTTACTAATTACATAAAAATATTTTTACCGCAATCGATCCAAGGCACACTTGCCAACATCACAAAAGCTGATCATGCAATATTTTCTGATGCACTATACTGTGATCGTCTTTTGTTAGTCACACTAACGCTGGCTAGTCAAAATGAAGTATGCCATTTTCAAGCTCTGTCAGACACTGTCAAAGCCAAACTTTCTACACAGCGCATTCAATCCTGTGAAGAAGAGTTTCTGCCTCAAAAAAAAAAAAAAGTGCATGAAATGAAAGCAAGATGAAATAGGAACAGGAACGGTGGCTCTGTGGGAAGATAATGACTTTCTCTTTGGGCTTCAACATGCTTTTCATTAGCTGAGCTTTCCCTACACAACATCGGCGGAGAAGTTCAATTTAACATGTACGATTTCATTTCAATATGACCACGGACCTACACACTCATCTGCATGTATTTGCAGCAAACGCACACTAGATGTGAAACTCTGTGGATCGGGATTGCAAAATACATCACGTTTTTCAAATTAGCATAGATGTACCATTTTGTAAACATATTATATGCTTGTGCATGAGAATAGTGTCCATGGCAACAGTAAAGGGCACTTTGTGACAGACAGACCTCATCAAATCATATCAGTGAAATTGTTTTGGTGTACACCTCTGAAGTGTTTTCAGAGAGCCTTTCTAGCATCGCTTTAGGGAGCAGTCTGTCCTGCCAGGTGTTTTTGTCAGGGGAGAGCTAATGAGACGTTACGGGGCTATAGGGCCCACCTTTCACTGCTTTCTTCCTGCACCCTGTGTGCAAATCAGCCTGATGAATTGGGCACCACAGCAGAAGTGGGTTATAGTGGACTCATCAATAATGCCATAAAGGATGATCAATTACACCCTCCGCTCAGAAACGAAGTGCAAAAGCACACCAGGAAGAGGCTTCCGGGGGACAGCACTTTGCCTTGGTGTAATCAGATACCACTTAAGACCAAAAATAGCCTGAGATCCCAAGGCAGGTTTAGTCGTGATCAGATTTTGCAGGAACAAACAGTCCTGAGATTATCTGGTCTTCACAGATCAACGGTAAAATTTACACACGCTTTGGAGATTCAATATCAGTGCATTTACGTGTAATTTCATAAAGTTTTCCATTCAGTCCAGATCTACAACTAGACTCTCGCCCCTCTCTGTAATATAACCATTTGTCATAATGACATACTATTAACAGTCACCTCTGTGTAGGACACGGATCTCAGAGTTACCGCCAAAGCTATGGCCGAGTACATGAGAAGCATATAATTGTAAAGACCATGTTAAAAGACTAGGTACATGTCATTAAAGGTGACACTTCTTTAAACACGTAAGGACGTCTCACTTGTCCAAAGGGTACTGGAGTGAAAATGAAAGGCACTGCGCCATTACACAGAATCAATGCAAAACGTACAGTCACACTTGGTTCTGTTAACCTTTCTCGCATGTTCGTTCTTCTGCCAATGCGGACAGAACACCATTCTAAAATACACTGACAGTGGTTCCTGTCCTACACACATCGAGACCAGTGTTATCTGAACAATAAAAAACAAATGAATATTAGCCTATGCATCGGTTCTTTTTAATGCATCAAAAACACAGTGCTAGTCCAATTCCAGAACAAACGACTCTTACGATCCAGTTCTTTTTGGCGAATCAAAAACATACAGCATGAGCAGTGCACAAGCATTACCAAACAAATGATTCTTATTAGCCAGTTCTTTTTAGTGACTCAAAAACATACAGCGTGACCAGTTTACTACAATTACCAAACTGTCAGGTCGATTCTTGAGAGCAGGTTCTACATGCAACATGAGCAGTTTACTATGATTACCATACAAATGACTCTTCTGAGCCAGTTATTTTTAGTGAATCAACAACATATTAACAAACAATAACTCTTATGGACCTGGTTTCACAGATAGGGCTTAGATTAAGCCAGGAGTTGGTCTTAATTCCACCGAAATTACCCGGAACAATTTGTTCCAGGAACTATTTTCCCAGGAACTTTTTTTCCCCCAGACCTATTGCTAGCTGTGTTTCCATAGCGGTCTTAAGTACCGTGAAGATAGGTGACGTAGGACTGTGCACGACTTTCTAGGTCCCGCTGGATTTCGTCCTCCGCATATAAGCTTAATAAAGCCTAAACCTTCTTTCAGCCAAACACAATTGTAGTTATATTAAAGAATATCCTGTATTTTTTTAATACAGGATATTTCTGTCAGGACCACTATCATCAAAGATGATTGACAATTGCATAGAGTTTGGATTGGCGGTATGGTTCTGTTCTGAGCAAGAACTCCCTGCGCATCCATACAGCCTAGCATGGATAAGAGCAGGGAGAGCAGCGATAACCCCCTAGGGTAAACAGAACAGAACCAACATAAATGTATTGCAGATATCATTAATATCAATATTTTTAATGTACAAAATAATTCGAGAAATTAGTCTGATTCAAAGGGGAATCAGAAGGCCAAATCCTGACTGGACAAGGAGGAGGAGCTAGGGATGAAGGAGGGTAATTAGCTCCTGAGAAACGTGATAGCTGCTGATAATACTGAAGGACCTTATATATGGGTGCTGTGATAGGCGTCGTATTCCGATAGGTAGACGTAAGTCACTTAATGCGAGCTTGACTGACGTGACCTGCAAGAACTAATGCTACGTTTGATTTATATAACTATAATCACTGGCTTCTGGTAACAGCCGTACACAAGTCTAGTTCCGGAGGAAGAGTGACCTCTGACCTGATATTTGACGTATAGACGAACGTGGAAGTGCAGAGGATGGAGCAAAATGAAACACCGGTCACGAATTAGAAGTCTAAAACGAGAAATTTTAAAGAGAAACGTCGGAGGAGCTTGAGTTTGTTGCCCAGCCCTATTTGTTTGAACTGCAAGAGGCGTCTTCTCTCACCTAAGCTTACACTACTCCTACGTCATATGTCAGGTCAGAGTTCTCTTTTCCGCCGGAACTCGTCTTGCGTACGGCCGTTACTGGAAGCCAGTGATTATAGTTTATAAAGTTATAAATATGTATATTTTTCTTACAAAAACACACGCTTCTCTTCAGAAGGGCTTTATTAACCCCCTGGAGCTGTATGGATTACTTTTGTGATCAACGGATGCACTTTTTTAGGCTTCAAAATGTAGGATACCATTCACTGCCATTATAAAGCTCGGAAGAGCAAGAATAATATAATTTAACTGTTTGTGTTTGACTGAAAGAAGAAAATCATATACACCTAGGATGGCTTAAGGGCAAGTAAATTATGGGATCATTTTCAATTTTTGGGTGAACTAACCCTTTAAGCCTTGTCTGTGAATCCAGACAATGATTCTTTTTAGTGAATCAAATACACAGGATGAACAGTTTATTGGCGATTATCAAACAATTGACTCTTATGAGGCATTTCTTTTAAGTGGATCCAAAACATAATATAAAGATTGCAATTATTGGATTGCATTTACAAGTACATTGGCGTTCCATTTAAATACAAAATACTATGGAACATAAATATGGTGCTAATTCAGTACAATGGTGTACTGTGACCGCCACAGTATTTTTTTGTAAGGATTTTTTTGTTTGTTTGTTTGTTTTTTTTTGTCTGAGCGCAGAATGTAAATGAGCACCAGTATTTAAAGGAGGGGTCTCAGAACCCTGCACCATTTATGTCAAGAACCGCCTCTAGATAGTTGGCACTGGTCAAGCGACCTGACAGTGCTGTATAATCAACATCAGCTGTCAAATTCAATGAAGCTCAGAATCTGCACTTAAAATCCTGTCACATGTCATGAACTCCTAAACTGCTTTCAGAGCGCATCTGCAGTCTTTAGCCAACTGTGCCTTCCACAGCGGAGGCAGAGGCATTTTTGACAAATGAGTCAACTTGATATGCATTCCTCCAGCATTTCAATTGACAAAGAATAGGCTGCATTCAGTGGTCTGTGGGAGTTTTCAGGGCCTGTGGATGATGTGAGATGTTAGAGAAATGGAGAGGAGACTACTGTACCCCAGGTATTCATTTCCTTTGTTATGCCCTTAAGAAAAGCATGCAGAGGAAGCTGTGGAAACACAGCTCCGGTAAATATATGATCAACAACAAAACATGACACTCTCCGAGGAGGCAGGGTGGAAAATGTGGGATTTCAGTGTTATCCGGTTGTTTTGTCAGGTATGATATCATTTCTTAAGAAGATGTCAATATTAAGTGCTGCTGATAAAACGTATACACATTTGGGGAGGAAAAACAGCAGGGTGACAAGTAAACGAGATTTTGTTTGGCTTAGCATGAAATAGCTGGCTGTATTTGTTTATTCATCATTTGTTCATACACAGTACAACATAATGTGTGTGTGTGTGTGTGTGTGTGTGTGTGTGTGTGTATGTGTGTGTAAATATATATATATATATATATATATATATTATATATTAGGGGTGTAACAATATATCATGTCACAATATCGCAATACAAAAATGCAACAATATGTATTGTGGATAGTGACAATATTGTATTGTGTATAATTCACCCAAAATGAAAATTACTGTGTGAAGAAAAAATTCAAGTTTACAGAGTTTTATTGTCAGTACTACACTGAACTACTATATATAATGTTGAATATAATGTATAAAAATGCAATGGGGGAATATTTGTGGGTCCTGATAATGCCAAATGTCTTATGTTACCAGAAAAAAATGGCCTACATTATTTTAAATATATCTAGTCAAAAACAGAGTGCAAACATATTCATGTTTTTCTGTATTTTCAGCTTCAATGAATATTTTTATTCTGGTGTCACCTGTGCATTGGGTTATCAGCACAAAGTCCAAGGCTATTCATTTCCACTCCCAATGTAATACCAAATTTAGCATTTTAAATCAACAGTACATTTTTTGTTAACCTTTTACCATATGTCTTGAAGTATCGCAATAATATTGTATCATGAGTTCAGTATCGTGATATGTATCGAATCGTGACATGAGGGTATCGTTACATCCCTCATGTGTGTGTGTGTGTGTGTGTATATATATTAATTTATATATATATATATATATATATATAAATTTAATAGTAGAAAATAGTTATTTTAAATTGTAATAATTTTTCACAATATTGCTGTTTTTACTCCATTTTGGATTAAAAAAAAATGCAGCCTTGGTGAGCATAAGAGACTTCCTTGGGATGTGTGATCATTTTAGATAAATTTCAGATCAATTACAGCCCTAATATATAGTTCTCTCTCTATGTACATGTTAGGCTCAGTATATAAGACCTCGAACACACTTGAGAAAAATAATGAAAAAAATGATTGGAATGATTTCCTCATGAAGAATGCAGGTTTTGTGAAGACAGTTACACGGATTAGTGTCTGGTTTTATGCGTGAGGTAAACAGCCTGGAGTCCTATTGGGATCAGAGCAATTGAGCTGCAGTAAGCAATCATAAATGACAAGTGATCTAATGAGATACTGCAGTGGGACAGGGTGCGGAGGAGGGCATGTGTGCGACACTTCAGAAAAGAGACAGTAGTTCATAAATTAATGATAAAGTGTGCCTGTGTATGTGCACATATTATGATAAATGTTTATGCTCTCACTAAAACTGTCATCATCATACAGACTCCACGTAATTTCCACGTTTATAGTGCTAGATTACAGTATGTAAAGATTTTTTAAAGATTAATTTGTTTAAATTCATGTGATAATAAATAGTGACACATAAGAAGGAGAGTTAATGTGAAAAAAAGTGCCATCAATAATCAATGACAGTGTAGGGTGAGTTACTTCAGAAACAAGTCAGATCAAAAATAATTCATCATAACATCCACTGAGGAATATTTTAAATCCAACAGAGAGAGAAAAAAGAAAAATACAAGTTACTCATTTGATGTATATGGGTCATTGACGAATAAGGTTTTTAAAAGTGTAAAACAAAACATAATGGAGATATAATTAATTTTGAAGTTTTATTGAGTGTTAACAATGGGATTATGTAGTTTTTATAATCCGTTAACACTGCTTTTGTCATTTTTTACAAGATGGACAAAATTTGTCACCAAAAAAGTCATTCGGTTTAATTTTCAAACAATGCTAACAGGCTGATATCTAGCTAGCTAGCAAAAGGACAATCAAACATTTTATATTTAGTACAAGTTTTTAAAATATTACAACATTTTCCATGTTTTATAGCGGTTGTACCGAATGACTTGATGCTTCGGGACATGCGTATGAGAAAGTGAAAACATGAATTTTTCAAATAGTTATGAGAGAGTTAGTTATTTTGCTTCATGATCATGTGGTCCTTTGCAGGTGTCTGAATGATGTCACATCCTGTCACATGATATTGACCGCATGACTTGATCCAAAATGTTCCCTTTATATTGGTTACTCCGAATGACATCAATGAAATTCATTTTTCTGGATATTCTTTCTTATAACAAAGCAACAACTTCTACACATAATTTTAATACCATTTTGCACCATGTTGATATATGATGTTATAAAATCATGCCAGAAAAAAAAAAATATATATACATTTATTACATTTTAAGATATTTTAATCACAAATGAAATGGCTGTATTATTAAGGCCTTAGGACAAAAAAATTACCCATCACGTCATTGACCCATATATAGAAATAAAATTTATCCAAACTAATGATTATGACGTTATGAGGACATGGTCCCAAATCCACTGCATTTTTCTATTGGATTAGTGTTGGATTAGCTACAGAATTTAATTTTGAGACAAAGACCTGACAATGATGTGTAAAATCACAAATTTTGTGACAACTGCTGTCAAAGCTGAGGCGGCACCAGGCTTCCAAAAGTGGTGGGGCGAAATTTGATAGAAGAAAGCTGTGCTAGTGAAATATTTGCATATTTCAAAGCATTTTACAGGCTTTAAACATGGACAACATTTTGTGAATGCAGGATATGCATCCTTTTATTTTAACAGCCTTTTTATATTTATTAGCTATAAATGATGTCTTCAGAAAACATAGTTATAATGGAATCCAAAGCCAAGTTACCTTGTGAAAAGAATTCATTCTGCAGAATTAGAAAACTAGGCTACAAAATGAATGCACTACATTTACCAAGTGAAGCTGACATATATTCTTGTTTCTTATTGACAAAAGACATCTAGTCATAGTCTACAGTGTCTGTAGTACACATAAAAATAATAAAGATCACTTTCAGTATTAAACAGATTAGGTTATGATATAATATCCTGTCTCGCTCGCAAACATTTTAATGAGCGTCAATGTTTCACACTTCATTTTGGGCACAATTTAGTTAGCTTTGCTAATATTTGTGAAGAGCATCAAATTGTAATTTAACAAGGTAACAGCAACCATTTTTTTCCACATCATTTGAAACCATAAATATGTTGTGACAATATTCAACATTTACTGCTTTTGTGAGCTGTCAGGTTATGAACAGTCTTTTTTCAACTAATTGAAACAAAAGCATTGTAGACGGCATTTAAGTGATTATGGAGTTGAAATGATCCGAGTCATTTACTAAAACAATTATCACAGTCAGTCATGTGCCACCAGTGTGGGGAAAAAAACAAAACAGTCAATATGTATAAATATATACATAGACTGTTTTTTGAATTATTATTATTTTTTTGTCATTGATTTGTTAATTTTTGATGCTACCTAGTGCTTAATGTATTTATCCAATAATTTATAAGTGCTTTATCTCATTAACTAATTGATTATTGATTTGTCAAGACACACTAATTGGGACAGGATCCTATGGAAGTTTGTTTCTGCCACGGAATAAAAGAAATAAAAGATAATTGCGACTTTTTATCTCACAATTCTGACTTTTTTTCCCCTCGCAATTCTGACTTTTTTTTCTCATAATTGTGATATAAACTCGCAATTGTAAGTTATGAAGTCAAATTCTGAGGAAAAATGTTTTACTTTTTCCTCAGAATTGCAGAATTTATATCTCGCAATTCTGACTTTATAACTTGCAATTGTGAGTTTATAACTTGCAATTGTGAGTTTATAACTCGCAATTCTGACTTTTTATCACTCAATTCTGACTTTATAACTCGCAATTGTGAGTTCATAACTCGCAATTCTGACTTTATAACACAATTCTGACTTTATATCACTCAATCCTGACTTTATAACTCACAATTGAGTTTATATAACGCAATTACGAGAAAAAAAAGTCAGAATTGTGAGATAAAAAGTTGCAATTGCGAGTTATAAAGTCAGAATTGCGAGATATAAACTCACAATTGCAAGTTAAAGTCAGAATTGCGAGATATAAACTTGCAATTCTGAGAAAAAAGTCAGTCTTTTTGTGAGATAAAAAGTCGTAATTACCTTTTTTATTTTTTATTCAGTGGCAGAAACAAGCTTCCATAGGATCCCCATTAGGGACATCCATTTAAAACAAAAAAAATACAGCCACTTAAAAAAAAAAAAAGGGGGGGGGGGGGGGGAGTCCTGAAGCATTGCCACAGTATAAAAAGTCCCAGTTGAAATGGCAGCTCAGACACCTTATTTTAGAATCAAAAAAAGTCCCTTATAAATAACACTGCTCTCTAGATTTCTAGATTTGAAATTAATAATGCATTGGGACCTAACACTAGAGTCAATTTACTATTTCTATGGCGCTCTGCAAAGTGAGCATTTTTGGAGAGCTGTGACATGCTGAAATGGGCTTTGGTGACATTTAGATATTGACTCTGGCTTATTGCACAGGCGTGTTGGTTTGTTTTAGACAACTGCATATGCTCAGCACTCTATCGCTTCTGAAGAGGAACAAACAGGTGCATGATTTCAACGATAATAAGGCATTAAAATATCTTCTTGTTTCCTAGGTAACAGAGACCAGAACGGGGCCTCTTGGATGCAGTAACTACGACAGCCTGGATTCCGTCAGCTCTGTCTTAGTGCACAGCCCAGAAAATAAAATCCATCTGAAAGGTATGACAGCAGTGTGGTCCTCAGAAGAATAACATTGCAGCTATGTCTGGTCTTACTTATATCAATTGCGCTGGTGATGTACAACGAGAAGTTCTTTTTTTTTTTTTTTTTTTTTATGTGTGTGGGGTTAGATATTAGATATATTTGACTGAGGCCATTTCAAGACCACTAAATGTTCTTGAACTGCCGGTGCAATGAAGCAAATTACAGCAGAAACATACAAATGAATTCATGATTAATGCTCCTGGATCCTATTTCAGAATTAACTGAATAAATAAAATGGTAAATATACAGTACCGGTCAAGTTTGGAAACATTACTATTTTTAATGTTTTTGAAAGAAGACAAAAAGCCTGCATTTATTTGAGCAAAAATACAGAAAAAAAACATAATATTGTGAAATATTATTACAATTTAAAATAATGTTTTTTCTATTTTAATACACTTTAAAATATAATTTATTTCTGTGATGCAAAGCTGAATTTTCATCAGCCATTACTCCAGTCTTCAGTGTCACATGATCCTTCAGAAATCATTCTAATATGATGATTTTATACTCCGTTATTAACAATGTTGGAAACAGTTGTGCTAATATTTTTTTTGGAACCCGTGATACCTTTTTCAGGATTCATTGATGAATAAAATATTAAAAAAAGAACAGCATTTATTAAAATAGAAATCTTTTCTAACAATATAAGTCTTTACTTTCACTTTTTTTTTTTTTAAATCAATTTAACACATCCTTGCTGAATAAAAGTATTAATTTCTTTCAAAAAATAAAATTACTGACCCCAAACTTTTGAACTGTAGTGTATATTGTTACAAAATATTTATATTTTAAATAAATGCTGTTATTTTTTAACTGTATTCATTAAAGAATCATGAAAAAGTATCACAGATTATATTTTTAAAAAAAACACAAAAAAAACAGATAATAAATCAGCATATTACAATATTTTCTGAAGGATCATGTGACACTGAAGACTGGAGTAATGGCCGATGAAAATTCAGCTTTACATCACAGATATAAATTATATTTTAAAGTATATTAAAATAGAAAACCATTATTTTCAATTATAATAATATTTCACAATATTACTGCCCTGTACAATATTAGGAAGATCAGACCCTTCCTATCGGAGCATTCCACACAAATTCCAAGCTCTTGTTCTATCCAGACTGGACTATTGTAATGCTCTCTTGGCAGGCCTTCCAGCATGCACTGTCAAGCCTCTACAACTGATCCAGAATGCTGCAGCAAGACTGGTCTTTAACGAACCGAAGAGAGCGCATGTCACACCTCTCTTCATCAGTTTGCATTGGCTGCCAATAGCTGCTCGCATCCAATTCAAGGCTCTAATGTTTGCCTACAGAACATCCACTGGCTCTGCACAACTATACCTAAACTCACTACTTCAGACTTATGCGTCCTCCAGTAGCTTGCGTTCTGCAAGTGAACGGCGTCTTGTGGTGCCATCCCAAAGGGACACAAAATCACTCTCACAGACCTTCTCCTGGTCTGTTCCTGGTTGGTGGAATGACCTACCACGCTCTATCCGAGCAGCTGAGTCTTTAGCCATTTTCAAAAAACTGCTAAAGACATATCTTTTTCGTCAACACTTGACCCAGTAATATTAGCACTTTTTTACTTTTCTTTTTTCGATTTTCTATTCTCTTTCTCCATCTATTTGCGTATATATTTAAAAACAAAAAAACAAAAAAAAAAACCCTTGCTACGAGCACTTTACTGATGAAACTGTGACTTGACACGGCACTTACATACTGTTGTACTCATGTTGATTTGATTGCTTCTGCTATTCTCATTTGTAAGTCGCTTTGGAGAAAAGCGTCTGCTAAATGACTAAACGTAAATTACTGTTTTTTTTCTGTATTTTTGATCAAATAAATGCAGGCTTGATGAGCATAAGAGACTTCTTTCAAAAACATTAAAAATGGTAATGTAATGTTTCCAAACTTTTGACTGGTACAGTATATATTTCTTTTCTTTTTATTTATTTATTTATTTATTTTTTGTAAGTGCTTTTGAGGAAGATGTGTTCATGTGAAAACTACATATCTACAAGATTTTGCTTTTTTTTTTAATTAGATATTTTGGTGCATTTCTCATCTTAACAACACACACAAACAGCTGTCACATTTTGAATTCATTTTTTCCATGCTAGTTCATTACTGTCACACAATCTATTTCACATAACCCCGCCCTTAAACGACACATAAAAAAGCAAACTCTAACTGGTACATTTAGATGCCAGTCAAACTTCCCGTGGGCAGTTCCTGACCAGAATACATTACAATGAGGACCACGTCAAAAGTCTGGCTATGGCAGACCTGTTCGAGGAACACATCACTTGTTAATACTCATACAGTTTCCATGCTTTCAAAAAGCAAGTGAAGGGTAATCAGAAGACAGGCATTTAGACTTGCATTAATTCAACTCACACTCTCGCGACAGCAGTGTCACCACAAGTCAGAGTTGGCTGGAGCAGAAATAAAGAAACAGAGAAAGTAACAAGACTGAAAGGAGCAAAAAGGAAGGTTTTAAGCCGCTAGCCGTTGCTAATTATACACGTGGCCTGCGCCAATTTCCACTGCCTTCTTGACATTGACATTTAAATTGTCAACCCACTTAATACTGCCATCTCCTGAAGCAAGTTCCCTGCTGCCCAGATTCGTGTAACTACTTTAATGAGCTAGCCATAGGGTTCGGCACCAAAGCTTATCTTTTGCTGAGCACTTGGGAAAGGAAATGTAGGGGGGTGGTGTGCGGTTGTAGAGAGAAGAGTTTGGTCTTTATTTATGTCACTTTCTGCATTCTTTTATTCACTTTTTTGGGGGCTTCTAAAAAATCTTTGCAATCAAAGCACCATGTCCTTTCAGAGGGCAGAATTTAGACCCCTTCAAATTAGGACATCAAGCCGTCAATTCCATAGATGACTGAAATAATCCACAGGAAAAAATTCACGTTCCTCTAGTTCTTTTTAAAAAGGCTGAGACTCTGGAGGAGGGGGCACAAGAGCAGCTATTTAGCTGTCTCCGGTATGAAAGCCATCCAAGTCAGTCTCTTTTGTGAGGCTCCCCACACTGTTGGCTCTCTACCCAGCAGAAGCCAAAGCTTAAGACGAAGACTGCATCTAATTATGTCTCTTGTTTTTCCACAATCTGACGGATAAATACTGAGGAACACATCATAAATATTCACACTGGGAAGGGAATTTAAAAAGGCTGAATATGTAGGCAAAACGCATTGATTCTTTCTTGAAGGATGTCAGACCTGGTAAAGCTGTGAAGAGCGTTTTCTCACATAATATAATTAGCAGGTGTTCAGCACCCACAGCTGGGCTGTGAAATCTGAATCTTTCACTTACGGGGTGGAATAGCTGGTGGATTAATGTATTCAGCACTGAATGCTTTCATAAGTAATTCATAGGTGAGTATTGATGCGAAGACCTTTGGAGATCAAATCTATAAAAATGAACAGAGGGGTTCTGCTTTCCAAAATGTCTGCATAGATTTCTCTACATGTTATTAACAATCGAGGTCCAAAATTAACTAACTGGGTTGGTTCTTTCTTTCTTTTTCTTTTCTTTTTTTCTTTTTGGAAAGAAATGAATACCTTTATTCAGCAAAAAAGCATTAAATTGTTCAAAAGTGACAGTAAAGATTTACATTGTTACAAAAAATAAATTATGTTCTTTTGAACTTTCTATTCATCAAAATAATCCTGAAAAAAATCTATCAGGGTTTCCACAAAAATATTAAGTGGCACAATTGGTTTCATCATTAATGAGAAGAAGAAATCTTCTTATTTTTAAGTTTTTTGAGCACTAAATTAGCATATTAGAATAATTTCTGAAGGATCATGTGATACTGTAGACTGGAGTAATGATGCTGAAAATTCATCTTTGAATAAATGACATTTAAAGTCCCCCTGTAGTCAATAATTTTATCCCTTAAAACTCATCTTTGATCACCAAAATTACATGTTTAAACGTTTTTTTTTTTCCTGTGAAATGCCTTAAAATAGCTTGAATGTAACTCTACACCCTTGCCTCATTGAAAATACATGGATCGAGCTCGGATGAGATCCACTCGGTCAATTTACTGAGGTAAATGCTGCACAATGGTATCGCTTTTTACAACGTTGGACGCATAACGGTAATTAATATAATTAGCGTTTTGCTTGACTATGTTGTCAAACAGCTAATAATGTGTTGCTAATGTTACAAACCATGTTCCCGTTTGACATCTCAGAGTCAGACTGCTGCCTTCTAACAATCAGTATCCTTAGAAATGCTTTGAACAACTCCGAAGTTCCTGGAGAAAGGCATATAGTTCATCATAACATCGTATTATACATCATACACCCACCATATTGCTAAATCTACCCGATTTTTCATATCAACAGAAAAATATACTGGGATAACCTTCTTTTGAGACTCCCTTGTGCGGTCAGTTAATGATATGCTAAAGTCCGCCGGCACGTTGACGTGATTGGTTACAAGGTTGTTTGTGACATCAGAAACACCAGCGATTTCAAACCATGGGTTTGAGACTGTCTTTGGTTTACTGCAGTTTTAAAGAGAAAATACTCAGCAATGGTGTTGTTGACTTATGAATTTGCACATGGTTTGTCTTAAAGCATTTTAAAAATACCACATAGACATATGATCAACATTAAAAACTTGATTTTCACCACAGGGGGACTTCAAAATATATTAAAATGGAAAACAGTTATTTTAATTTGTAATAATATTTCACAATTTTACTGTTTTTAGTGTATTTTTGTATCAAATAAATGCAGCCATGGTGAACATAAGAGACTTCTTTCAAAAGCACTGAAAATTTTTACCACACACAAACTTTTGAATGGTAGTGTACTACATTATATAAGATAAATATCATGTAATTATTTTAAAAAAGAAGCAAAAATCCAAATGCAAAACAGATTCATGACTGGTAAAGAAAAATGCTAAATTTCCTCAATTCACCTGCTATTGGCAAGTGTGGCAAACAATTAATTTCAGACCCTGTTTACAATTGTACCATCTTGTTACCGCTTGTCCCAAATCGCTCAAAAAAATCAATAATTAGTTTCCCGGGTAAATGTCAATTCTTCCATTGCCTGCTATCAAAATATCTAATCGGGCAGGAGAATTCCGCAATAGCCGCATTGATTCCCTGTCTGCAGCGTGCCTGCAGTTCATGACAGAGGTTTACGGCCGAATGACCTTGCCACGGAGATTGTTGGTCTTTATTCATCCCATTACCCCATTACTGCGCTGACATAGCAGACCTCTCCGTCCCAAATACGACTCCCATCACTGATGCTGTTAGAGCAGTCAGGCTGCCTGTCTCTCTGACCCACTTTACATGCTCTCTGTTTCCCAACTCAGCCTGTCCTGTATTGCTGAGCCAAATCAAGGCTGTAAAACATTAGAAACAAACCTTCATTGCAGTGGTATTTTGTTTTAAGTTTTGAAAATATTATTTAAAATATCAGACAGTAAAAAAAAACAAAAAAAAAAACAGTGAAAGTGATAATACCCACCTATCATGTTCACAAGCAGTCTAGACATCTGGTTCACCACTTAAAGTCAAGTTTTAATTAAAATGCACTTGAAATTACACTGCAACTTGAACTTTGAAATGATGATCTGTGAGTGAGTCTGTTATTAGTAACCACTCAGATCGTTTAAATTAAAGATGCACCTCTGTGGACCTGTGACCCTCATGACACATGCAGTGGATCTGTTAACTAATGGTCCAAAAATTAGGTTACTATTATTAAAAGAAAGACAACAGTTTACCTTAACAAATAAAAGCAACACAAAAAAAATGTCTTTGTTAAACAGTTTTTTAAGCAATGTAAAAATATGAGACTACTTGGGATACTTTGCTGTTAGTTTTAAGTAAAAAAAAAAAGTCGCTATATATACAGTAGGGTATATATAGTGGTGTTTATAGGTTTTATATATAAAAAGGGTATATTTAGGTTTTAAGTAAAAAAAAGTCACTATATATACAGTAGGGTACAACTATATATAACAGTAGGGTACAACAGTGCTAAAAGCACACCAGGGTAAAAGGCGCATTTGACTTTATTCTCTTTCAAACCACTAGGTGGCGCAAAAAATTCAGCTCAGCACTTTTCTTAACAACCACTTTTGATTATACATGTGGAAATTTGGCTGATCCTTGACGCGATCACAGACAGCAAAGTTGATTCTATGCTAATTTTTTTTTAAAGATTTATTTTTTTGCGTTTTTGCCTTTATTATGACAGGACAATATGTTGACAGGAAGCGAAGTTGAAGAGAGAGGGGGACGGGATCGGTAAATGTCCATGAGCCGGGACTCGAACTCGGGACGCCCAAAGCGCAACTGTGCTATATGCCCACAAGGCTATTGGTGCTGACAATTCTGTGCTAATTTGATCTAATATTTAATGTTTTTTTCAAATGTTGTAGATTTATCCAGCAAATGAGAATCGATAAAATTATTGACCATATTTTGAGACAAAGGTCTTGTTAATGATTTTCAGTTTTGTTCAAGGTAATTAAAGCAACAGTTTTTCAATAACAGAAGAATATGTAGAAGTATGATATTTGGGGTAAAAGGCACCCCTGCTGTTGAGGCTAAAGGCACAATAATTAACATGATAATAAATAGCTGGCTGACTTTTCCATTTGTTGACATGACATGGTTAGATTCAGATGGCTGTCCACCTTAGAGATAATCACCATATTTATAATGAAAATATAAAATTTAAAGAATATGATATTAAACATATCATATAATAAAATATCATATTTATTTGTTACTACTTATTATGGGATCTCATTCAATGCTTTCAGAATCTTTACTTTTTTAAATAATTTTGTTTCTGTATTTTTAACATATTTATCGAAAAAAAATTATCAAAATAAACCAAAAATAGTACAGTGATTGTTTTGAGCAAGTATTAACTTAGACATTATTAAAAACATATTATTTTAGCTAAAGTATTTGTATCAATTGTGCCTTTTGCCCCATGCTGAAGAGCCACCACACCTTGCCACCTCAAACATTTATAAGATTTTTAAACAAACAAACCACTTTTATGAGTTATTTTCACACAAAATCTGTTGCTCCATCAATGTTCAATAAAAGCATATATATTTTGAAAAGCACGTTTTTCTTGAGGTGTGCCTTTAGCCCCGTTTTACCCTATATATAGTGCCACCTCATGCCACTGCATTATTGTATTGTTCTAAATGGAGACTTAAAATAGAAAACATATTACTTTGAGAGTTAAGTGGGTAGAGAGACAGATGTGGTGAGGAGAAAGGAGAGGATAGCCAGAGGACAGATGATGGGTGGGTTCATAGTGGTGTCATATGACTCAGGGATTGATTTTTTTTTTTTTGTGTGTGTGTGTGTTCATACGGGAATACCAGACCTAGTGGTGATTTGAGATGTTGGCCGTATAAGACTATAACAAATCCAAACACCATTCTGAAATTGTTTACCAACCTAGCAGCAGAAAAAATGTTGTGTAGCTTACAAAATCTCTTATCTGGTCTTGGAATTCACAGAGTCTAACATGACAGTAAACAGATATTTCTCTCTTTTCCCACACACACAGGTCTGCAGGATGTGCTTCCTGAGTTTCTGCGGAATCGTTTTGTGGAGGCGGCGCTCAGTTACGTGGCATGTAATTCAGAGGGCGAGCTACTGTGCCGCAACAATGACTGCTGGTGCCGCTGCTCCGCAAAGTTCCCTGATTGTAACTGCCCCTTTGCAGACATCAAAGCTATGGAGGAGAGTCTGCGTAAGAGCAAAGAGTCCTGGGTCAACCTCAACAATGACTTCATGGAGTCAGGTAGGTTAATCTGATGGCCATGGAAGTGATAAAATCTCTTGTATAATCTCTGGGGTTACACCTTTCCACACACACTTCAGGTCTTTACTGGATTAAATGCAAGAGTGGAACTTCTCAGGTTTAAAATGACAGGTAAATCTCATTGGTATATCTCAGTCTTGACAAATGATTGATATACTGTCATATTCCCTCAGCAGCTCTTTCTCACAGAGTTCACTGCAGTGCAAACACATGCACTTTGCACACGAAAAAGGACATCAGAACTGAAAAGACACTTAAGTCTACTGCTACGCCACAGCTCCAGTAAAGCATCTTTTAATTACACTTACATTGATAATGCATGGGGTAATGCGGTAGAAATGGGCAGTGGCGTAATGGTTAAGGATCTGTGCTTCAAACACAAGGGCTGGAGGTACAATCCCAGGTGTCCAAGGAAATGGGAGAGTTAACGAGAAAACAATCCTCCTCTGTTACCATTGTGTCCATAGGCAAAGCACTTAACCCCAAGGTGCACCTAGGGGATTGTCTCTGCAATTAGTGTACTGTATGCTGCTTTGGATGAAAAGCATCTGCTAAATGTTAAGTTCAAGAAACAACAACAACCCCTACAGACTGAATATATTAAAAAGTCGATGGGTACAATTAAAGAACAACAACTGCAGCTCCAAAACGTATTTGGACACTTAAAAATGTACATTACTTGGGGTCAGTACTAATATATATATGTACACACACACAGTCAAACCAAAAATTATTCAGACATTTTTGATATTTTTGATATATTTTTACTAGTGGGTGCAGGACACTATAGTTCATTTATGTAAGTGAGGATAGCAAAATAAAGTAAACTGTGACATATTATACCCAAAAATTCTTCATACAGTGGACTACCAGTAAAATTGATAAAAATTTGGAACCAAAAATTATTTTGACACTTTGTATATATAAAAGCAGCACAACCGTTTTCAACCTTGGTATTAAGAAATGTTTCTTAAGCAGCCAATCAGCATATTAGAATGATTTCTAAAGGATCATGTGACACTAAAGACTGGAGTAATGACTGCTGAATATTCTTTGCCATCAGGAATAAATTACATTTTAAAATATATTCAAATAGAAAACAGTTATTTTAAATTGTAATAATATTTCACAGTATAACTGCTTTTTGATCAAATAAATACAGCCTTACTGAGCATAAAAGATTTCCTTCAAAAACATTTTTTTTTTTTAAATCTTAATGACACAAAACTTTTAAACAGTAGTGTTTGTATTTCAATGCATTCCACACTAACTATTATTAGTATTAGTATTGTCATTATTAGATTATATATTGATTATATATTATTTATAGTATTGTCATTATTAGTATTAATAATAATATTTCTATATAAGTGTGGAATTTTGGCTTTAAAAGTGTCCTTGTGTTATATTTCTTTAAAATAACTCAATTTAATATTTGAGCTTGAAATGTGCGTAGGAACGATTTTAAGAACAAATCACGATTCACCAAAAATTTCGTTGTAAAAATCATTCTAAATTTACGACAAAATATAGGAACAACTGAAAGCACTCGTACGCAAAAACACTTCCTCTGTACGGCCCTATAATTGTGTTAAGAAGTTATATAAATATGAAATTTCAACCTAACACGACTATAATTATATTAAAGTATGTTACATAAATTGTATCGGAGTGTCTATTTACACTAAGTGCAAATAGCGTCCCTTGTTGGCAAACGCTATTTACACTAGCTCCGCCCACCAATGTCTGGTTGGGCCACTCAAGTTTTAAAAAAGACGCACATAATTCAATGTCTTCAGTGGCACAGCACTAGCGAGTAGGGCTCGCAAATGTGATCAACACGGGTTTGAATCCACCTTTTGCCGAGCTTGCATTTATTTTCAATGAAAAGAAAATAATGTTCTAAAAGTGGAAATAAACTGCAAACAAGTGTTTAATAATATTAAAAGTGTTTGAGTAGAGTTAGGGGAAGGTGTATGGAGGGTTTTTATTCTCCCAATAAGGCAGAATCCATTTAATAATTTTAATCAATATAATCATTTACACTCCATGATATTATTGCATCCTGTTAATGTACAAAAATACTGAGGTGCAAAAAGTATCTGCCAATATAAAGTATAGATAGCATCTAATTACTATTTACTCTTATTGCAAAGAACTGATACTTTTACATGGTGTAGGCTAAATAGAATCTATCACTATTGTCACTTAGTGTAAATAGCATCTATCGCTAAGAAAATATGCTATTTGCACTTAATGCAAATAGCCGCTGCCTAATTGTATTATATAATCCATATATAAAATTAAATAATAAAATTAATAAATAATATAATTTAATCTTAAATACATTTCATCATATACAGTGATTATGTTCAGCTGCGAGGTTTCTCTGAATAACGCAGAACAGCTGGCTCATGAGAGGTCTGTATGAAAGGTGTTTATTGTGAGAACTGGTGAGAATGGCACACTTGGCATTGCTCAAGGATCAGGCGAGAGCGTGTCTTTAAACAGTGGCATTTCTGATGAAAGTGATGTAAGCCTGTAAGGAAAGCGTGCATGGAAAGCCCTTATATGGACATGGTTTGGGCGTGTTTTATGCAAATGACTAACCTCGTGCACACGGCCGCTCATTTAGAATACTCCAAATTCACTAAAATAAGAAAACGAGATTAAGGACAAATTCATGTGCTTACGCACGTCTTGTGTATCAGGCAGAGATTTTTCATGAGAAGTTCTCCTGTGCGTACAAATACGAAATAATCAATTATTAGTGAATGAGACCCACTGTGTGGTGAATTTTACTTGAAAGACTGGTGGGTGTTATTGGTCAATTTGTTTCTGAAAACCTTGAAAAGGCCTGCAAGGGCCTACAAGTCAATAATGAACAGTGGACTACTTTGATAAATGGGACCCACGTTTGGGTTTAATTCGGCGTTCTTTAAAGTTCACTGACTGTGATACATTTGCACCTTGGAGTAGAAACCTAAAACGACAAGAGGGAGGATTTGTCTGTTTATTGCTCTGGTTGCGAGAAGACTGGACTGATAAAATCTTCGGTTTGAATAATGGTGGTATAGATTGTGTGAGAGAGAAAGGGAGAGCAAACCCAAAATAAAGACAGCCGAAAAGAAAGAAGCATGGAACGATGGCACCTCAGGTTTTTCTCCTAGCTGAGTGTTTCCACATTCAAAGAATGATTCAATCAGGGAGATAAACCCTAGCTGGCTCTAAAAGCTTCTCCTGCTCAGTGATGGAGCATTAATGAAAGCAGCTCAAATCCCTTTAACTGTGGAGCTGCACTCATAAGAACGCATATCTCCTTTCAGCAGGTGAAGTGCTAGGCTTGGGAAAAGGGCTCTTTGACCATAGCATAGCTATAGCGTAAGGGTTTTATTTATCCAGCCTCACAGAAACCTGTCCCTATTGTCAGGAGGCCAGATAGGAGAGAGAGAACATTCGTTCAGATTTAGAATGGAAAACTGATTTGTCATGCAGGATTCTGATAAACAATATTAAAAAATATTGGGGGGGGGGGAAACTGCACCAAAACAAAAGCATATGACAGTTTAACTTAAGTCAGGCATCATGATATCACGTTTGCATATATAGTGGCTTCAAAAAAAGTATTTAAACACTTAAAATGTATGAATTGCATTACATTCAATAACAAACATCAAATCACGTGGGATCTAAAAAACAAATTGAAGAACAAAAGCAAAAACAGCAACCTCCTTATAGCTTCCTACACTGCATCTTAAAAAAAGTACAGATAAACACAATCCCACCCACACACCAATACAAACAGAGATACTTCAGGGATGTGAAATTATCTTCCCTCACAATCTGCGCTTCAGTGCACTTTAGTTCAACTTTGTTCGAAAGTACCACGCTTTGACCTTTTCTCAGCTGATATCTCTTACATGATGGCTTTCTAAACCACAAAATGATTGTAGCACCGGCCCTGTTGGCGCAGAGGATCCCCACGCTTAGCTCGAGGTCTGTTTGTTTACATTTATTTACATCTGCAAACTGTAGGCCTACTATCATTAATATAAATAAAACTATATGTAAGACTTCCGCTTCTATATTACATCACTGTTTAATGATAAAAACGTTCCAGCAACAGCAGTATATTAATTTGTGTCAGGCGTATACGTCAAAACATGCTAAACGGGACTTAATAAACGTAATAAAGAAGCACATACCTGTCTAATCACGCAAGCTTCAGTTAATCTGTCATCTCAAGTATTCCAGTAGGGCTTGTAATACATATTTAAATGCATATTTCGACAAACATTGATGGACTGTCGTGTTTACATCACATACTTTAGAGAAATAATCATAATTCTTGCGATATTGCGTTAAATTACGCTGACCTAAATGAGTATTTAGAGTGGGAACACTCATTTATGATGCACGCGCACAGCTAGAGGCCACTCTTAAAGGGATAGTTCACCCAAAAATGGAAAGTCATTTACTCACCCTCAAGTTGTTCCAAACCTGTATGAATTTCTTTCCTCTGCTGAACACAAAGGAAGATATTTTGAAGAATGTCGGTAACCAAACTTTTGATGGGCCTATTGACTTCCATAGTATTTTTTCCATGCTATGAAAATCAATCCATACCCATATTCTTTAAAACATCTTATTTTGTGTTCAGCAGAAGAAAGAAATTCATACAGGTTTGGAACAACTTGAGGGTGAGTAAATGATGACAGGCTTTCCATTTTTGGGTGAACTATCCCTTTAAAGTCGGCATGAAACAGTAGTTTTTCTTCCCAGTTGTGATGTATATTTCTGAATGAAATGGCTTCTCAAACCTGAAATTTATCATTTTTCTTAATGACTTAAATTGATTCTGACTCTTAATTAAAGTGTCTACTTTCAAAAAAGACCAGTATTATGTCAATAGTAGGCTACTAAGCGTTCACAAAAGCATTTTAGTTGGAGCAAATGGTTAAAAGTTTCATGATTGATCATGTTTACAACAGTAAATTAAGTATTTAAAAGTCAAGGGGTCTGGCAGTGTAAAACTACTGTGTTCCTCATCCTTCAATTCACAGCTTGATTAGCTGAACTGTTCCATTATGTTAATTAAAAACTGGCTCGAAGTTACATGGTGTTATTTGATACATGGTACCACCAACAATCAACCTGGCAACATGTTTATCCTCATCAGAGTCTGCCAATGGAAATTTTCACTAGGGTTTTGTCCATTTATGGGCTCAATTAGTTGCTAAAGCTCCCAGCGCCTGTACTTAGATAAGGCGCTTTTGCAGTTTGAATGTGACAGATAGCAATAAACAACAAATGAAGGTCTTTTTTCAGTGAATTGATTTTTTGTGGTTCAATAAATGGCACCCACTTACCAACCAGAGGTTGTATAAAGAGGATTACACTCAGCACACATATTCTGATATATCTTTCTGTCTCACAAAGATTTCCCATTCGGCTTCCTACATTTCTTAATGGACAATTTTGGCAAATAGAAGTCCTTACTTAAGAGGGAGCTAAAATTTGATGTCAAATATAGCACACAGTAGCACGCTTAATAAACACATTTCCCATTTGGCATTTGATTAACTTAATGCAGGTTGTAAATGGCTTCACCATGCTTCTCATTACCTCATAAACTGAGTAAATCAGAGGTCGATTAGCATGGCACATGTAGTGGATGCTGTTTTTAGGATTAAAGAACGGTGTATCCTGAGTTTTCCAGCATGTGCAAGATTTAACGAGTCCATTCACTTTGGGTTAAATCAGCTAGCAGAACGAATGGATTCGCCCAGCAACAGCGCTGGTTAGTCTAAGAAGGGATTATACAAAACTGTACTACTGTCATAAACATGATACTTCTCCCCATCAAATCCCACAAGTGCTTCACTTTCGCTAAAAAAGCCAATAAACAACTCGGCGTAGGTCGACCTATCGCATATTCGCAAACGCCGAAAATGCCAGTTTCTTATTTAATATTTGCATGTTGCTTGGGGGAATAATTGCTGTGGATTTAGAAAATGAATTATGCATAGCATGTCTTTCACTTATGTTTTGCTGTTGCCATTAACTAAGTATGTTTAACAGTTCAGATTCTATTGGGATGTCTAAGATGCCATTTGTTTTCTTAAGCAGAATAGCAGGTTGATTATTTTTTTATCATTAAAGTGTCATTTCAATGTTTCAGGATTTTTAACTAAAAATTACTGCATAAATAAAATCAGTTTTATTTGACTTGCAAAATGCATGTAAATATAGCTACTAACCATTTTGGAAAAAATAATATTTATTATTTATCTTCTGTTTACTATGCACATCTAATTTTCTGACGCTCGTTTTTGCAGGCAACGGTTTTGATTTCTCCTCTTCATTGGGGTAAAAAATAATAATCTTTTGAATGTATGATAACATAACACACTTGTCTTGTAACATTCCCACCGCTCAGAATTCTTCAATCCCCGTGATTATTCATTCACTGTGGATTTTCCACTGCTCAGGGCTGCACAATGTAACGTATCACCATTTGTCACACACACAGACACTTTCCCTTGTCCTTCCTTATAGAACAGACACTCAACCAGTGGCATTAGGGAACAGTAAGTCACTCTTGTGCATTTCAGAAAAGTCCAGAAACTTTTGCAAAGGGTTTCTAGAAACTTCAGGAAGTTGCTGTCAGGAAGCTGTTGTTGGGCAAGGGAAGAGGATGGACAGAGCAGAGCACAGGCAGGCAGATGATTTCTATAGAAATACATTGTTTGAAGCTCCTGTCAGGAGCTCTACTGACCTTGTGTCTCACTGTGGTTCCCACTGTGCCCAGACTGACAGAGAGGTCCCGGGTTAGGGACATCAGCTTCAGCAAGGTCCAATTTTGGACATTGTAGATGTTTGCAAAGGCCTTTGTGGGTGTGCAGTCAGTTTCTGGTCATGTAGGACAGCTCCATAACACATTGACAACATCTAGACACCCACTCACACACTTACTTACACAGCAGAAGCACACTCATACACACACATTTGACAGCCTGATGCCATAAGAGAACCTTTTGAATGTGCACAAAGAACTGTTTTCTCTATTTATTTTTTAAACAATTCATCTACTCTATATCCTGATACTATAAATAATTGAGGGCTTCACTTTCCCTCCGTTTTCCCTAAGACTCCATGAAATGACCTGATGAGTACAGGATTGATTGATTGATTGGATGGAGGCAGATCTGAATGCGAGTTTGCAGTCGCTTGTAAGAAAGGCTCAGGGTTTAAGTGGACTAAATGATTGGAAATGTGACATATGTTACCAGAGAAAAGCCGGTCATTTTGCCGGAAGACTGAATTCTGACATTTTGGCGTATGCTTGGAGGAATTGTTCTAAATAAGATCAATAGCATCCATTTAGAAAATAGATAGGGTGAATTTTTGATTTCATGCCGACTTTAATGATTATTTTAATGCCTTTGTGATGTTAGCATCATAACGTATGTAGACAGTTAGAATATTACTTAGTTTTGCCATTCATAAACACAAAGTATTACAACCATAGATATACAAACATAGATGCCTCATTAGCATCTATTTCTATGAGCCGCTACTCGTAAGCCATCACCCATATTGGAACAGTCAAAGCCGGTACGTAAACATTCGAGAGCAAGATGACTGTGCATCTGCTACCGTAGTTATATGAATGTATGAATATCTATCTGTAATAGACTTAAAGGATTATTTCACTTTCAAATGAAAATTACCCCAAGCTTTACACACGCCATCCTAGGTGTATATGACTGTCTTCTTTCTGATGAACACAATCAGAGAAATATTAATAAATATCCTGACGCATCCGAGCTTTATAATGGCAGTGAGCGATACCAACGAGTATGAAGCTGAAGAAAGCACATCCATCCATCGTAAACGTACTCTACACGGCTCCGGGGGTTTAATAAAGGCCTTCTGAAGCGGAGCGATGCTTTGGTTTAAAAAAAAAAAATCCATATTTAACAAGTTATGAAGTAAAATATCTAGCTTCCTCCAAACCACCTTCCGTATTCAAGTTACGAAAAAAATGGAACTGGCGTCACGTCAGTTAAGCTTTTTCCGTACGTTGAATAGGGAAGGCGTAGGACGTAGTGTAAGCTTTTTGAACTGCGAGAGGCATTGCGCTTGCTTCCTAAGTTGAATACGGAAGGCGGTCTGGCAGAAGCTAGATATTTTACTTCATAACTTGTTAAATATGGATTTTTCTTTTACACAAATGCATCGCTTCGCTTCAGAAGGCCTTTATTAACCCCTGGAGCTGTGTGAAGTATATGTTTATGATGGATGAATGTGGATGGAGGTACTTTCTTCAACTCATACTCATTGGTATCGCTCACTGCCATTATAAAGCTCGGATGCGTCAGAATATTTATTAATATATCTCCGAATGTGTTCATCAGAAAGAATAAAGTCATATACACCTAGGATGGCTTGAGGGTGAGTAAAGTTTGGGCTAATTTTCATTTGAAAGTGAACTAATCATTTAAGCAGATGATTTTCATAGGATTTAGTTTATCATTAATGTTAGATAAGACAAAGGCTTTAGCTAACATGACATTAAAATGTTCCCAACCATAGTTTTAAAACCTGTAATATTGAGTTAATACATATAAAAACAAACCAATACTACATTCTCACCTGTGAAAGGTTATCCCATTTCTTCGGGATTTTAAATCTCGTCAGTTTTACAACCAGAGACTGCGCAATACTTGGAGGAAACTCATTTTTTCTTAGTGTGAGTGACGACAGCTTCTAATATGTTGACCATTCCAAGATGGCGGACGCGTCAACATGTCTGGAGCGGTCGAATGTTGCATATACATATACATATCTATGATTACAATAGGGTGAGAAAGAATATGTATCAATGAGAGAAACAATCCAATTGAACATATACATTATACAGTCAAGATTTCAGACCCTTGTGCATATATGAAAAAAATAATCCATTACAATAATGAAATGAATGTGTTGGTAGCTTTACACTTTAAATATTACAGTAAACAATTACATTTAGACAGACATTAAGGCTACTATGAAGAAACTTTATCACATAGTGACACTTCCACTGACTGCTGGGAAACCTTGTTCTGCACAACTGCATATATTTTCTGCCTTGATAAGCAGCTGTCATTAAATCTGGCAGGTGGCCCAGGCAAAATGAGGATAGATTTGTGCGGTGCAGCATGTGCAAAATGAGTTTTCGACTCGGAGAAAAAATACTGTCATTGTCATCAGCGACGGTATTAGAAGTGTCACTTTCTGACTGCCTGCCACTTAGGCCTGTAGGTAGCCAAAGCACTTCCCGGCTCTCCTTCTGCTGACAAATGTGAGAGACAATGGCAGTTCATCTTGAACGTGGCCTGATCTATGTGCTTGTGTAAAGGGAAAAGGATCAAATCCACATGGGGTAATTCAAGTAGGGTGAGAAGGGCTTCAATTCAGGTCACATTTCTCGCTGAGATCACCCACTGAGCACCTCTAAATAATGTCATTTGGAGGGACCACACACACACACACAGAGCTAAGAAGACATTACTATTCTGTGGTACTATTCGCCACACAGTTTAGACAACAGTCCATGGCACTGATTTAAAGATTTTGACTAGGAGCACTGTTGTCTTAGATTGAATTAACCTGAAATAAATGAAGAAATTAAAATTAAGAAATTAATCTTATCTTTGAAGAAATTCAATATTCTGCTTTAAACATCTGCAAAACTCTAGCGCAGTGGTCAAAAACACATTCGTCTAGTGCGTGTTTACATAGCAGAACAACTGAAAGCAGCACAGTGGGATGCAAAAACACACAGTTGCCAAATCTACGGTTTTCCTGCGGATTATAAATTATAAATTCAAATTATATTTGAATGAAATGCTTGTATTAAACTGTTATATTCTACCAATGATAAAACTGTGTTTGATGTTAAGTTTTGTGAAGGAGGGCCACTGGTGGAGAGCTTTTGAGCTGTGTTTATGATCACTACGATACAGTGATTTTCAATTTGCATAACAGTGACCTTTTATAGTTAGACATCTGGAGCAACTGTGCAAGGTCAGAGGGGCTTTAAAATCTCAAAAAATGCTTGCCAAACACACACCTAAATAACATATTCAAAATCAGAAACAAAGTCTGAAACGATTAAAAATCTGACTATTCCATAAATGTTGTTTCTTATGCTCAAATAGTGTAAAAAAACAAACAAAAAAATCTATATTTCAGGTTGGTAAAGCAAGTGCACATGTGCAGTCCCAAGCGGTCTTCTAACAGCAGCTGCAGTGATACAATGATGCAATTTACCAATTTATGATTGGCTCGCTTGTTATTTTGAAAGCAGTTTTTTTGTTATTTTTATTCCGCCATATTTGCACTTTCTCCCATTCAAAATAAAATAATATGAGTGAACCGTCTTGGTATATATACAACATTTGCTACTGCGCAACGAAAATAGACTGTATGCTAGAACATAGCGCCATCTAACATCCAACCAGTATCGGTTTGAGCAAGGATACCTCACTGGTGTGAAAATTATGATATTGTGGCAACTCTAAATGTTATCATAATAGTACTTATACTACAGGGCTGTTGAATGCTTGAATCTGATTGGTTGATGAACGTTCTAAGTAAAACGCACAGTTAAAGTAGCTCCAGGCAGGTCTTGACCGCATTACATGTCCATATCACTTCGCAAATATAATTTCAGCTATTTCAAAATGTCCTTACAGCCTACAACTGCAAAAGAACCAAAACCCACAACAACACTGACCAAGCAAATAAATATAGTAAACAATAGGATAAAAACAAGATATTATTTCCATGTTTTTACAGAAAGCAGATACTCTCTTTCTCCCGCTCTCTCTCCCACTCAACACATATAGTACGGACACACACTCGCAAGAAAATGTGGATTTTATCAGTAAAATAGTTTAGCACCTTAAAAGCTACATGACATTTCTCACTTCAGAGGTAATAACGCCGCTGTTCTTGAAGCAGATAAACTTACAGTTTTGCTATTAGTAGAGACGCTGCTGCCGAACATTGTTGAGAGACAAACAGACTCGGGTAATTCACACTGCTTAATCTGTCTTTCTCTAATAACTGCATTAGTCTGCTATCAATGGCTCAAGCCTGCTGTAAAATGACGTTTTGGAATTAGCATTGGAGGCGTGGGATAAGATGCGTAAAGAATTAGTCCTACATACAAGGACAAAAAACTGACAAATGATTTGAAATACAATATCTGAACAATGTCTTGAGGTGTGGTAACCGTAGTATAAGCAGAATAATTTACTCCGGTCTGTTGAATTATTAGCAAATAATGCACACCCGAGGTGTAACCGCATTGCCACCTCGGATGTGCATTATTTTCTAATAATTCAACAACCCATCTTCAATTATTCCTTATTGTACCTGCATACCTCCACATATTAAATCTCAGTCCCATTTGCATGTTTCAACAGGATGTGAAGCTGTTTTGAAAGCATTTCAGTGTTGCACTGTGAACAACAGTATAGCTGTGTTGTAAGAATCAGCCATGTCCAGATTAATTGTTCTAATTGCCATGAAGTTGGTTGAGGCAGTCATCGGAGAGGCACAATCGATATCTGCATTCATCACTGGAGAATAGGCCTTGATGCATGTTATATAAATTCATCAAAATCAAAAGGCACTCCAGCAGTAATGGGAAAAGATTGAGCGGTTAATGGTGGGTGAGAGGTATAAGCTTTTCTTGCATGTCAGAGATACTCAGTCAACGGCTACTTATCATGTCTGCACTTCTTTTGTTCTGTCTTTCTTGTTTTGCATGGGAAGCTTCACAATCAATGTTTGCAGATATTTACAGTCCATTTAAGTCATTACTCTGGCATTGGTCAATGTAATGTTAATGTTTGTACCATTGTAAAAAAATTAACTTTTCCATAATGGGGGAGTAACAAGGGGTCAAAGTCTGCCTGATTTTCAATTTCCTCCATATTTGATAACCATTTAAAATTAGCAGTGTATGCTAGGGATGCAGAGTGCCATATATCAGTATAATATTAGTTATAGGCAGTTTATTGTGAATCACTATATGCATCCATTAGTGTGAATCACTATATGCATCTTGCAGCAGAGCTTCTGGTGGTTCTCTAGGCAATATCTGTGAACCCAATAAAATTGTAATTGTATGGGTCAGATATTGGCATTTCCAATATCCAACAATTGTGACGGCCGCCAAACCAGTGGATATAGGGTGATCGTGAGTCACTCTGAAATACAATAAATCTGGTCAGGTGGAAAGTAAATAGTGGTTGCCTGCTATTTCCAACACACTTTAGATGCGATCGTAGTCTTTGTGTAAAGCATGCAATCTATGGACAGTCAGGCAGGTTTTCATTGAAAAGCAAATACTTACAACCTCCCAGACAAAGGATGTTTTTCTACCTTTTTAGAGGAGGTTTCAAAATATAAATGTCAGCCCTGAAAAATAAAGGTAGAGAATAGGAAATGTGAACATCACAGCTTGGTGTCACCTTGGCACAATGACATGTGGAACAGCGAGATTAGGGTCAAATTTAACCGCTTACTGCATGTCAGATTGTACTAAACTAAGAGCTCCATACATGACCTAAAACTTGCAGAATGCGACAAAAGAACATAGAAAGAAAGCGTAACAGGGTCTACAAAACGCCCACTAAACAAGTCTGCGATTCACACAAAGGGTTTAAAGAAAAAGGAAAAGAGTAGATTTACAAAGACTAAAAAAAGCAAGCAAGAAAGAAAAGAATGAAAAGGACAGGCCAACAAACACCATTTAAGTTGCTGAAGGCTACAAATGCTTCCTTCAGGAAGAAAGCCTGAATCGTATCCTCACTTCCCCCCTGCTGTGATAACTAAGATTTATGGTTTGCCACAAGCTCTTTACTGGCATTGAGATATTACATGTAATTGCTGGTACATCAGCATAGAAGAGAGCACATGAGGTATTCCCCTGCTCTATACAGCTCTGTTGAATCATATATTTGCTTGGATCGATAAAAAACACTGATATAAGCATTCACACATGTAGCAATCTTTCTAGCAGAGCTGAGAAATCAAGGTCATTTGCTTCCTCAGATCTCACAAAGGAAGAAAAGCAAGACAGACCAATTGGAAGTCATATTCGCACTGTGATGATGATCATGATGATGAGTTTAAGTAGACATACATCACTTTCTTTAAGGACTCTGAGCAGTCCATTTACTGCTGTCATTGACTGTTATAAATGAGGGAGATGCGATTCAATGTGACAGAGCAACGGCAAGAGTTAAATATAGTGGAGACCAGGCTAGTTAAGGGCTATATTGCAGTAGCAAAAAGGTTTGGATTTAAAAGTCCATTGTATGGTTTTGTATTGTATGGTTTGGTTTTAAACACCTAGTTTAAGTTCTTAATTTCACCCTGTGGTTTTTAATGTTGTTTATATGTCTATGTGGTGTTTTTAATATGCTTTAAGACAAACCATGTGCAAATTCAAAAGTCAGCACCATTGCTGAGTATTTTCTCTTTAAAACTGCAGTGATCTAAAGACAGTTTCAAAAACGCGGTTTGAAATCGCTGGTGTTTCTGACGTCACAAACTACCTTGTAACCAATCATGTCAACATGCCAGCGGGCTTTAGCATATCATTAACTATGACCGCTCTGAAGGAGAGTCTCGAGAAGGTTATCCTGGTATATTTTTCTGTTGATATGAAAAATCGAGTAGATTTAGCAATATAGCGGGTGTATGATGTAAATTACGATGTTATGATGAACTATATGCCTTTCTCCAGTAACTTCTGAGTTGTTCAAAGCATTTCTAAGGATACTGAATTTTAAAAGGCAGCTGTCTGACTCTGAGATGGCAAACGGGAACATGGTTTGTGTAACATTAGCAACACATTATTAGCTGTTTGATAACGTAGTCAACCAAAGGGCTAATCATATTAATTACCGTTATGTGTCCGACGTTGTAAAGAGCGATACCATTGTGCAGCGTTTACCTCAGTAAGTTGACCAAGTGGATCTCTGAGCCTGTGCAAGTGAGTGGAGGCGGGGCTAATTAGCATATTCATTGATCCGTGTATACTAAATGAAGCAAGGTTGTAGAGTTACATTCAAGCTATTTTAAGGCATGACGAATTCGTTTTCACAGGAAAAAACATTTAAATATGTCATTCTGGTGATCAAAGATGAGTTTTAAGGGATAAAAGTATTGGCTACAGTGGGACTTTAATTCAGGATTGTTTTAGAAAATTCTAAATCATCATTATAATCATCATTGTTATTATTAGCCTATTATTATTTTAAATTTAATTCTGTCCAAACAAATTTTAAAATATTATTATAATATGATAATATTTTAAAATTTGTTTGGACAGAATTAAATAAAATATATAATATTGTCATATGTTGAATAATAATAATAATAATAATTTTTAATTAATATAATCATTTTAATTAATTAATAATATACATTTTATTTCTCTCTATATATATACAGTTTTATATATATATATATATATATATATATATATATACAGTTGCATGAAAAAGTATGGGAACCACTTGCAGAATCAGTGAAAATGTTAATAATTTTAACAAAATAAGAGAGATCATACAAAATGCATGTTATTTTTTGTTTAGTACTGTCCTGAGTAAGATATTTTACATAAAAGATGTTTACATATAATCCACAAAACAAAAAAAAAGCTGAATTTATTAAAATAACCCCGTTCAAAAGTTTGGAAACCATTGGTTCTTAATACTGTGTGTGGTTACCTGGATGATCCTCGACTGTTTGTTTGTTTTGTGATGGTTGTTCATGAGTCCCTTGTTTGTTTTGAGCAGTTAAACTGAGCTCTGTTCTTCAGAAAAATCCTCTAGGTCCTGCAGATTCTTCAGTTTTCAAGGATTTTTTGCATATTTGAACCCTTTCCAGCAGTTTTGAGATCCATCTTTTCACACTGTCCTCAATTGAGGGACTCAAACACAACAATTAAAAAAAGGTTCAAACATTCACTGATGCTCCAGAAGGAAACGCAATGCATTAAGAGTCAGGGGTGAAAACTTTTGAACAGGATGAAGATGTCCAAATTTTTCTTATTTTGTTGAAATATCTTTTTTTTTTTTTTCATTTAGTACTGCCCTTCGGAAGCAACAGAAGAAACTTGCATGTTTCCCGGAAGACAAATTAAGTACAATTTACCTTGATCTTCAAATTAAAAAAGTTTTCACCCCCCGGCTCTTAATGCATCATGTTTCCTTCTGGAGCATCAGTGAATGTTTGAAACTTTTTTAATAGTTGTGTTTGAGTCCCTCAGTTTTCCTCAGTGTGAAAAGACGGATCTCAAAATCATATAGTCACTGCTGGAAAATATGCAATTATGCAAAAAAAAAATCCTTGAAACTGCCCAACATTCTTCAGAAGGAAGAATGTTGGGCAGTTTCAAGGATTTTTTTTTTAACTGCTCAGGACAAACAAGGGACTCATTACAACCATCACAAAAAAAACAGTCATAGATCATCCAGGTAACCACGCACAACTGTACATACATGGATATATATATATATATATATATATATATATATATATATATATTTCATGTTGCTTTTCGTCTGGGGGTCATCATGCCAACATTTTTCCTTTTCTTCTGGCTTCTTTTCTCTTTTGATCTTAATTGTTTCAGTAAGTGGAAAAAACAGTTTGACAGCATTCATTCAGCTGCAATAGCAGTGCAACAAAGCAGAGCAAATAAGTAATGTCTTTGACATCAAATGCTCGACTCAAAGATTTGCAAGCACATCGTAACCTCAGGGGCCCTAAAAATAGGCATGCAATAAAATATTTTCCTTTTCTTCTTTTCTGAGAATATTTCTCAATGATATAAACACGATTTAATGACCCTGTAAGGATTCTGTTGTTTATGTGCTTCAGTTCATTGTTTTGCTTATGTAAAGGAAGCACCATTTAACCACACACCTGTTCAATTCATAGAGCCATCTGGACTTGTTTGTATTAGTGTGCATCTACAATCAAAACTGCGGATCATGTATGAAAAATTACACATGCTTACAGTATGTAAATACATAATATGCATAGTTAGCTCATAAGCAGCATGCACACAGTTTTGTTTTCCAGTCCTAAATCCTGTGTGGCAGATCTCCACTTCACTTCTCCGCAATTATTTGTCAGAATAACTGTAGACAAATAGTGAAAGCAAGGATTTTCTTGTGTAAAGATGCCAGCCAACTGAGTAGATCCATCAGAGTTCTGTTCCTGGAAAACATCAGGGGTCACTGAACTGCTTCCTCTCAAACATGTGATGTCACCCCTGCTGTCAGAGCACTAATGTGGGCAGGAGACTGAGCTCCAGTGCCATGCAGACTTCAATACAGCCCTGAGCCTCAAAAAAATGTCTTTAAAGATAAAGGCGGCAGTCTGACAGAAACATATGATAGAACTGAAATGTTTACTTAGCTATAGGTAACAAAAAAAGCTGTAAGCAGCTAAAACCTTAATCTCGAGGCATCCTTAAAGTAGAGAAATAACATACAGTAGCATACCATAGTATATGCCTCCCATCTGAAGGCCAGACGACTGGTGATATTTCATAAAGTTAAATTGTATATTTGTGTGACGTTATCTCGCTCAATATATGGCACTGACTCTGAATCATTTTCCTCAGGTGATAGGTTATTTGAAAATAGCTGCTCTTCTCACTTTAATTCATCTCTCTGCGTGCATGAAACTTCAAACAGTTACTTCAAATAAGTTGCAGACCACCTAATGCTTTTGTTATTTTTAATCCTACTGACCTTGCATGGAAGCTGAGAATAATATTTTATAATGAAATTCAGAGGCGTATTGAGAGGGGAGAGGGAGTTTATAACTTTCTGTGAGTGATGGAATACTGAGTGAGACCTGCTTTACTCACAAACAGCAGACGAGAGGAGACACTGTTTTCTGCAGAACGTCTTTTGTTTTTTTTTGCTGTTGTTGCTTTTCATTTTTGAGCCTGATTAATCAACAAAACCACAAACAGGAATAAGGTACAAATAATGAACAAAATTGGGCCAGAATACAAATTGTCATAATTTATTTGTTATTTTTGCATATTTATTTATTTTTATCAAATTGACTAGGGCTGGGACAGTACATCGATGCATCATGAATCGAGAAATGATTCTGGATCGATTCTGATAGTTTCCGTATGTATCGCGATTCTCTCTCAAATCGATTCTGAGCTTAGTTTTCAACAGCAGATGGCACTGCGTACTTTAGAAACAGCAGTATGCTGCTTTCTTCCAATTCCTTACACACACACCATTTGAACCATCTATAAAATAATCATTCATAAAGTTTGAAAAGGTTGAAGTGAATTACAGGGGTGTTTGCAGTGGGCTGTTTACATTAATCTCACATCATAAAAGCATTCTGAGGTGCAAGTACATTCTCAGCCGAACGCACGAGCGGCCTTCTTCGTGAGCATTTGAGCATGCAGTTAAAAAATAGCCTAGAGCGCCATCTGCTGTTCAAAACTGAGCTCAGAATCGATTTGCGATGCATTTGGAAAATATCAGAAACGATCCACGAATTGCGATGCATCGACAGTATTGTCCCAGCCCTAAAATTGACAGTAAAAGGTTCTTAACTTTTAAAAAATTTTGATTTTCAATTTCACAATAGTCTAACTAAATTGTGACCATCTTTGGGACATGTATATTTAAAAACTAGTTTAAACCATGGTTTGTGTTCTCTCAATGTCTTAAACATCATATTTTTATATATATATATATATATATATACACACACACACACACACACACACACAGTCAAACCAAAATTTATTCAGACACCTTGAACATTTCATTCATTAATTCAGTTTATTCACTGTAATAAAATATGACAAGATCTCAGAGTTAAACTGTGTCAGAAAAAAATTCATCTTTGTTATGTCAGATAACACTTAAGCAAAACATGGTCAGGCCAAAGTGTCTGAATAATTTTTAGTTCCAATTTTTTATCATTTTTACTGGTAGTCCACTTTATGAAGAATTTTGGGGTATGATATGTCACAGTTTACTTTATTTTGCTATCCTCACTTACATAAATGAACTATAGTGTCCTGCACCCACTAGTAAAAATATATCAAAAATATAAAAAATGTCTTAATAATTTTTGGTTTGACTGTATACAGTATATATATAATTAGATATACAGATTCAGTTTTATTTTATTAAGCACCTCCTTTCACCGACAATTAGTTGAAATAAATAAATAAATAAATGGGGTTTTTTTTAGGCCCAATTTTGTATCCTGTTTTGTTTACTGTTTGTGTTTGTGAGCTGAATAACCTATACAACCCTAAATCAGTAGGGGTTTGCTAGTTTGGTGCCAAATACTGGCTTGGAGTTATTAATAAACTTACATTTAAACTTATTATTAAAGACGAATATCTGTCGGATATTTTTTCCTTACATTTAAGCTGGGTAGCTGGGTTGAGTGGTTGAGATTTATGAATGCAGACAACACTACAGTTTGTGTAAAAATTGAGAAAATGGAATGAGATTATTTACTTGACTCCCAGCCGTGCTGCAGGAGAGATCCAAATAATGGTATTCCTTAATACTAAATTGGTAGAGGATGCCAAGAACTGCCAGACCCCTGCTGAGTCTCAATAATTTGCAACTAAACCGAATCATGCAAACTTATCCTCCAGCCTAGGAAAAAAATGCCACTTAACTTTAGTTTCCAAACTCACAAGCATTTATATCTCGAGGAAGTCACACATTGTAATTTCTCTCTCTCTTTAATGATGCGAGCAGTGGCTTGTATGACAGCACAGTCCATTCGGGTTTGATGCATATGCTGCAGCCACCCACCAATGCCTGTTTTAGGTTTTAAGGGTTTCATTCATCCTCCTGCTCCATTTAAGTTCAGACCAGGCCTCAGTGCACCTCAAACTCATAATGACATGATGGCCTGATATGCTACATGGTAATGGCCTATTAAGAAAAACAAGCAGCACTATAATTCCTGCTAACTTAGAAGCATGGGGTGATTAAAATGATCATTTTACTTAAACCAAGAATACCCAGACTGCAGTATGGTTATGTATGCTTTTAAAAATCTATCACTTTTTATTGCATGGCAGATAAATCTTTTAAAACTAACTATAAAAAGACTTGCTTATATATTTAATGGAATCGAGTACTCTGCTGTGGAACCCACAGTAAACATGTTTTTCTTCTTTCTATCTTTTTCTTTTTTTCTCTCTCTTGTGAGTGTACTTGCAACTGTGGACATAATTATAAATTTACGTTATGTCGCACCACAATGCCCGCTGCCAATATTTTACAGCATATGAGCAAGCATTTCAAGTGTTTTATGCTCCTCTCCAGACATTGATAGGCAAAAATTACTGTTTTAGTTAGGATTGATCTCCTTTATGAGATTTTGGAGGCTGAGACCTCAACAACACAGCTTGGCCTTGCTGAAAGCACCCACCGGAGTACCATAAGCAGCGATCGCAGTGCACAGCACCAAGACAAAGAGGCTAAAGGCTCTATATTTATGGCTTAGGGTTTCAGCAACAGCGAGAGAGAGAGAGAGAGAGAGAGAGGAGTATATTTCAGTGACTGCTTTGGAGCTCTGATGACAGCAGGAGTGGAGGAAACAGTATTTTATCAGAGACAAGCTCCTGCGACGGTTCATTCTTATTCTAAAAGCTATATAGACTCTTTCAACAGGTTACCATCTATGCATTATAATAGCATTCCTGGCCTTGCATTTCTTTTTTAGCATTTAAAGAAAGATGTTGCATTCCTCGTTTTTTCCTTGTGGTTTTTATGTTGAATACACCCACAATGGCAAACCTTTATACATATGCAGTGTTGTTTTTTTCACAGTTTTAGTCATAAGTTTAATCTTTCAAAGTAAATGTCATATTCATACATTTTAGTCAATTGTAGTCTGACTAAATGACATCTAATTTTGGTACAAAAAGTGCAAAATTAAACCAAAACAACATGTGAACTGCCCTTGTGAAACCCTGAGCTCCTGAAATAATCTGTTATTTAAACGGTGATTAAATTATATAAAGAAAGCGATCAAAGAATGCTCCCTTTTCAATCGCTAGAGCTGTCAATCAAACAGCGAGCGCTGGAGCTGTCAATCAAACAGCGCAAGTTTATCAGTGACTGAGTTCTGGACACGCACCAAAACTCCCGTTTTATTCAATGAATCTCTTAGTTACATCGCGTTTGCACTGTTGGTTACAATGAAAGCATTCGTTAGTGTACAGAAATTGAGTTGCAATGACGATATCACTGCTTTCATGCACTCAACATGTCTGTGATTGGCTGTTCATCAGTGCAATCTTTCATGCCACAATCGAAATATGATGCCATAGATCTAAATGTAATGCAGCACTTTTCACGATTAGTTAACTTTGAGAACTGTAATAGTAAAAACGTGCTAAAAGTTTTTGAGAGAGTAATACTTAGCTATTTCATATGCAAAGATCACAGCAGTGGGCGTTTACACTGAAGTGTCACAGCAGACACGCCCCTTAAAACAGAGCGTTCAAATCAGAGGGCTAAAATCAGGGTAGGAAAAATGCCTTTTATTTCTAAATTATGATCATTTTTGATGTAAAAAGCATACTAACATTATAAGTGCACCCCAGGAAATGTTATAAAACAATAAAACAATGCAGTTCATGACCCCTTTAAACTAAATCTAGTAATAAATTGAAAATGAAAATTAAATGAAAAGTGTCGATTACGGCATTAAATTTAGATCTGCTCATACTGCATCATACTTTTTATGCATTTTACAGCATTGTGCACTATAACCAATCACACACAACTCTGTTGAGCTTATGAATGCAATGGCCAATCAGAGGCATTAAGATTAGTAATCGCTGAAACACCGGAGTTTTGTTCAGTGCGCGAAGAAAATGTATGTTTTGCTGCATTAGGTAAGGGTAAGGCAATAGGCTATTATTGTTCAAACTGGCTGCCATGCCAAATCACATATGCTTGCCTGTTCAAATTATAGTGGTTTGTGAACATGACCACTTTAATAACAAGAGCATTTATGCTGGGATGTGTAGGCTGTTGATAGGCAACACGTAACTATTTCATGCATTTTACAGCGTTGTGCACTATAACCAATCACACACGACTCCGTTGAGCTTATGAATGCAATGGCCAATCAGAGGCGTTAAGATTAGTAATCGCTGAAACACCGGAGTTTTGTTCAGTGCGCGAGCTGAAGTCTGACTGAATTCTTCACTCTCGCAAATACTCTCATCATAAACATAAACAGATTTGGTGACTGTGCTCTTGAGAGCGTCGAAACTAATATAAATAGGTTTTTCTATTTATAACATATTCTTTAAGCGTTGAGCAATGTAGCCAATCACAAACACATCTGATGTTTTCTTTTGATTTTTGTCCAGTGCTGAGATCTACACACTCAAATCCTCTCGTTATAATTATAACTACAAAAGTGTAGACATTATGTGGGCTAAATAAGATATTTATTGTAGAGTCAGCATAATAGATAAACAGAATTTTGTGAGATTGAGACAAATTAAGATGAGCGACAGCTTAGTGATTATAAAAGGGAGCGCTTCTATGCATGCTTTCTAGGCAATAATCCATTCAGAATTTAAAGAAAATGTATGTTTTGCTGCATTAGGTAAGGGTAAGGCAATAGGCTGTTATTGTTCAAACTGGTTCAAACTATAGTGGTTTGTGAACATAACAAACCACTTTATTAACAAGAGTGTTTATGCTGGGATGTGTAGGTTGTTGATAGGCAACACATAACTATTTCATGACATTCTATTTAAATGTGTTTTTAAGGAGGAATCGCATCTAGCCTTACCCTAAAGTTGGTTCACCCTCCGCCCATGCTTAGGAGAAGTGCAACAACCCTGACTTAAGAATCCAATATGGCTGCTCAGTGCAGTGAAACAGCAGTAAAATACTGTTTATTAGCACTTCAGTTTGTCTGTGTCTCAATAAACTCAGTGGTACACACAGTACTATCCAACCTCTATTTGTGGACATGATACTTAGGCATTACCTGTGCAAAATATCACTTTTTTATGTGTTTGTACAACGTGATCTCATGAGAATACGTGTGTATTTTTACATAAAGTGTGGTTCTACCACACGTACAATTACTTATGTTTTCATACACACAAAAACGTATTTATAACACTAAAACGTAAAAATACTTGCGTATTAACAGCAATAAAACGTAAATCATGTAACGTAAAGTGTGAATGTATATGAATTCCCATGTATTAATATTAAAATTGTGGCATTAATGTTTTAAATCTGTTGTATTCAATTGCCATATCAATACATGTTTTTAGTCGAATTTATTGAATGCAGTTTTCTCCTATGCAGCGACAATACAACCATAAGATACACCAAAGCACAACATAAATTCACAAATCACATTCATTTTATTTGTTTGCTGTACTCCATATCTTTGGAATCCATATGTTTGTAAAGAACAGATCCGAATTCAGCCCTTTATCCATCAATCTTCATTCTCAGCAGCAGCGACCATCACAATCAAAGCCCACGCTCGTTATGATTCAAATTTGAAAGTAGCGCCACCCTCGAGAAGCTTTACGGGACTGATATCGAACACTCATTGGTTCTCACCTGCTTCGTCTCAGATTGCGACATGCCGTGTTTCAGTGGATTGACATTTGAAATAAGTGCGCGCCTTCACGGAGAGAAGCCGGATTCATCATATTTTCATGGATTATTAAGTTAAATTCTGCTCTGTACCCTATAAAAAACTATTACCGCCAGAGAGGACTGCGACTGCAACTCATCATCATTTGAACTACTTTTGGTACCACTTTTGACATTTTCGCAATAAATAAATTGTGATTACGCTTGTTTGTCTGTTATTCTTTTATTTATAACAGTACTGAGTTTTAAGAAATGGTTATGGGTAGGTGTAGGATTAGCGGCACAAAATATCGTTTTAATGTTGTATTTTTACTACAATTGTCATTTTCTTACACATTTCTGTCCATTATGTTTTAACATTCTGTATGTAACCGAGCGATAGCCAATGATTGCACTTGATTCCGACTACGCCACCGGGCCTTCGATACCCACGGAAATAATTAAACACAGCAACACAAGTTCTATAGCTGGTGAATGAATAACAGAGACGTGACCTTCAAGTACAACAATCAGTACTGAAATCTGAGTAAGCATTTAACTTCACATTTATAACCATCTAAAAAGAGAGAATCACAATTTTAAGATGTCTAAACTTTAAGTCAAATATTAAAATCAAAACCCACAATTCTTGAATGCAAGATCAACCAAGCCTGCGGGAAGAAGAGAGAAAAAGTCACTGGGCCAAAGACCCACAACCTCAAGAGCACACGTGCACTGACGTACACCAACCAACAAGTTTAAAAAGGTGTAGTGAATAATGCAAATAACTCTACACTCTCAAATCAATACCCATGCAGTGCAGGAAACCTCACGCCACATGCAGTAAAGGAAAGACCCAGATGACCCCAGAGGAAAGTACTCCCACGCAGGCTGGCTCCTGGAATATAGAAAAATGGGTTAAAAACTCCTTTTCTCCACACATTTAGACCCTTAGCGGTTGGTACAAATAGGACTCAAATAGCAAAATCAGTAATAACAAAACAAAAAGAAATAACTTAAAAACAAGGGTTATCTCTCTACAATTAATATAGAATAGACCATGTAAAAAACAAAACGTCCTTATACAAGCTCTTACAGCATCTAAACAAAAGCCACGCTCATACCTCGCTATGGCGCTTCAGGGTCACAACACCGGAAGGAGACAGAAAAGATCAAAACGTCAGGAAGTTACGCAGCCTGCCAACCTTTGCGCTATTTATAGGGCAAAGTAAATACATATGCCCCACCCCGTACACCATCCTTATTATCCACTCGGTCACATGTATAAATTGGGTATGTTTAGGTTCGGGATGGGGTTTACGGATCTTACATTTATCTACAAAACGATAAAATGGAAATTATACATATATCTTTATGACATGAAAGATTCGTAAATATTTTACGTTTTTTCGCTGTAAAAACGTAAGTATTTTTACGTTTTAGTGCTATACTTACGTCAATATTGTACGTTTTAGCACCTTTCTAAATGTACAAAAATGTACGTTTTGTGTCTTTGAAAGTTACGTATTAATACCTACGTATTAACAATGAGACCAGGCTGGTTTGTATTCTGAAAGAGCAAGCACAACAAAGGTTTGCCTGTGAGCGTCCATCTTAGTTTTTTGACTTCTGTACTGGAACATGGTCACCTTGGGTGTGATGTCATTCCCATCTCCTACATCCTTCTTCCAATCCGAGGTAAACGGAATGTAGCATTAGTTGAAGAATTATCTCCATTGTTCACTTCGCGTCCTTTTGCATGTAACTAGTTTGGAGAAAAATAACGCAGTAATTTCGCTGACGAGATTACCTTGTATATACACAAAGCCAACTATTGTTTGTCTCTATGATTCAAAGGTTTGGGCTGATGCCTAGAAATGTAACAACACATACGTATGTGGTTGTCATTGGAATGTGTTAAAATGGTGAGTCCATAAAAATCTGTCATTGTCTCATTGCCAGGCTTATTTCACTATACCTCAGTTCCTTCACAGACTTGAAACGGTGTCTTGTTCATGTCACAAATGTCTTCTTCTGCAATTACAAGGAAAACTCAATTCTGCATTAATGTTCAGGGAAAAAATGTGCCCGGTTGACTGATTAACAGAGCGAATATCCTTCATTTCGTTCTAACACTGCAAGAAATGTCTAATCAGGACCCTGTCACTATAGTCAGCTTCTCCAGACGAGCCGTAATTCAGCCACCCCGCCGTTACTTGTGCTTTGATCAATCTGTGAATTATGCCCTGTCCTCTGGGAGCCACCAAATTTTCACCGGCTTTAAATTCATATTCCACTTGGAGATATAAAAGACGTATAGAGGCCAGGCAGCACTGTGTGTTCTGCAGGGTGTCCGATGAAGATAACAAGACCGCTTCCTCCCATGAAGAGCAAAAAGCGCTCATTTGAATATTTTATACAGGTGTCCTGCTTTCTTGTTGAGAAAGAAAAAAAAATCCAAGCAATACTAAGCTGAAGGGCAGAAGAAGGTACATCCTCAATCTGCCTTTGTCCTGATATAACAGTTTAATTTATTTTTAAACAGTTATGTCAAAAGATTGTAAACTAGTAGAAGAAATTCCATACAACTTCTTTGCACTAAATGCAACTTCTGTGGAGTTTGGGGCTGATAATTGTTTCTTTCTATTTAGATGCAAAACAGTTCATTACAGCTATAATGAATTTGCGAGCCCTATTTGCATCTGATAAAAAAAAAAAAAAAAGTATAAGGCCATTTTATAATAGGTTATTTCAACAATATCGCCTGCATCTGCTTTCAGCCTGATATCAAAAGTTAAAGTTCCTCATTGCATCTACTTGAGAATAGTTTGCACCGCTCTGATGGTTTGCTTATAATTACAAAACGAAATCAGGCCATACCTGCAGGGACGCTTGGCTCGGTTAGACAGCTGTCTAACGCACAAAAAAGGCATATCACTGCAGCTTTATGCACAAAATAAACACATTCAAGTCTAAGAGGCACTTTGAAACTGAATATCTGAAATAAAGGAGAACACAAATAATTGCACTGGGTTTGTGTAGAGATTTCATTTCAAATAAATCATGGCTGTCTAAGAAAAACTTTGTTGGGGATCATCTGATAGTTCCGTTGTCTTCATTCCATGTTAGATTTTCCCTGTGAGATTACTATAGGGGAGACCGGGGCTAGTTGTCACACTTTTTTTACTCCAGTGAATATTTCTCTGGATGGGTCAATTTCTATATAGGCACATACCTTAAAATCTTGGCTTCAAAACAAAAAAACTTGTACATTTCCACTGTTGATTTCGCCTTTTGCTGTAAAATACAGTTAATTCCACCTTTTGCCAAATGGGGCTAGCTGTCACAATGAAATATTCCATTAAACAGCCGATTAAAGCACAATTTAAATGGTAAAACAATTATGAAACACAGAACAATGCATAGAATAGCAGAAATGTAAAAGGTAACATGCAAAACTTAGGGCTGGGCAATATGGCAAAAAATTAAAATCTTGATTTTTTTCAGAACGATTGAACGATTCACGGTTTCAATTTCGATTTTTTTTTTAAATGTTTAACTAGTCAACTTAAAAATGTAACTACAATATGATTCAAGTAACATTCTTTTTACTAACCATCTGGTTAAAAAAAAGTTCTATTCCAAGTGATTCCAAGTTCCAAGTCTATTCCACACCTGAAGTGATCAAGTAAATCGGGATAAAAATGTTGATTGTGTACAGATGTAATGTGTTGTATTTTGAAAAGTGTCTGAGAATCAATAAAAATAGTTAATCTGAAAAAAAAAAAAAAAAAAAAACATGGTCTAAATGTAAAACAAATGACTTGTTATTTGTTAAATATCTTTGCAGAAAATATGCATGAAATATGAAGGCAAATGTTGTACAAACAACAAATCTGAAACATATCCTATATACTCATAAATAATATTAAATAATAAAAATGCTAAATATTTCTTAGCCAAAAAGTAATAGCAATAAATATCACCAGTAATAGGCTATTATTAGCAGCAAATGCTTTGTAAAAACAGAAAATACCCATGAAACGGCATTCTAAAGACACAGCAGTCAAGTAAAAAAAAAAAGTTCAGCTCGGTTTAAAGGATTAGTTCACTTTTTTTATTAAATTATTCCTTCATTTATTTAATCATTTGATTGTTTGTTATAACAACTCTGGCATAGTTATACAGGAAGTCTTTCTTATCTTGACCTGATGTCCAGTCTCAGTGTTGACACTCTATGATAGTTTCGTAGTTGACAGTCTATAGTTACATCAGCAGACAGCATTGATTCCTTTTCCCTCAGCTGTCTTTGTAGTTTTCAAAGTTCATACCATGTGGAGATGGAACACAGGATGCAATATAAGAAATAACTGTAAGGTAAAGTGTAAATGTCAAAGTTTTCTCCTCCATGATCCTATATAAGAAGGGGCTGTTGTTGTTTCATGGTAACCATGAACTCACCATGTACACACAAATACCTTTTCATTGGCGTAACTTTGTTTTAAAAAGTGGGTGGGACAGGAGTGAAAAGTGGGACCTTCAATAGTACATTGAGTTTAATTTATCGACATAGAGCTCATGTTTATTGTGATAGTTTCATCCTTACATCTACTATAATATATATTGTTAGTCCCGAGATTCTTCATGTTAGAAAATAAATACATAGATCCGTGATGGTAGAACTTTTGTTAAGCGTGCCAGAGGTTCTGGATTCTAATCTAATTCGCCCTTGTATAGTTTTTTATTATTATTATTATTATTAATTTTTAAAACCAAAGATGTTCATCAGTGATTGTATATCAAGAGCAGGGACACATTTGTGTGCCAGAACGCCTCTTATTTAACACAAAGGAATGAAACTAATACTCTGCTAGTCAACTAGAGACATTTAATTTGTATTACATCTGTACCCTTGCAAAAAGTGATGGGGACATGTCCCACCCACAAATTACACCTATGCTACTTTCCCATTAAAGGGACCTAATTCTGAACAGACACATTTAAGAATCGTCACCTGTACCAGCATTCAGGCCTGCGCTATATCTGCAAGAGGAATCAGTGTTTCTTTTTTTGAACATAATGAGCATGAATGCGGTTATGTCCTTACACGTGCATAGACAGCTAGTGCAAGTTCCCATTTCTCCTTGTTCATAGAAATTTGAAGTACTAATGTACAAAATGAGAATGTGTTTTGAGGAAAATAACCTCATCATTTCGTCTGACATTTTTAGGAAGGGCTAAATAGTCCGTAAATTTGAACATAAAGTCATAAATGCCAGAATATGGCAGAAAAAGGAAGAAAAGTTCAAATTGTAAATGTGCTGCTGTGAATAATGAGATCTCCAGCAGAATATGGGCAAGGAGATAAAGAGATGGGGAAAAGAGAGAGAGAGAGAAAGAGAGAGAGAGATTTGACTATTAAACAATGGAAGGCAAAAGAAGGAAGGTGGAGAGAGAGGGAAGAGAGAGAGAGGGAAAAAAAATCTCATAAAAGCACTGCTGCATATGGCTACATTTTATGTCGGTATGTGGGAAAGGGACAGTAGTTATATGATCAGGTACAGAACGAACCGCTATGGCTTTATTGGGTTGCATTAGCATACCACAACCCTGATCTCAGCCCCTGTAGGCTTATGTTTGGAATATACATGTAAATATTAAATGCTTGCTTTTGTTATCACATAATGAAAGCAAGTGTGCTGCAGATCAGATTCATGGAGCGATAAAGCATCTGTTCAGATGTAAGAATCATCTAAATACAATAACTGTAAAATGAAATGTCATTGAGCTCATTCAGTCAAGGAATGCAAAGCCTTCTTTCCAGCCAAATAACCAAACTGAAAAACTTATTGAAAAAAAAAAAAAATTGCCAGTGAATAACTAAAAAAAGCAAAATACTGTAATAATAATTTAAAAATGAATATTTTTTTTTTTTTTAAATAATGATAAATATTATTATTAATATTGTTTAAATAGGCTAGATGTTTAATTAGGAAGAAAAAAATTGGGGGGTATGCAATAAATTTATGTACATTGTTTTTAATGAATGTGTGCTGAGGAAATGCTTTCATGCTAGAGGTTCAATAGGCACATATTTATCATTGTTAGTTTTATATAACCAACATCACATTAGCAAACAACATGATTATGCACTGCCAGACCACCCTGATAATTGTAATACAATTATGTTGTGACACTGGTCACTGTAGGCTTTTCTTCTGCTGTCAGAGTCAAACAGACACACATGCTTAGACAAAATGACAGGGGAAGAGAAGACGAAAAGGGGAATATGAGCTTAAACTGAGCTTAACAGACAGTCTAAGCCAATGCTAATGTTATCTGTGTGATTTAGTCTTGTGCGTGGGAGCCTCTGGGCTCAGTGCTCATGGGATCATTGCACATTGTAATGCACTGTGACACCAATGGAGCTCTTTCTGCTTGGCTTTACGATGAAAAAACTCAGGGGGATTGGGGTTTGTCTCCTCAGAGCTGCACAAATGTCTTCATTTCTCTCCTTTTCTGAGGAATGCTAATGTCTTTTTAAGTGGCCCAAACATTGATAACTCGAATTTGATAATTCCCCTAATGTTTCACTGTTTACAGCTTGTATAACATTTTGCAATGGAAGGTGTTGGGAAATTCTGTTAAGAAGTATGAGTTTTTCAACAAAACTGTCTGTGCTGAAGACAGATTAGCTTGTCCTTATTTCAAGTAGTGATCAATCAGCAGTGCACAATGATTGTCAAAAGTTTTAATAAAACCTCACTTTATGTTGCTGCTATATAGTTTGGTGATATGTAGTGAGTCAAATGATCAACATTTTTGTCTCTGCTGTTTTTTTCCCTACAACACCCACAATGAGTCGCTCAATAACTCATGCATTCATATCATGAACCATCTCATGTTCTTTTATCTCACTAGATTCGAAGCTCATAACAGCTCAATATATTCACCTTCTCCAAGGTTTCACCGGAATAATAACCATAATAACATTTCTCCCTCTCCTTCTGTTTTTCAGATGAGTTCAAGGCCTTTCTCAAGAAATTGCCAACAGATCATTTTTTAAACACCTCTTCCGTCTTAAAGTTCTGGACATCAGATCTGGTCCTGCAGAGACGTTATGGTCTGCTGGAGGCGAGCACTAAAGTGGTGCTGGGAAAAGCCATCAAGATAGTACGCAAACTCTTCACTCTCAGCAAGCGCTGTCCTACACAGCCAAAGATCAGCCTGCCTAGAGAAAGGTACAAGGACATATGATCTTTTGTTGTTGTTTTTGCAAAGCATGTAAAGTAGCATGTACAACATGGGATTTAGAAAACATCAATTAAATAGATAGCTCATCCAAAAACTAGTGCTGTCAAATCTAATTAATCTAACATAAAAGTTTGTGTTTACATAATATATGTGTGTGTACATATTTTATTATATTTAAATATATATTAAATATATATACACCGATCAGGCATAACACTATCACTGACAGGTAAGGTGAATAACACTGATTATCTCTTCATCACGGCCCTGTTAGTGGGTGGGATATATTAGGCAGCAAGTGAACATTTTGTCCTCAAAGTTGATGTGTTAGAAGCAGGAAAAACGGGCAAGCGTAACGATTTGAGTGAGTTTGACAAGGGCCAAATTGTGATGGCTAGACGACTGGGTCAGAACATCTCCAAAACTGCAGCTCTTGTGGGGTGTTCCCGGTCTGCAGTGGTCAGTATCCATCAAAAGTGGTCCAAGGAAGGAAGAGTGGTGAACCGGCGACAGGGTCATGGGCGGCCAAGGCTCATTGATGCATGTGGGAGATTGTTGTATAAGACGTATAAGATTGTTGGCTGTTTCACTCTCAATATATACAACATTGTGTGGTTTATTTAGACTATGGCTTAGAGGTATTGAAGCTGCACTATTGCATGGTTCAGCTGTTGTTCTTATAGGACATTTATTTGTTTTTTGATTCTGCAAAGAAAAGGTTGCCAGATATCTGAATTTGTGGGGAAAACAAAGAGAGATGAGAAATGAGACTGGAGGATATTAAAGTGACTGAATGGTGTGCCTGAAGAGTGGTCAGCGTGCGCACACTATAATCAAGAGCTCCACGCAAGTGACAGGTTGTAGTTAGCATCCTTCAGCTTGAAGACTTTCACTCCATTGAGACGGCTTTCACCTGCACAAGGAAAAAAACACTAGAACTCACCCAAACTGAGAGTTGGATCGTTCAGAGACATTTTTGTTTGTTCATTAATTTCATAACAAATGTTTTATTACCCAGAATGCTGTAATTGCTTGATATTCCATAGGGCTTTTCACACTTGAAATAGTTAACCCTGGGTCATTCTAAACCCCGGGTAAATGGAATCCTGGGTTACAGTATCTTTATTCACATTTCACACTGCTCATAATATACCTGGGGTTAACAGTTAATCCTGGGTGTTCATAAGATGCCATTTCACATTGCACATTCCTAATCCCCGGGTTAAAGTCCTTATTTGAATATTTGTGGTGTCAGTGTTACTGACTGGACAAACGCAGCACGTGACCTGTTTACATGACGGCTCTAGCATTGCGCGTCCTCATATTACACATTGCTGACTGTAATATCAAGAGCAGGGTTTCATAACCCCGGGTAAAAAGGTGCTAACCCCACTTCTAAAGTGTGAAACGCTCCTTTACCCGGGGTTAAAAGCGGTGTTTCCCAGACAGCAACATGATGTGGCCCAGATCCGGCCCACATCTGGTACATGTGGATTACACACGGACCAGATGTGGGCCGGATCTGGGCCGACACTATGTTGCTGTCAGGGTTAGAACGATGATAACCCAGGGTTAAGCACAGTGTGAAAAGCCCATGTGTTTCTTAGAAATCTTGAATGTGAGCCTCTGTAATGTCATTTACATATTTGTTGGTCATATGTTCAGAAAAAAAAATAACATTTTAATTCAAAAAGACAATTCTATATTTGAGAGATCAATGTACTAGGAGATTTTAACCTATATTTTATAAATCGTAATTATTTTCTATCTTTAAAAAGGTGATTTCATCACTAAAATCAGGATTAATTTTCTTTCAAGAAAACTACTGAGGTTTTTGCACTCATATATATATATATATATATATATATATATAATATATATTCATACAGTCAAACCAAAAATTATTCAGACATTTCTGATATTTTTGATATATTTTTACTAGTGGGTGCAGGACACTATAGTTCATTTGTGTAAGTGAGGATAGCAAAATAAAGTAAACTGTGACATATTATACCCAAAAATTCTTCATACAGTGGACTACCAGTAAAACTGATAAAAATTTGGAACCAAAAATTATTCAGACACTTTGACCTGACCATGTTTTGCTTAAGTGTTATCTGACATAATTAAGATAATTTTTTTCTGACAGTTTAACTCTGATATCTTGTCATATTTTATTACCATTTTTTTAAACTATAGTGAATAAACTGTATTAATGAATGAAATGTTCAAGGTGTCTGAATAAATTTTGGTTTGACTGTGTATATATAAAAGCATGAATTCTAGGGTTAATTTCATGACAGCTGGCGAAGTATTATGTTCTCCCAAGAAAGTTTAAGAATTTCTTTTGAAAGAAATTTTAAGACTTTCTTCTGAACTGAAATGGACATAATAAGTAAATGCAGTTCTCTTTGTTTTATTTATATATTCAGTTTATTTGAATGAAAAAGCAAAAAAAACAAAAAAAAAAAAACAAGAATCTTTTATCTTTTTCAGAGAGATTTCTCATCAAAATAGAAGATTCACACACAAGTCAACATGTATGAGCACTGCTTAGTGGTTTATTTACCGCCTGAATTACATCTTGACATTAAATGCTACATTTGTGGATTTATAATATTATTAATAAATTCAAGAGTCCAGGACAAAAGTAAGGCCAGATGAAATGAAATCCCACAGGAAGGCAGCCAACAGAAAGGGCATGTGATGTGAGACATTTTATTTATATATGCATGGCATTAAGTATTCGTCAACAGTTGTGAAGTGAGTAGGAAGATAATGGAGAGCCCATGGAGTTGGAGCATTTATTTAAGTGACTTGTCTCTTGCTAAATTGGATAAAAGACAATGAAAATGATGCACCATTTCCTCACACACATCCCCAAAGGCTTTTAAGACTCACTTCCTCTACTGGTTAGGAACAATTTACATTTGTCAAAGAACAGGCTATCAGCACTCGATTAATATTCGTATCAATCAGCAAGAGGAAATGAACGCCTCATTTACCGCAAAGAAAACAAGGCTGATGTCAAGTTCTGACTGAACCATTTTAACATGTTAACTGAACAAGCAGCCCAGAAATCTTTCGATTTTATCTTCATTTAGTAAAGCCAAGCCTGTCATATTTTTCAGGAACTAATCTTGTCTGTAATCACCACCTTCTCTCTTGCAGGACTCTGGGTTTTTGGCTCAACAAAGCCCAGTCTCTGTTGTACTGCAGCGAGCATGGTGTGCACGGCACCTTCTCTGAGGAACTGCAGGGCTGCATCTGCGCCGCAGAGCAACGTGCTGTCTGCCAGGGCACCGTGCCATGTAGGGTGGGTGAGGGGACCCTCTGCTCATCCTGCGCCCCGGACAACATCACCCGCTGTGGCACATGCCTCCCAGGCAGCATCCTCCATATGGGCTTCTGCCGCCCTAACATCGCCAACTCTTTGGACCACTACGTCAACTTTGACTTTGACATGCCGGACGCAGAGATGCGTTACCTCCTCCAAAGGCTTGACAGCCGCATGGAGGTCCACGCCATCTACATCAGCAACGACGTGCGCCTCGGCAGCTGGTTCAACCCGGCGTGGAGGAAGCGCATGCTGCTCACCCTCAAGAGCAACAAGAACAAGTCCAACCTCATCCACATGCTGATGGGGATCTCTTTCCAGATCTGTTCCACCAAGAACAGCACGCTGGAACCCGTGCCTGCTATCTATGTCAACCCCTTCGGGGGCAGCCACTCGGAGAGCTGGTTTATGCCCGTCAACCAGCAGGACTTCCCAGACTGGGAAAGAACTAAATTGGATGCCTCACTCCAGTGCTACAACTGGACCCTCGCTCTTGGCAGCAAATGGAAGTCCTTCTTCGAAACGGTGCACATCTACCTGCGCAGTCGCATCATCACTGACGATCCTGCCGTCAACGAGACGCTTTTTTACGAGCCGCTGGACCTGGATGACCACTCGGCCAACCTGGGCTACATGAAAATCAACAGTCTGAAGGTCTTTGGCTACAGCATGCACTTTGATCCAGAGGGGATCAAGGACTTGATCCTGCAGCTGGACTACCCGTACACGCAGGGATCCCAGGATGCGGCCTTCCTGATGCTTCTGGAGATGAGGGACCGCATCAACCGGCTCTCTCCACCGGGAGCCCAGCCGCTGGACCTCTTCTCCTGCCTGCTGAGGCACAGGCTCAAGCTTTCGTCCAGCGAGGTGGTGCGCATACGGGAAGCGCTCCAGAGTTTTAACGCCAAGCTCCCCAACTCCACAGAGCAAGAACTCAGCCAGCTGTGCAGCTAGCTCAAATGAGCCTCTGTTGCTCATTTTTGCCTGCCTCTGAGAATGTATTTGTAAATGTGTTGAGAGAGAAAGGGAAAAGAAATTTATTGTCAGTGTGCGTGTAAATGTTTGTGGATGAGAATGTCTTTGAACCCTCTTTCTTTGGGCGGCAATTGTAAGAAGCAGAATTTTTGATTGTAACAGATACTGGAGCATACCATGTGGAAGCCGTACGTTGCCAGAATATTCCCTTGCTGGGAAAACCTTGTTGGATCTAGCCTACAGTCAAATCTACTTAGTGTCTTTGAGTAAGGGTTCCTTTTGAGACAATGGACTGTCTACACGATCCATGAAAAAGAACATATATACCTACGGTTTCTTAGCACGTATATGTGCTGGTGCTGTAGTTATCCTTGGTGATGTCAATGTTCGAGATGGAGAATGGACAATAAGAAGTCCATTCCGATGTAAAGTATCGGAGCACAGTGGTCCAACAGTTATAACAATCAGCAAAGATTCAAATTCGTGCTTTTCTATTTTATCTGGATTTGCAAATCCTGTGTCGTGAGATCTGTATATCTGTATTTAATGTGGGATTGAATTGCCAGAATGTTGGATATGAATTCCTTTGTATTCAGAGATATGGCTAAACCAAAAGGTAAACATGAGAGCAAACTGAATGGCGAAATTTCTTTACAGTTTTTTTTTTTTTTTAATGTTTATTGAAATCTCTTTTGAGAAGGCAACCTTAAGGTTACAGTACATGCTTACTATATTGTTTTGAAAAGGTTTGTTGGCCGCTTTGTAAATACTGCTCATCTCATTCGAAACGTGAAAAGCTTCACATTGCTTCTTGGATATATACTGATAAACACATGTATTTGTACTTTTTGAAAGTGCAAAGACCAAAAAGAAAAGAAAAAACACACACTTTAACACAAAACAACTGCCTTATGAAGTGAAGTCTCTGTTCTGATATCAAAGCACACTTGGCTGTATGTCTCTCTCTTTAAGAAAAAAGCAGAAAACACTTTTTTCCTCTTTCTTTTTTTCCTCTATACTAAATTCTGATTTCAGTTACAGTGACCTCTAATCTGTAAATGTCCATTTTTAATTGAAGTATTATATGAGGAGTGCATTGTGTCATCTATGTGCAAATACAGATTTACATTTACATCACCTGATTCAATAGCTTTGTTTTTTTTCACAGCATTTCCCTGCTTTTCTATTAGACACTTGATGATGTGACGAGGCATAACTGTAATACATGAATTCATTTTAGTATCTCTACATCTAGAGGCAATTATTTCCACTCAGCATTTAATAACTGTACATGTACTGCTTAAGTGTTCTTGATTAAGTTGCTTGGGTTGTAGCATTTGTCAACACAAACAGCCACAGAATTACAGCCTTTGACAACACAGAGCATTTATTACTGCTTTTTATATAAAACTGGAATGTGTGGAAATGTCTTTGAAAATTGCGTATATGCATCAACATAAAAAAACGATCAGTTTTCTGTCAAGATAAGATGGATCGCTCAATATACGAGGAGCAACTTTTACAGTGCGAGGTGAAAAAACAGAATAAAAAAGTGCAATTTATGCTGTTGTCGTGGAGAGCTGTAGGACCTTCACGATATATATGTGACTCAACTGCAAAGGGGGAAAAACATTCTCACTAAATTCAGAAGATGGAAATCACAGTCTGTAAATATGAGCTGTTTATCTTAATGTCTAACACAGGAATCGGTTTTCACCCTTCAACAAATTGTCAAGACAGTGAAGGGCGTTGAATCAATCACAACAGCACTATGTAAACTGGCATAGCCTCCCTCTTAAGAAACAATCTGAATATTTCTGTATTTCATGATTTATTATGACTAAAATGCCTGAATTTACGTTTTTTTGAGAAACACTTTATAATAACTTAAATGAATTCATAAACAAGTCTTAAACAAAATATTTAAATATATACTGTATACTACTGTTCAAAAGTGTGGGGTTGGTAAGATTTTTTTTATGTTTTTGAAAGAAGTCTCTTCTGCTCACCAAGGCTGCATTTATTTGATCGAAAATACAGTAAAATACATTGTGAAATATTAAAAAAAAAACAGTTTTCTGTTTTAATATACTGTATTTCAAAAAGTCATTAATTCCTGTGATGGCAAAGCTGAATTTTCAGCAGTCTTCAGTGTCACATGATCCTTCAGAAATCATTCTAATATGCTGATTTGATGCTCAAGAAACTTTTCTTATTATTATCAGTGTTTTGAAAAAGTTGTGCTGCTTAATATTTTTGTGGAAACCGTGATATTTTTTTTCCTAGGATTCAACATCATTTGTTTGAAATGGAAATCCTTTGTAACATTGTAAATGTATTTACTGTCACTATTAAATGAATGCGTCCTTGCCTAAATAAAAGTATTAATTTCTGTTACTGACCCCAAACTTCTGAACTGTAGCATATAGTTATGAATACTGGTAACACTTTACAATAAGGTTCATTAGTTAACATTAGTTAACTACATGAACTAATAATGAACCGCACTTATACAGCATTTATTAACCTTTGTTAATTTCAACATTTATTAATACATTATTAAAATCTTATTAACATTAGTTAATGCACTGTGAACTAACATGAACAAACAATGAACAACTGTATTTTCATTAACTAACGTTAACGAAGATTAACTACAGTAACAAATGTATTGCTCATGCTTAGTTCATGTTAGTTAATACATTAACTAATGTTTAACTAATGAACCTTATTGTAAAGTGTTACCTGAATATTAAATTAATATGTACAATAACCAGTTTTAACAAGTGAAGCATATAGGCCTGGTGTACTATTTAAAAATGTATAAAAAGTTATTGAATAGTGTCACCTTTTTATCTCATGGATATGTGAGATATAAATCTATAGTCAATATCTCACTGTTTTGTATTTGGAGTTTAGAAATTTTTGTTTGTTTTTTATCCTCCAATCTAATATATTTCTGATTAAAATAGCTCCAGCCATCATGGTCTCATTCTTGTTTATGTGCACAGTTGACTGAAAAAGCTATTAGATTTTTTCTGTGCAAAGGCATGAGATGAAAATTATTTACCAAGGCTCTGACCATCTACTGAATGTATGTACTGTAATACACTCTCATTTCAAAGTGAACGTACCTATATGTCTAATCCAGCCATTTTTGTGATGCCAGATTTCCAGATAGTTTACCCAAAAATGAAAAATTTGTCATCATTGAGGGTTCAAGTTGTTCTAAACCTGTATACATTGCTTTGTTCTGCTGAACACAAAGGAAGATATTTGGAAGAATGTTTGTAACCAAGCAGATTTCGCCCCCCATTGACTACCATAGTAGGAAAAAAAAAATACTACGGTAGTCAATGGGGGGCGAGATCTGCTTGGTTACAAACATTCTTCCAAAATGTCTTCCTTTGTGTTCAGCAGAACAAAGCAATGTATAGAGGTTTGGAACAACTTGAGGTTAAGTAAATGATGACAGAATTTTCATTTTTGGGTGAACTATCCTTTTAAGTTTAACTTTAGCACATTTGATGTTAATACTCTGCTTTTGAAGCATTGTACATTTATGTTCAACACAAGCCAGACAAGCTCTCAGATGCTTTACTGTAACAGTTACAAGCAGCCTTGTTTTTTTATTTCTTTGGGAATTCACCAAGGGTGTTATTCTGATTCTGCTTTTCAGATACACAAGATTATGCTTTTCTAGAAACATGTAAAAATGTGACCTACTTTCAGGCTTTCTCTGCACGCCGTTTCAGTGACTTGAAAATAAAACGAGAGGTTTTTCAGAAAAACATTTGAAAAGCAGTCCTCATTAGCGTTCTTTGAAAAAAAAAAAAATTCTGCGGTAATGCTGCAGGAAAGGGGCAAAAAACAATTATTTGTAGTGAAATCATTGCATTAATTAATTTCAGCCTGTAGTTATTTACTGAGCATGCTCTGAAACAAAATGGCATGTTGTCAAGCGAATCCAGCTCCTGGAGTTTGAGGTATCCGCTGAGTCAACTTAAACACATCTGAATGCTATTTCAGGACATTTCAGCTCTGTTCTTGATTTGGGTCGCAATCAGTTTTCCCCGTCCTGTCTTTAAACTACACTTCTGTGCTGCAGACACACATATATCTGTATATGTGTCACTGCTATGAGTCAGACACACATATATCTGTATATGTGTCACTGCTATGAGTCAGACACACATATATCTGTATGAGTACAGTGGTGACGAATTCATTATGCCTGTACATACAGCAATTTTATGAATAATGTTCAAATAAGATTCAATCTCAGAGGGGTCAGCCCAGGGTCCTGCCTTCAGCCTCCATGCATTGCCATAGTGGGACATATGGGACACTTTTTTCTTTGTTGTTGAGAGGTATCAATGTCCAGAACCAAAGTGCTGAATGTAAATAGTCTGACTGCATCCATTTCTATGAGAGACACTATAGCTCAGTTGCGAGCATGAAATATTGCAGAGGGGATTCTGTATGTGGTGTATGATTCGGTACAGAGTCAGATATGGACAGGTGTGGCCATAATATTATCTTTATACTCTTAAGATCATTTCTCTCTCTCTCTCTCAATGTTTTAACAAGATGTAAATGTTCTTATATGAATTAATAAAAGGAAAAAGCAATCCTTTCCCCACATGGAGTCTCTAAATAAATGCTTTACTGGGTAAGTGCCATCTCCTTTCTACCATGAAGAGCTTACTCTTTGATCTGTTATACACCAACAGACGACCATTAAAAGATTAAATTTAGCCTGCACTGTACATTGTTTTCCATGGCACTAATCATTTACTTTTATAGATATGTTTGCCTCATCAATTTGTAGGCCGATTTTTAATAGGTTTTTAGAACAGCAGTCCCAGAATGTCTTTAAAACTCCAATTCCTGAGTTCGGATTTGAATGAAATGTAGCTCTATTATGCAACATATAGGCTCACTGGAAAAATGTGCCTTTAATTACATTTGCAAAACTCCAAAAAACATACCTATACATACAATTCACTGCAGATTCCTGCTAAAATGACTGCTAGTGGCAGTTAAACACCAACAACTTTTATTCCTTTTCAGACTAATTATGATTACAGGGGCATTATAATCGATTATTAGACTTATTTTCGCACAATTCCTTTCACATTTGTAGCTTATGACCTCAAAACACTTTTACTATAGCGCATGATTTGTAGATTAATTCATGTTGGCGTTGACATCACATATCCAGATCCAAGATTCTGGCGTAGTAAACTGCTTGCCTGGTACATTGCACTTGCGATGCGGAGCGCTCAGGTACGAGTCCCGTGAAACACAAAAGAGCTCAAAGACTTATAGAAGCAAGCTAAAATGACGTGGTTACTTTAGCAAATGCATTTTTATCTCATGTTTGCTTTTGTTGATGCTGTCGATTAGGTTTAGGGAAGGGATCAGTGTATGAGCGGTTGTTATTTTCAAATGCGACAGACTCTATCGGATAGAGAGCATTAACCTTTTAGCAAAGATTTGGTTTTAGAGCCACTCACAGGACATGCAGCCATATGTAGCCTACAACAAAAAGATTTTATAAAACACTGCCAAATTCACGTTCATCCGTTTCGGATAAAATTGAACGTGCCTTTGCCGCCACTCATACATTTCACTTTTAAAATTGTGGTGATAAGAAGCAGCATAATATCATTTCGAAGAAAACCACAGTAATGTTTTTTCAATGAGCTTGGGTTGATATTACATTAGCAAACAGGAAGCAGAATTGCCATTAAAATTTGAATTTAAGAAAGTAATTAACATAAATTCCAATAAACCCCCTAAAATGAATGTTTTAACAAGAAAAAGAAAGTTTCTCAAGATAAACCTTGAATGTTCTTAAACGTTTAAGAAAACAGTTGTCTTAAAGGTTGAATTTTGACATTTAATTTTTGAGAATGCTATTATTTGTTGAATTTCTTCTAACTGTAATTTAGTAAATTCAATGTAATTTAGTAAATTCATTCCAGTTCTTCACTTCCTGTGGGGTGTGGCAAATTCAAACCAAATTGCACTGTCACATCAAACTCATGAATTGAAAGGGAGCCAGTTCTTCAGTTCTGAATTTTGCACAACCCTGCAAGTTAAAGGTGCAGTAGGTGATCTGGGAAATGCTAACGTTAGCCTGCTAGCATTGAAAGCATACAATCCCACCCTCCCTGCAAATCGCGGTCCAAAGCCACGCCTCCTCCAAAACACATGACGCACACGCACACACAGCTGCTCTCGGCAAAGCATCACAAGAGACGGCGTTAAACTACCTCATGTCTCAAAGCACATAACATTACAATAATAATAAGTGTAAACAACTTAGAGAGCTTGTACTTGACTGCTGCAGATTCAGTTCGCTGTTGATACTGACTAAACAGCTCCGGTTAGAACGTCACAGGTTGCCATCTCTTAATTACGGTAGTTGTGGCGTGAGCGCAGCATAAGTTCGTTGTTTTGATTCGGTAGGAACTGTAAAATGTGGCTGCTGTTTGTTTGCGGTGCTCCGTGACTGAAGTCTGTCTACATAAACTCGGCATAGCATAAAACACGCTGATGACGTATGATGTCTGTGCGAACAGGGTGCACAAGGGTATGTAAAAACATACGCTGACAGGTAGGTAGGACATCATATTATTTCATTCGGACCGAATATAATAATTGGATGAACATTTTATGGTCCGACGCCTTCCACAGATGATATATATTTATTAAAATACATTTAGACCATTTAGCATAGTGATTGCTATCAGGATATGAGACTTTCAACCAGTATAACAAAAAAATGTTTCTGTAGAGAATCACCTATTGCACCTTTAACATTATTTGTTTACTATACCATTTTACTAATAAAAAACAACTATGATAATTCTCTTGCAGGCTTTAGGACTACAAACTGAAAATTAAATATAGGGGGACAAAACTGCTGTGGCTGTATGTTTACAAGAGAGGCCATTTTGACTTCAGTCACTCCTTCCTACTGACTCCATATGTCCCTGCTGGAACAGAAATCCTGTGAGGAAGCAGGAAGATAAGCAAGTCAGGGAGTTCAAAATATAATCTGACTTCAACACACCACACCGCAGAGCAAATAAATTCTTCCTGATTCTCCTCCAGTGTATGTTTGAGGATTCAAAGGCAGATAAAGAGACACCACAAACCGGTTTAGCACAACAGAGAACAGGAAGAAAGTTAACAAGACAGGTTTCCATGGGCATTGAGGGTGGATACACCAGCCTAGTTTATTTGTTCTCTCTAAAACGGGGGTTTTAAAGAAATGAAAAGGTCGACACTGGTAGAGGAACAGGAGGAATTGGCACGCCAGCTTCCTCAGCTTCAGCAGAGATGTGTGAATCGATAAGATGGTTGGGGGTTGACAGAATGACAGCCACCGGGAGTCCTGAAGGACATCCTGTGAGGGAGAAGAAAAGAAGAAGGGTAGAAGAGAATCTGACAGGACACTTTAATGAATAGTAATTATTTTTCAAAGGAAATCGCTCTGTGGGTTGTAATGCTGAAATCTGTTTCCCACTTGAGGAATAAAGATGTGATTTGTTACTCAGGCCAACGGGAGGTTTGAAGAAGTAAGAGAATCCTGACACAATCCAGAGCCATTTTGAAGAAAATCTCTTTTATTGTGACTGAAACACTAAAATATCAATTTTTTCTAATATACTGTATTTTGTCCTTATCTGTGTTTGCATCTACAATTCACCACCAAACAGTAAAGAAACAGTTTACCCAAAAAATTAAAATTCTGTAATCATTCCTTACCTTCACGTTGTTCCAAACCTGTATTATGCACATGATCGACTAAGGACAAACAAAGAAGGAAAATCTGTTGTTTTCCCATTTAATATGACTGTATTATTAGAATGCCGACTCTGTATTGGCCGGCTCCTGCGTCAGCATCACACGCATGCGTATTGCTGCTCACATGAACAGTGTCGGCCAATCCTGAGTCGGCATTCGGGTGTAAACATGGAAGCGCTGCACGGCGGAGACTAACAGGGTAGTGAAAAAATTGTTGAATAAAGCGTTATTTTTGTTTTTGCACACAAAAAGTATTCTCGTCACTTCATAAATTAATGTTGAATCACTGTAGACACATGGACTATTTTAACAATGTCTTTAATGCCTTTCTGGACCTCAAATGTTCAATGACATTGCTGCCTATGTGTGCTTTTGATTTCATCAAAAAATATCTCAGTTTATGTTTCAAAGACGAACGAAGGTCTTGCGGGTTTGGAACGACATGAGGGTGAGTAATTAATGACAGAAATTTCATTTTTGGGTGAACTAACCCTTTAACCAGATAACCACAAGGAGACCGTAAAGTCTTTTGTTAACAACAGATTTATAAACTCTTCTTTTCACAGAATAAAGAAAGTCATACAGGTTTGGAACAACATGAAGGTGAGTATAAATTGAAGACAGAATTCTTATTTTTTTGGATGAACCTTCCCTTTAATGAGATAAGCTGTCCTGGTATAATTAAGTTTCTCCTACTTGTCTTTGTCTCCTCTTACATTGATAACAAAAGTTATGCAAGATCTACTAGAGCCCAGACTACTGTCTAATGTAATCCTAAGGCCAGCTGAAAGTACAAGAACTAAGGATCCCCTCCCAAAAATAATGAAATAAAAGGACTTTTTTACAAGAGTCTTTCTTGATCTTCTTCTTTTGCGCTCCAGGCAATGTGCAGCTGACAAAGAGAGTGAGTAACTCCTTAATGACACTGGCTCATTTGAAGCTGTGCAGAAAAGCAGCTAAGGAAACTCTCATGTGTGTCTGGCCTTGAAATACAGTATGTTGTCTTTCACACATCCAATACAATGTTTAATGATGAAGTAGAAAAGAGAATAACTGCATTTGCTGGTGTGCCGGATGTCATATTAAAAATTGTATGGCTTTGGAATTCATAGTATATACTACTGTGTATCACAGCAACATTTTATACAATGTACTAACTATACAACCCAGACAGCAACATAATGTCGGCCCAGATCCGGCCCACATCTGGTCCGTGTGTAATTCACATGTATCAGATGTGGGCCAGATCTGGGCCACATTATGTTGCTGTCTGGGAATATAGTCTGGTTGCTTTAGTATTGTGCACAACCAACAGAATGCAATACTTGCACTTGACAACAGCCAGTGGTAAAGTTTATGTTGGCCCTTAAAACATAAATCTCAGGGTGAACTGAAAGTAAACTTTGTTGCACTCTGTATGTCTCTGATAAGCATGACACAGCATCTAGAACTACAATACTCATACATGTCCTCCTGCAATTCTTACTCAAATTTAGGATTAGTTACTTGTAATTATGCATAATTTACTGTTATTACTATAGTAAGTACATGTAGTAATGTGTAACTACATCACCTTAAAATAAAATGTTACCAAAAAAAAGTACTAATAGTAACAACAACCGTAATGCAATAAGAATATTGTGTATGGATTGGCAGTAGTGCAACATCAGTTCTTGTCCTTGTGCAACAGAAAATCTAACCTTTCACTTTAGCTTTCTAATTTTGCATTAGAAAATTATGACTACCATAGTATTTTTTTTTCCTACTATGGTAGTCAATGGGGGGCGGGATCTGCTTGGTTACAAACATTTTTCCAAATATCTTCCTTTGTGTAGAGCAGCTTTGAACAACTTGAGGGGAAGTAAATGATGACAGAATTTTCATTTTTTGGTGAACTATCCCTTTAAATGGCCAACTGAAATTAGAGTAATGCCATATGGTGACAGACAGCTTATGATAAAGAAACGTCCAGAAGCAGGGAAATAAAAGGACATGAGCAGCAGTGTGTGAAAACAAATTCTGCTTTTGTTAGTGAGCTTCATGCATGCCTGGAGAGACAGCGTGTGCTGGAGAGAAGCGCTCGCGTCAAGAGCAGGGTGGTCTGTGTGTCTGTCCTAGAATGAAGCGTCCCTGAAGATGTCCAAAGACCGTCTCTCCCTCCAGAGTTGACATGAGGGGGTTCCTCTAATCCAGACTGTCAGGAGGAGAACCAAGGACACCCAAATGAGCAGTAGGCAACCAATCCATATCACTACTGTCAAAATCCCAGGGGTAGAAGACAAACGGAAACGAGTGGATCAAGTCAAGCAGAATGCAAATCCAGATGATGAGGTGGCATGTGTGTGCTGTTATATGTGATCTTGTGTGTGTGATTCAGGATCTGCTGGGAGATGAGAATGGCACAAACACACATGGGAGATAAAAAGTGATCCAAGAGGAACAATGTAGGTGGCAGTACTACTGGGTTCCTGAAAAATCTGTGTGTATATATTGGTCAGTAAGATTTTATAATGTTTTTAAAAGTCTCTTGCTCGCCAAGGCTGCATTTATTCAATCAAATATACAGTAAAAACAGTAATATTGTGAAATATCGCCACTATTTATAATTCTTTTCTAGTATATATATATATATATATATATATATATATAGTATATCTAATATATTCTCAAGAATATTCTCAAGAAACATTTCTTATTACCAAAGCTGAAAACAGTTGTGCTTAATATTTCTGTGGAAACTTTTATCAGGATTCTTTGATGAATAGAAAGTCCAAAAGAACAGCATTTATTTGAAATATAAATTATAAAGTGATTACTGTCTCTTTAAGAAAAAGAGGTTTCGAGCACATGAAGTAACACTATTTCTTAACGTCTTATCATGCCATATCATGTTATCATAAATTCTTTTATTTTCTTATCATACAATACTCTATGATAAGAATAAATTAAATTTTGCATTTGAAAGAACGTTTTCAACATACTTAACACATTTGACATTCATTAAGTTTCTTTTCTTAAAAAAAACTATGCATTATGAGTGAATGCATTAGATTTGAAAGAAATTTTTTTGCTATATTATGAATCAAATGTGCGATTTAATCAGTTTTAAATGATTATGATCGTGATTGAAGTTTGACATTTCTTTCAAAATCTTTAAAAAAAAATTAATTTGAATGTTTTTGAATCATCAAAAGATATACATGTACATATTTGATGCCCTAAGGGGAGGGAAGGAAGGAAGGAAGGAAGGAAGGAAGGATGGATGGATGGATGGATGGAAGGAAGGAAGGAAGGAAGTGTGGATGGATGGATGGATGATGGAAGGAAGGAAGGAAAGAAGGATGGATGGATGGATGGAAGGAAGGAAGGAAGGAAGTGTGGATGGATGGATGGATGGATGGATGATGGAAGGAAGGAAGGAAGGAAGGAAAGAAGGATGGATGGATGGATGGATGGATGGAGGAAGGAAGGAAGGAAGGAAGGAAGGAAGGAAGGATGGATGGATGGATGGATGGATGGATGGATGGAAGAAAGGAAGGATGGATGGATGGATGGATGGATGGATGGATGGAGGGAGGAAGGAAGGAAGGAAGGAAGGAAGGAAGGAAGGAAGGATGGATGGAGGAAGGAAGGAAGGAAGGAAGGAAGGAAGGAAGGAAGGATGGATGGATGGATGGATGGATGGATGGAAGGAAGGAAGGAAGGAAGGAAGGATGGATGAAGGAAGGAAGGAAAGATGATGGAAGGAAGGAAGGATGGATGGATGATGGAAGGAAGGAAGGAAGGATGGATGGATGGATGGATGGATGGAAGGAAGGAAGGATGGATGGAAGGAAGGAAGGATGGATGGATGGAAGGAAGGAAGGAAGGATGGATGGATGGATGGATGGATGGATGGATGGATGGATGGATGGATGGATGAATGGAGGAAGGAAGGAAGGAAGGAAGGAAGGATGATAGAAGGAAGGATGGAAGGATGGATGGATGGATGGATGGAAGGATGGATGGATGGAAGGAAGGAAGGAAGGAAGGAAGGATGGATGGATGGAAGGAAGGAAGGAAGGAAGTCAAGTCAAGTCAAGTCAAGTCACCTTTATTTATATAGCGCTTTTTACAATGTAGATTGTGTCAAAGCAGCTTTACATTGATAACTGGTACATTATTTGGCTGCACAGCAGCTCTTAAAGAATAGTGTCAATGCAGGTAGATCAAAGCACTGTTGAATATCAAATGTCAAGTCAAATGTCAAGTGTCAAGTGAAGGAAGGAAGGAAGTGCGGATGGATGGATGGATGGATGATGGATGGAAGGAAGGATGGATGGATGGAAGGAAGGAAGTTGTTGATTGGTCACTAACTACTATCATTCAGATTGAGCCTTTATATCTGAATGGATGGCTCTTGGCTAAGATGTAAATTAAACAGCAATAGTCAAAACGTAAGTTTCAAGACTAACAGTCTTTGTCTAGTGAGAGTCACAGCTCAGTCTGTATCGTCTAGCAGCGAGAGAGCTGACAGTTCATGCGAGCTGTTGGTGCACCAGAATAATTTACAGTACTGTGGAAAGCATATCGCATAATTGTGATTTCTCATAGCACTTCGCACTACACTGGAGATAACTGTCATTACCATCAGCATTTCTCATTTCTCACTTACATACTTATAAAATACAACCTTCACACAGTTTTGACAAGTTGGTAGTTTTCTCTAGGCATGTGTCTAGTTTCCACAGTAATCTACAATGCAGCACTGCCACCATAAAAACAACTTCAGCCCGCTCTGATCAGATCACAACACAAGAACTTCTACACAGAGTGACAGAGTTCCCCCACAAGATCAACAGTATTCACTCTGTTAGAGTTCACCAATAAAGCAGAGCAAAAACATCAAGTCACATGTATCAAAACTTCAAGTTCTTAGGTTTTTCCTCCGAGCTTACGAAATGGATCAAAGACTTGTTTGTGTTATTTTTTCCAAAAGCTTGTGGTCCCATTTTAGGCCTAATAAAACTCTTTAAAAAATCTTAGAATGAATACTAAATAAGAAAAGATAATTGAGGTATAAAATAGACTGTTGTCAAAAAAGCGATGATTATTTAGGTCGATCATTTACTGTTTGGAAAGCAGTCGCCAAACCCTTCTATTGGTAAACTAATAGGCTTTTCTAAACTCAGCAGCCTGGCAAGTGCACAAAGTATGAAACATCAGAAACTTTGTTTTCTCTTTTCAGATGTTCCAACAAAACTTTGAAAAAGTGGTCCCCGTTATAAGGACAACAAATGATCTTGAACTTGTGCGTAGCTGAATGGTTTCAGATCTCTGCCTTGTAAAAGCCGACTAATTATTAATGTCATTAACATATAAAAGAGCAATAGTCAATTTCCAGATCCTTTACTTGAGAACAAGTGGCAAGAATTGCTTAGATTTACAAATACCTGCAGTACTCCGACTCTCTGCCACAAGGAAAAGTGTGTACGTCTGCTTAGATCCTGACATGGCGCTAAGCACCTTTACACGTCAAAGACCGCTATTATAAATATGAATGTTGCTGTGGATTTTAGCGTACGCACACTCTGAGTTCAAATATGTGCGTATATGCTCGTTTTATAAATGAGGCCCAAGATTTGCAAATCTTTTATCTATCTACAGCTTCCTACCCAGAAGAACATTGTAGTACATTTCTAGAGGTTGTTTTCACCCAGTTCATGATTTCTCTATTTTTTGTTTTGTTTTGATTACAGACTTTGGCATGTTGTCAAATCTGAGCACAGTTGTTGAGATGTCTTCTAAAACTCTTGAAGAAACATACTGTATGCGATATTACTGGGATCTTTTTGTCAGGAAGAAAAAAGTTTCAATTTGCTCTCCTTTTACTCTGACTGCGGCCTAGGAGAAACAGCAGATCTTTAAAGAGATATCATTTTTTATTTTACTTACCTATGGGTACATTTGTCACATTTATGACTTTCGAAGTCAATTAAATTTTCATCATCCCAATTGACCCTTTACCAGGAGTTTGATTGACAGGCGATCTAACCAATCATAACGCCGAATCCGCCATTTTGTTCGACAAAGCAGTCAGGGGAGTTAGCAGATTAACGTAAGTGGACTTGAACTTGAAAAATGGTGTGTACTGACATCTTTCCGCGATTGAAACAACATTCATTCATGTTTATTTGATGCTATAAATGAACTAGTAGGAAGAGATGATCGGTTCACAAGCCGCCTGAACTGAGGCGCTACAGCGATCTGTCACAACACATTAAAGAGCCACAAAACGGTATTTATTGTTTAAATTTCTTTAAAAATGACAAAATTTGAAATTTGAGACCTTGTTTCATATCAAAAGTAACCTGCTCTGTCTTGTCTGTCGACGTCAGTGTCCTCTTTGCTCCGCGATGTATTTTTCACTGTGTGAGAACATGATGTGTGGCGAGAGATCGGCATGGCTTGTCAGACGTAGCAACAGTAACTAAAGGGGGCGGGTCTTTGCGAACGGTCAATTCAATTCACATTTATTTGTATAGCGCTTTTCACAATACATATCAAAGCAGCTGTACAGAAAAGTAGATATACTTCATTCCAGGAAATCCCTATGAGTATCATACTATCTGTAGCTGAATAAACAGAAGATTTAAACACTTTGATTGATTAAACATGACTAATAAACACACTGTGTAAGAAGCCACATCATCTCACAGAAGGATGCCCAACTGTCGTTATGAAGTGAGTTTGGAGTAAAAACATGTTATTAAATGTTGTCTTTTGTTGAACAAGATGTTAATAATTGCTTCTCATGTCTGGAAAGATGTTTGAAGTGTGTTGCTTTTTCAAATGTACGTTATAAGCGACTCAAAAACTTGCAGTGCTTTCAAATGGATTAGCATTTGGAGCCATATTTCATTGACAAGCTGCACATAAAAAAAATAATCGCAGCCTTTGCGATTTCATAATCACACTAAGAATTGCGATAATCTGAAGTCCGAGCAGGGGTTGGCGATGGGCTTCCCGAGGTAGACTCTAAAAAATGCTGGGTTCAGCCTGCTGGGTCATTTTATTTGGTTATTTTTTAATATTTTTACCCAGTGCCATGTAGTTTTTCTGTGATTCAGCTGCTGGGTCATTTTTCCTGTCAATACAAATTATGAACCCCCTCACACACCTAGTACCCAGTGCCAAACTGGGTGCCAAACCAGTTAAAACTGGATACATTTGTCAGCGGTCATTTTGTTTTCTGTTCTGAGAGAAAACGTCCTGAGGGGAAACTTCCTGAATGAAATTAAGGTTTGTATTACGTTGTATTCCTATCAAATTATTGCTGTACAAATAGGAAAACGTCTGTAGTCTCACATTTTACCTTTTTTGTTTACATGTACGCCGCAGCTAACGTCTGCTTGGAACGCTAGCCTTCTACAAACGCAGCTACACCGGATCTACACTCAAAGCGAACGACGCGCCGGCGCCATCATGGAAGTCCCATGGCCGTCAAACGAATGCACGACCAGGGCTGAAACACGACGCGACATCGCTGTCATATGTAACAAAGTTGCCGTGCGCTCCACTGACTATATATAGGAATGCTGTTGATCTAGTGCGCTAGCATCACGGCTGTGGTCGTGCTATGCGTTTGACGGGTTGAAACTTAAATGCCTAACAGGTGACATGGCACAAGGTAACGCTGTGTTTTTATGTAACTTTTCAAAAACAAATAGGCCTATATAAAGACAGTCATTTAATGAACTGGAACAGCCTACTGATACCAGTTTTCTTTCCACAGATTCCCATCGGCTGCTGTTGCTGCTCCTGTCATGCCTAAAACATCCCTATAAATGTTTTTGAGTGTTTTATGATTGTGAAAGACTGATTTGCTATTGAATAAAAATATTGTACATGAACTGTTCCTGTCCTATATGTATAGAGAGATTTTAGAGTGTGTTTCTATTATTTAAAATTAAAAACCTTTAGTATTAAATTGACTGACCCAGCACTGATTAAAAAACAATGTATAAAACCCAGCATGTGTTGTCCAATATTTACCCAGCGCTGGGTTGCCAAATTGGGTTGTTTTTAACCCACCATTTTTTAGATTGTAGAAACAGAAAAGCAAATGGAAAATAATTACTGCTGTTCATAACATTTCAAGAAAAAGATAATCATGTGCATTTCATATGATATAACTAGAGTACAAGGTTATGAGATGTATTATGTGAATGACTGGCTAAAGAGATGTCTTTAATACAAATTTAAACTGGGAGAGTGTATCTGAATCCCGAACATTATCAAGAAGGCTATTCCAGTGTTTAGGAGCCAAATGTGAAAACGCTCTCCCTCTTTTAGTGGACTTAGATATGCCACATAACCATTATTTTAGCCAATTTTTTAAATGATTTTGGCCGGTGCAGTGACCATTGAGCAATTGTTTGAGGCAATTATTTCTTTATCACCCTCCTTCCATACGACTCGTAGAGTCAGAGCTCCAGCAGAAAAGGGCTAGACTTCAGCAAATCAGGCGGCAAAAGCAAAAAAAAGTTGTTCCTTGAGCGGCACTGCCTTAAGGTGGTGTTGATCTGTGGCTGTGATCAGGATGACGTGTTTTAAAAGCTTCTGGAAGTTTGCTTTATGACATTTGGTTTATGTGGGTGTGAGATTCCTGAGCTGCAAATCCCACAACGGTACTCACAGAACACAAGGAGCAGCTCAAAATGAAGACAGACGCAGCGAGTGCCTTTGAGTGCATAAACACTGGCCGAACTGCAGAAAACCACTGAGTAATGTTCAATATTTTTTCACTCGACACCAAGAATCACTTCCTGGCATTTGTTCAAGAAGTTGTTTGATTATAGTGGATGGTGTTGTTGCCGCCCTGTTGTTTTGTGTTTTCCATACTCTTCTCGGTTAAAATCCTACACAATGCCTCCACACGGTGCTACAAATAAAAGACCTTTAATCTCCCAAACTCTTCGGCTAACTCATTCTTAGCTCTGGCATTTGAGCGAGGGAAAATAATTATACGTGCCCCACTGAACTAAGTGAATTAATATGCCTGAAGTCACAAGTATTTAGTGAGATTATTATTAATTAATGTGCACCTGTTGCTAAGTGGGCAGGAGTCACGGTAGTAAAGCCTTCGGCATGTACGTATATATGATCAATCATTTTGAGACTCATTTGTAATTCTTGTTTTAAAGTAGACCTCTGATCCTGGAACAAACATCACTGTGCCCAAGAAATTAAAGGCCATCAGACTGGACTCCTGCATAGCAATTAGATTCGTCACATATGTAAGCACTGAAAGGGCACAGCTGCAACAACACTGTGCACTGAATTTATGAACTTTTCAGATTGAACTGAGAAAGCAGTAGGCCTACCAATGTTTGTGGCCACTTTATCCAGGAGAAGTGCGACCTGAAATACATGCAAAGAAATACTGTTTTAGAATATGAATTTTGAAAATATATTTCGTTTAAATCTTAAAATGCCAAAATATATTACAAACTATACTTATAAGGGGCAAGACAAAAATATATGAGGAAATGTAAATAAATTCTTTGGCCAATTTAATGCAACTACTGCTCAAAAGTCTGGGATTAGTACGATTTTTTTTTTTGAAAGGAATCTCTTATGTTCATCAAGGCATTCTGGGTAATATTATTTGACATTTTCAAAACAACAAATATTACCCAGAATGCATTGTTTTTACAGTATATTACTGTTTCATTGGAAAACGGTATTTTCTGTATATTATAATGCATCCTGTATATTACAATGCATTCTAGGTAATATTTATTGTTTTTGAGAAAATAGTTTATTGGCCTCTTTTCTTAAAATTACAAATATTACCCAGAGTGCATTGTTTTTATGGTATATTACTGATTCAATGTAAAAATTTTACTGTTTAAATTTGTTTTATTTTTTTTTACAATTTTTAGTGTATATATTTAAGAAATATTTACATGTATATATATAAATATATATATATATATATTCTATTTTTGTTAACTATTTATACATATGCATGTGTGTGTATTTATATATACATAATAATTATAGACAGTACACACGTTTATTATGTAAACACAAACTTTTATTTTGAATGTGATTAATCGCGGTTAATCGTGATTTATCGTTTGACAGCACTACTGGAAATATGTTTTTTTGCCATATAATATGGGTGGAGGGTGTTTTTTTTCACAAGATAAGTTAGAATCAACAATTGTTGGTTGCAAGATTAACTGGCTAAGACCTTACAGAAAAATAAAACAAAAAACTAAATACAATTGTAGCTAATAAAGAATAAGTTCAATAAACTTGTTTCTAATTTCTAGAATGCCTTTGATTCCTATGCAGGGTTAGGTTACATTAGTATAAATGGTCATGAATTAACACAAGAGAAGGTTCCAGCCTCTGCGAGTCTCTTTTATTGCTTCACCCCATCATCTCTGCTTTCTATTTAGCCTCTATATCAGTTTAAGACACAGATAAGTAAAAGAGAGAGATGCCGTGGAATTTTTGGCACATGTGTGACAGTGTGAAATCTGAAATCCCTGGAGATCAGATTAAAGATGGAAGGGAAGTAAAGCTCTAGCACACTGCGACAGCTCCGTGCCAATGTGGGAGGTCAGAAAGGTGGATATCTGAGAAGAGAGTGATGTACTAGTTTTGTGAAGAGAGAGTTGCAGTATTGCTGCCAAACCAACCCTAGGCTGTCACATTATTTAAGGGACAAAAACAAACAGCACAAGGTGAAGTCTTTAAAAAATAATTCACATTTTAGTGGTAACTGGAGACGTGGGAAATAATATTTATTGCACCCAAAATCATTGTCTCTGTTATTAAGAGCTTTCTTTGTAATCAAACCCTATCAAACATAATGTATATCTTAGCTTAGAAAGCATCTATACTAAGAAAATATAGTTAATGGTTTATGCAGCATGTATTAACATTTTGTTTTACCCTGATTATTGAAATATATATATATATATATATATATATATATATACATATATATATAATGGAATATTAAACTATTATGCTATGAATATTATGCATAGTGTGCATATCATTCAGTTAATAATATAGCATTTAAAAGAGGAATGTGAACTGGCAAAATTATTCTTTCACAGTATTGACAGTGTTTGCTAATTAGTCTTCAAATCAAGGGATGTACGGCAGGCTGTTTATAATACATTATTAAAAATTGCCTTTGAATTAACCTTTCAAGTTGCTATTTTAGATACAAATAGCTTAAATTAACTCAAATGGAAAGGTCATGACTGCACAGCCAGTAAGACGATAAAGCCTTTTGGGTCTAAACAGATGAAGAATGTAATTATGTGGGAGCTGTATAAGCTATTACAATTCAAGTACAGTTAGTTCTACCAATCTCTTCCCACACAGTCTCACCTCTCACACAAACAGTGACACAGGCCTGATCCCTACCTCACTGAAACCCACACAATGGTAAAATAAAATAAATAAAAAACACACCATTAGATGGATTGAAAAAACACTGCAGCTGTTTCTAAGTAAAAGTTCGAGACTCTGAAGGACTGCAGCACAACTCAAAATGGCATGAGAGCATGTAATGCACACCTTGTCTCACCTTGTTTCTTTTGGTTGCACTTTCACCATTACATAACAGTTACTTGGTAGGCCTACAGTATATTGCTTGCTTGGCCAAAAAAAATAGTTAACAAAGCCACAGCAGAATTAAGCATCTCCAAACAAAACACCATAGCGGTGTTTACTTCCTGAATGAATTTGTGTTGGTGAATGAATTGTTTGAATTAATGATTCAATGAATCACTCAAAAAGACAGCCACTTGTTTGGTTCCTGAATGAATCTGTGTTGTTTAACAAATCGTTTGAGTGAAGGATTCAATGACTCAATGACTCATAAAGACAGTGGCTGTGTCCAAAATTACATACTTAAGTGCATTAGAAAACAGTAAGTGACAAGAGTAGTATGTCTTCATTATCTCAATGCAAAAAAAAAAAAGAGTACTTTTCCTGAGCTTTTAAGTCGAGTCTGTGGGCTTGAGAAGTGTACTAAAGGGTTCTTCTTCAGAAAAAGATATTAAAATGATTCAATTGGATTGGTATGGGTTGCCATACGTGAGAGTCATGGGATGCAATGCTGGACCTTAATACACATAAGCGGAGTCCAAATAATAGAACTTACAGATCCTAGTGTTGTGATCCCAGTAATAGGCTTACATCAAAGAGAAGAATGCTTACTACAGGAGGCAGGGGAGGGAGGAAATGGTGGCTAGATACCGGTCTCCTCACACTTCTGCCCTTTTCATCCTTTTAACTGCCATCATTTCTCCACATGGGACTTGTCAATTTCCTCCAAGAATTATAATTGCTTTCCTTGGCGTTGTACTGCTGCCTCATGCTATGTTATCGTGGGCCAGAGCTGTAACGATGAGTGAGATTACTTTATTGATCTCCATGTCTTTGACAATTTTACCCCTCAGAATGCACAGCTCGGGCATTTAGTGCACTTCATGAGCACTGGTTACCTTCCCATATCAGTTTTTCTGAGCAATGCTCTTTTGTATTCAGAGCACTGAAAAATCCTTCATGCAACCTCGGCAATGTAGGAGACTTCCATAACTTATGGAAAAGTTTATTATATTGAAGGTTACCCTTGGAATTTCTTATTAAGAAAACACTTTATTGCAAAGTATTGTGCATCTGAAATACTAATAGGTATGGGTAACAGTAACATCAAATTATAATATTGATTTCATAACACTATGTCTCTGAAAGATGTGGAATTCATGACTAAAAATCTGTGCTGCCGTTCTGCTGATATTTTGTATGCAATGGACTATATGCATATCTTTAGAACTTCCGGAATAATATAAGCCATCTTAAAAAACTTCCAGTGAAATGTCACTTAGTGTAATACTTAGTTTATAATCAGTATAGAATAGTCAGGCCTAGCATTAATTTAGTTATTCAAACGTAAGACGACATAAAAATAAGTAAATAAAGACGTACCCCATAAATTAAATTCAACCATCAGCTTTCACACTGTAGTGTGAAAAAAAGCGTCAACAATTGAAGATTTATTGTGCACTGTAGATATATTCATTGAATAAAATGTGTTTTCACAAGTGTGCCAAAATCATTGAGCTTGCACTGCACTGACTGACAGCTTCTGTGATTACAAAGGGAAAGTGCTGCGCTCGCTTTCTGTGTAATTCACAAGAAAAGTTATTGTTTTTCATGAGATTTTGTGAGTACTTCATACATCACCTTGACAAAAATTTTTAAACCTAGTGATTTTATAATGTTTAATATTTATTCAAAAGTGAAACTGAGTGAAAAACTATTACAGGAAATGGCTAATATATATGCGCAAATAAATGCTACTCTGCTGCCATCTGCTGATTATAGTGGTAATTAACGTCTTTTTTATTTTTAAATAAAAGTGTTTTCTAACAAATGTTAGATTTCCTACATCTTGAAAAGTTCGGTTTTACAAATGGGGACAATCTCAGAAGGACAAACAAATAATGTTTGTGGTCATCACATTAAAAATAACATTTGAAGTGCTGGAAAAATGTTGGGTGTGCGTGTCTAATTACAGACACTGTGTTTCTTATTCAAACGTTCCCAGTAGCTTCGTCTTTATTGCAATCAACAAAGCTGGTTTAATAGGCAAGTGTGATAACTTAAAATATAAATACAACATTAAAAAGTCAACCACTGATGGTATTGTGTCAATGTGCGGCGAGTACAGAATGACCAGCTAAACAGTTCACCGGAAATGCCCAAGCTGGCTTAACGACAACCAGGAAGTAACCGTGCATATGGTCTCTTAGCTAATCTCTAAGATAAACAGATTGTGTACTTGTCAATCATATATGCATTATTTTCTTTTGCTTGTTAGGTTTCCTCAAAATCCAAGTGTTTATAGATTAACTGTCATACATTTCTTTTGTAATTCTCAGGCTGCCCTCATTGTTGTCGGCTTGTTATGTTTTCTCACAAATTGGAGTTTTACAAGAATCAACATTTTAAGAGGCAAGAAATCCATGGCAGTACTTATTATTTCACATAGCTGACCATGCACAATATGCGGATACCATGTCGATATTTGGAATAATAGGATAGGAAAGCATCTATAGAATAAATGAGTCTACATTCTGATTTGAGACGGTCAAGCTCTCATCATTTATGAGTTATACTGCTTGAAAAAAAAACTGAGTAAACTGTCTTTACTATGAAAATCAGAGCTATAAAAAAACAGTGGCTAGTGGATGTGTTATCCTCCCTTTTTTACATTCTCCTGAGCTCTGTTACCTCGACAACCAGGTCTCTGTAAAGCTTTGAGAGATTGCAGCATGATCCAATTAAGGTACATGTCCTCACACGCTGCACTGCAAACCATCTCGTGGGCCAATGATAATTACCCTGGGGGCCCTGCAACTCCAATAACCTTTTTCAGTCCTCACCAGGCAGACAGCAGCTTCCCCTTAGTAACTTCCTGTCAGCTTGTGCCCCTGGGTTCAGGGCGTTCATCCGTGCAAGGCATTCCACTGGAAATGTTTATTGATGGAAACCCTGATGCACATCAGAGACTGGTATTTAGATCAATATGTTTATTTATTTATTTTTTACTGTATTTACTGCCCAGACAGCAACATGGTGTGGCCCAGATCTAGCCCACATCTGGTACATGTGGATTACACGCGGACCAGATGTGGGCCGGATCTGGGTCGACACTATGTTGCTGTCAGGGTGTATTTACAATTTTTCTACCACTGTTGGTTGTGCATTACAGAGTTTCTTTTTGTGGAAGCACTTAAGTTCGATAATAGGCTTCATATTAGTTAAAGCCTTAATTATCCAAAAGTTATACATTTTTTAGTGATTCTTTCTGCAGGTTACAAAGTTATGCCAATGTTCGTTCAAACAAGGAACCAAACAAGTGACTGTCTGCGTCCAAAACCACATACTCTCTTGAGTAGATACCCATTTTGAATAAGTACTTTGCTGCTGCAAAAAGGTTTCTACACAAAGGTCACGTTAACCGAAATGTTTCCGTCATTGACTGAATTTAGCAGTGACAAAAAAATCTGAAGGCTGTCCGTTATTTTGACAGATTACACTGAGGGTGATCATTTGTAACTTGTAACTGTAATTCCCACCCCTGTCCAGTTGGTGGCGAGTGCGCTCCAGTGTGGCAGCAGAGCACGGGTTCAGCCTCCAGAACAAAATTAAAGCTGAAAAAAATTAAATCCCAATTCAGAGGCTGCATCCTTAAAAGGATGCAAACTTCAAAGGCCACGAAGGTCGGACCGAGCGTTGTTAAATGGGACGGTATAGCCTACAGAGGATTGCTCTTGTTAGCTAGCAACTGTGACTGCTGCCGTTGATGAGTGCCAGTAACGTTTGTACTGGACTTTTTTTGAAAGTTATATTAAACTGTCTGAAAACAAATCAGGGTTCACAAACTGTCTAAATATGTTCACCATAGTCCATTTCTGTATATAATAAAGAGTATAACTATATAAAATCACATCTTAGTAAGATATAAGTGAACATTTGAACTGCTTTAAAGGTTTTTTTTTTTTTTTTTAATTTGTATCAGATATTGGAGTAAGTTTAAACTCAATACTATATGTTTAAAAGTGTAATTCTGCAATTTCTCTCTCTCAAAAAAAAATCCTGTCGTCACTGGAGCGCAATGAATTCTGGGGTAGGCAAGGCCGTGAAGGATCCATCTGTTGTATCCGTCATTGCACGGGAAACTAAGGACGCATTTGGAGGCCGCATTTGAAGGAGCCTCGAATTGGGACAGCCTTCGTTGCATCGCTGTGATGCAGTCAGCCTTTGAAGAATGCAGCCTCTGAATTGGGGCGCAGATAAAAGGCGCAGTGTGTAAATTTTAGCGGCATCTAGCAGTGAGGTTGCGAATTGCAACCAACAGCTTAGTCTACCCCTCACCTGTCCCTTTCAAAGCACATAGAGAAGCTACGGTGGCCAACACAGGACAAAGATGTCGTCTGAGACAGCAGAGAGTAACCAGTCAAGCAATGAGGTTTCTTCCTACATCTAACAGAACGATATCAGCTTCTAATAATCCAAACGACTATTACTACTACTACTACTACTACTACTACTACTTCGTGCGTATTCAACATAGTGATGATGCAAGCTGCCTCTAAAAACACCAACGGGGAAGAAGAAAAACAACAACATAGTGACGAAACGCACTCTGTAGAGCAGTTTGTCCTTTTAGGGATACTGTAGAAACATGCCGGCCAAAATGGAGACTTAACATGTAAGGGGACCCGCGGTGTATGTAGATAGAAATGGCTCATTTTAAGATAATCAAAACATAACGGTTCATTATGTAAGTTCTTTATACACCACTGAAAACATAGTTATGTATATTATATTGCATTTCTGTCAATAGATCCTCCTAAATATTACACACTGGACCTTTAAAACTGCCACGAGAAGTTGTCTGTCCGAGGCGAAGACGCAAAATCTAATGACCCTTCGCAAAGACCCGCCCCCACCCGCAGTTACTGTTGCTCTCATGCCACACATCATGTTCTCACGCAGTGAAAAATACATCACGGAGCAAAGAGGACACTGACAATGCTCCGACAGACAAGACAAAGTAGGTTACTTTTGGTATGAAGCAAAGTGTCAGCATCCAAATTGTGTCATTTTTTTAAGAAATTCAAACAATAAATACTGTAATGTGCCATGACAGATCACTGCAGCGCCTCAGTTCAAGCGGCATGTGAACCGATCATCTCTTCCAACTAGCTATAGCACGAAATAAACATGAATGAAAATCAGAAGGTATGTTGTTTCAACCACGGAAAGACGTGAATACACACCATTTTTCAAGTTGTAGTCCAATATTATTATACTAACTCTCCTGTCTGGTGTATTTGTTGGACAAAATAGTAGATTCGGCATTATGATTGGTCAGATCGCCTGTCAATCAAGTAAATGAGCTGGTTCTTTTAATTAATCATTTCAACCACTCACAAACTCAAAAGTGCCAGTTTGAATGAGTCTAAGAAATTGTTTACAGAATGAACTGGTTATGGCATTTAATGAATCAAGATGTGACTCACTTAATGAACAGCAAAGTTACCATTGCTTTCAGTAATGTGTTGGGTCACCACTTAAACCACTTACCTAAGTACAGAATAAATCACTTAGCATTAAACAGATTTAATGAGAAAAAAAAGAAAAAGACATGATTTTATGTTGAAGAATCAATTAAATATTACAAAAACACCCCCTTTAAAATCACTTTAATTAGAAAACTTTTAATCTTCTTTTCTGAAAATAGGGTGTAAAACTACCAATAAGACTCTTCTCTTTGGGGCTGACTGGAAGTTGATGTGTTCAACAGATTGCCCTACAGCACCCTAAATCACATCTTCATTCCTTCGATGGCAGTTAGCACTAACTTTTAAGTGGGTTATTATTTAAGCTGCATACAGAGAGGTACTAACAGAATTCATAACTCATGAATAATACAATACAGGGTTTTCCTCTTATTGAGAAATTGGAAAGAACAAAATGAATACACCATGACTGATTTGGCTCAGTGTCGGAGCTGAGAAAGAGGGGCCCCTGCAGCAGAAGAAGAGAAAAACAGGCAGCCACAGAACATGTCAATCTGTGAATTATTGATTAACCTAGGGAGTTATGACAAGGCAGCAAACAGAAGTTTTCAGCAACTGAGGCATCGGATGACATCCCGTTACCTGCCGCCCCCACCCATCCACGCACAACACAACAGACCAAACAAAATTCCACTTATGCAGCTGCGCTACTCGCTTGAATTACCAGCTCTTCAGCACCTACACCACATTAGCATTTGAATGAATACATCAGAAATGGCAACAGAACAGAGCATTCACTGACACAGGACAAAAGAACTCATTCATAACAAACACATTTCTAGATGGAGTCATGCCAGCTGACCTGTTTTGTATTTCTTTTGATCTTTTGGTCACTAAGCAGAGGAAAGATGTGTCTCTCAAGCAAACTCGATAGTTCTTGGTCTGAGGGTTTGAACGAACACCTACACTGTTCTTCTGAGCGTGTTATAAAATAAAGTGTCTACAATGGTTCTTCACAGCATCATATGGCAGTACAAATTATATGATGCCTTTCAGAGGGGGTAAAGTTAGTTTTTAAGTTAAAGTCAGCATGAAATGCAAATTCACAATATTTATTTTCTAAATGCATGTTATTGTTTCATCCGTGCATGTGTCACTTTAAAAAAAAAAAAATATCTTTGTAATTTTAAATCAAAACGTCAACTCGATCTTCAGATGCCAGATTTCTCCAATCATTTAGTCAAGCAAGCCAAAAGGCAACAGTGGCAAGGAACCCAAACTCCATTGGAGACAGAAATGGAGAAAAAAAACAGGCTCAGTCGGGGGACCAGTCCTCCTCTGGCCAAACGAACCAACATGGTGTGGTTATGATTCCAGGCTCATTAACAAGTCAGATTGTAGACTGGTATCATTCAGAATATTTCATCCAGTTTCTTCTGCTTGAAGACTGGGATACATCACACCAGCATATGCTGGGGAGTCGGCGAAGCTGGCAATAGGGTCTGTGCAGAGGACTTGTCTCCCAGACAGCAACATGATGTGGCCCAGATCTGGCCCACATCTGGTACATGTGGATTACACGCGGACCAGATGTGGGCCGGATCTGGGCCGACACTATGTTGCTGTCAGGGCTAGTTCTCATGGTCTATACTGAGGATTTGTGCCGATGGCTGTCATGTCAACAAGGTCTTCACAGAGGGTCTGTCTCTAGGGCTTGTCTAGTAGACATGGTCTCCGCTGACATTCAGGGCTCTTGTGGTCGTCCAGGTGCAGGTCACCATCTGATCTGGATAAAGACCGGATCTGGCTGACTACTAATATAAGCATAGATGCCATTCTTCTTAAATTGTAACAAGTACATTGGGTGTTATGGGAAGCATTCTTGGTACGGGTTGACCTAATTTATGCAGGTTAATAATCCCTTTAACAGATTTGAATGATGCTAGAATGCTAGAAATTTGGCTTTCAAAAGAAAGATTGCTATCAAATAGCACATCCAGGTTCCTAACTGACGACGAAGACTTGACAGTCATCAAGTGTTAGACAGTATTCTAGGTTATAACATGCATAGGTTTTTGGTCCAATGATTAAAATCTCTGTTTGTTTGTTTGTTTGTTTTAATAGAAAATTATTAGTCATTCAGTTTTTTTTTATATCGACTATGCATTCTGTTAGTTTTGTGAATTGATATGTTTTGTCAGGCTGCAAAGAAATATAGAGCTGAGTATCATCAGCATAAAAATAAAAACTAATGCCATGTTTTCTAATGATATATCCCAAGGTTAGCATGCACAGGGTGAAAAGCAACGGTCCTAGTACTGAGCCTTGCAGTACTCCATGTTGCCTTACAGACATGCTTTTTTTCTTGTTTGGACATTATAAAAGTTCTTGAAGTTTCATTACAGGTTCTTCAAAAGAAAAGCTTCATCCAAAAATTATACTTCTGTCATCATTTAATCACCCTATGTCTTTTGAAACCTCTATGACTTTCTTTCTTCCATGGAATTAAAAAGGAGATATTTATAGCACGTATATCGTCCTGCTGTTATCAAAAAAAAAAAATTTCTCTGTCAAGTTCAGGCAAGTTTTTCAGCGAATAATGCATTTCATTCTGTTCTTCACACAGTTATGGCTTTGGAGGAATGCAGCGTATAAGTAGTGCTTAAGTCTGCAAAGTTTTTGTGCTTTTCATTCTTTTTATAGCTTGACACCCCCTGTCCCTATTCACTTTTATTCAAAGACAGAGAGTGGCTTGAACATTCTTCAAAACCTCTCCTTTTGTGTTCCACAGAAGAAAGAAAGTCATGAGTTTGAAACGACAGAATTTTCATTTTGGCTGAACTATCTCTTAAAGTACCAGTGAATCTCAAAGCTATTGCAAATTCTCTCTGGATTTATATAACAATCAAGAGATGAGCCAACATACTAATAAACTGTTTAATAAGAACTCTACAGAAGTCAGCATTTGTCTCATTAGACAGTCACATATTAGCAAGTCTGAATCAATATTGAGGAAGAAGAAAAGTGTGCATGCAAAGTGATCTAGTGGGAATAATGGAGGCATTTTTTTATCACTTATAGCGCATTCGAAAGCACCTCTAGTCTTCAATTTCTCTCTGCTGATTGCTAAAGACATAGCTAAGCAAGACGGATATGCCAGGGAGAGTGGGAGTTTGAGAATATTACGTTAATACAACACACCAGAATTATTCCTGATGCACTCCATTCCTCCCTAGTCACCATCAAAAATGTATAATGGAAGGTCATGGAAATCACCCCCTTTCTCTCTTTGATGCTCATCTACATTAGTTTTTCATTTTCATCAAAAGAGTGTGGCGGCACTCAAGGTGCACCACAGTATGTTGGACCTCTGTAAGCATGCAGTTATTTCAGCTCAATGACAGAATAGTAATGGGACAGAAATCTGCCTGAGTATACTAATCATTTATACTGCTCTATCATCAGAGAGAGACAGCAGTTTGTTACTTTATTAGACTAGGATTTCACATGTGCTCCATAAGAGTTTAAATTCAGGAAGAAATGGGACTGATTAATAAATTCAAGAACAGAAAATTTGGGAGCTATAAAAACAACATGAATTCGCAATTGTGGAATATAACATTTTTGTGACAAATTTCATGTTGAGCTTTCCTGGTTTCAACTCCGATTTTTATCTATTAGGTTTCTGAATTATAACCTAATGAATAAAGTGCACTTTCCCACTGATGAATATGGCAAGTCAAACTTTTACTTTAATGTATTCAAATTATATTTTATAGGAACAGTGCACATTAATAAACATTTCTGTAAAAGTGCTAGTTTGGCTATTATAGCTGAATTACCACAATTGCATCTACAGCTAAACTGTAATCATTGGGCAGGTTTTACAAACATTTACATTTATTCATTTTGCAGCTGCTTTTATTCAAAGCATCTTACAAATTAACAAAATCAGCAGCAAAAAGACACCAAAGAGGGGGAATAAAACATAAAAACAGGCTTGAGAGAGTAATTAAAACAAGGCCGTACTGACATCTACATGCAATACTGCATATATAAAGCCTGTTCATTCAAGATTAATGGAAATGACAGCATAATCACAGCAGTGACATTGTGACAGTGACATCAGGGACATTGATGGTATCGATTAGCCTTCTTGTTGAGCACTTGAGAGTCTGGTGGTACACTGACAGTAGAGGTGTAAGCGTTGCAGAAGAGGCTTGCTTCCCAACTGCTTAAACATGTCAAGTATAGAACCATCATTGCATTGAAAGTGTTGCTGCCTTTGTAGTCAAGCTGTTTCTGATATTACAGAAGATTTATAGATTAAGTTTCACTGTTTACCATTCTCTTAACTTGCTTTTTGAAGGGTAGAATCCATGGTTATATACAAATATTTGACATCAGAGAACACTTTCAGTGTCTGTTCTGAAACATTGGTGCAATTTCTTTGTAAAAAAAAAAAAAACATGCAATCTCTCTTTCTGAACATCAAGCCAAATTTAAAACTTTGTATATTTGCATTAAGTAAACTGTGAATATACACTACTGTTCAAAAGTTTGGGGTTGGTAAGATTTTTTTATGTTTTTGAAAGAAGTCTCTTATGCTCACCCAGGGCTGCATTTATTTGATCAAAAATACAGTAAAAACAGTAATATTGTGAAATATTATTACAATTTAAAATTACTGTTCTCTATTTTCATATATTTTAAAATGTAATTAATTCCTCTGATGGCAAAGCTGATTTTTAAGCAGTCATTACTCCAGTCATCGGTGTCACATGATCCTTCAGAAATCATTTTAAAATGCTCATTTGCTGCTCAAGAAACTTTTATTAATATCAGTGTTGAAAACAGTTGTGCTGCTTAATATTTTTGTTAAAACATTGATACATTTTCTAAGAATTCTTTGAACAAAATGTTCAAAAGAACAGCATTTATTTCAAATAGAATTCTTTTGTATATAACGGTCACTTTAAAGTAAAATTATTATAAAAAAACAAAAAAAACAAATAACCCCACACTTTTGAATGCTAGTATATAAACATATTACCAAATATCATTGGATTATAAATATTGTCCTAACAGAGCTAATATGGATTCAGGACTGAATACAATTACATCCAATTCACACAGCTACAGTTTCAGCCGCAAGATATGACATCTCTCAATATTGAAAAATCCGAGCAGAAATGAATGTGGCCATTCAATTGAAATTCAGTCAGGATGATAAAACAGTCAGAACGTGTAGGAAACGTGTTCTGATTAGCTTTCTAATTAGTTGTATAATTGACCATAACATATTAAAATTGAACATCAGCAAAATAATTGGATTTCCAGTCCAACAATTACTGTTCCATGTTTAGAGTAGAGATTTCTTTTTCTGGAATATATTTTAATAGGACTGAATGAAAACCCGAACACATTTCCACCAAAGCTTTTGTTACCCAGTAATACAGTTTTATTAATGGTAGCCTACTCCCTGTCTAGTGATAAATCTTAATATTTATCAATATTGCTGAAACTGACCATAAACATTTTGTAACATGTATGTTCTGTTTCTATGTTTCATTGTGTTTTTTCCCTGTTTCCGTCACCTAGCTTTCCTGTGTGGTTGATTGATGTATTCCGCTCACCTGTTGTCCAATTAGTTAGCTATTTAGTTCCTCATTTGCTCTAGTATTTATAGTTCTGTGTTTCATGAGTTCCTTTGTCCTGTCTACATCAATGTCGAGGTGTTTTATATCTGTTTCCCTGAGTTTCCTGGATTAAAGTATATTTGAATTGCATTCTACTTTGTTGTGCACTTCCTTGCACAGCCACCCGTGACACATTTGCGTTCATTGATGATCAAAGCTCCAATCAGACCTCTTTTTCTAAAATGTATTTGTACAAGGCAAATGCCAGACGAGACCAATTTGATTCGATATATCTAATAATCATACCATGGATGCACAAGCCCTGGAACCTATTTCTATTATACCGTTCAATCCATTGATTAAGCGCATTTTATTCAAATTATAATTAAGATTGTATCATACACTTCCAGCATGATTAATTTCATTGCATGTCTCTGCTGTGCTTCACATCTTCAGACTTGATCCCCCTTATTATCCCACAATACTATGGGCTTTGTCAGGCCTTTTCAAGAACATAAGCCCTTTTAGTGTCTGGTCAAAGTAAAAGACTGTTTAAATCAAATTGCCTCACAGTTCTCTCTCTCTTTCTCTTCCATACATCAAATGGATGTGGCAAGCTTGGCAACCCCTGCTTTGAGGTGTTAATAGTAAGCAGCCTCTGGCGGGAAAGAGAAAAATGAGCATTCACACATGATGTAGAGAATGAAAACACCCAAGGTCATGCCAAAACACACTGTCTGATTCAAACAGCATCGATAAGCAAACAGTGAACAGGATGTTGTATGTTGAGTCTCTATGCACATGGTTCTCCTTTCGGGAAGGAATATGACATGTGACAAAATACTTTAAAAAACTAATTACACATAAACATCATGGCAGTTTCACTGTCCTGATGTTTTATTACATCTGTCTGTTGTAGCCTACTGGAGGAAGTGGCTCGGATTAGCCTCGCTTCAAATTTAAAACACATATACACTTCAAGACCCTTGTACTATAGTAGCTAATCATAGCTGCCAAAATATACATTTTACTCCTATCCAAAATGTTAAAAAATGTGTGATAGCATATCCTAGGCTATATATGTCATGTTCAGTGTTGGGGAGTAACTAGTTACATGTAACAGAGTTACATAATTTACATTAATAAATGTAACTGTAATCAGTTACAGCTACTGAGAAAAAATGTGTAATTAAATTACAGTTACTTATGAAAATGTTAACGATTACAAAGGGGGTTACATCTGAAAATTTTCTGTAAAAAACTAGGTTATGTTGAATAATATTAACGGAGTGTCTATTTACACTAAGTGCAAATAGCGTCCCTTGTTGGCAAAAGCTATTTACACTAGCTCCGCCCACTAATGTCTGGTTGGGCCACTCAAGTTTTTAAAAAGATGCACAGAATTCAACATATTCAGTGGTGCAGCAGTTAGCCAGTAAGGCTCGCAGACCTGGCTTTTAACGCGATCAACGCGGGTTCGAATCCGCCTTTTGCCAAGCTCGCATTTATTTTCAATAAAAATGAAAATAATGTTCTAAAAGTGGAAATAAACTGCAAACGAGTGTTTATTGGGCAGGGTTAGGGGACGGTGTACGGAGGATTTTTATTCTCCCGATAAGGCAGCATCCATTTAATAATTTTAATCAATATAATCATTTACATTCTATGATATTATTGCATCCTGTTAATGTACAAAACTACTGAGGTGCAAATAGTATCTGCCAGTATAAAGTATAGATAGCATCTAATAACTATTTACTCTTATTGCAAAGAACTGATACTTTTACATGGTGTAAATAGAATCTATCGCTATTTTCCCCTTGTGTAAATAGCATATCGCCAAGAAAATGCTGCGATTGTCACTTAGTGTAAATAGAATATAATGCTATTGTCACTTGGTGTAAATAGAATATAATGCTATTGTCACTTGGTGTAAATAGAATATAATGCTATTGTCACTTGGTGTAAATAGAATATAATGCTATTGTCACTTAGTGTAAATAGAATATAATGCTACTGTCACTTAGTGTAAATAGAATATAATGCTATTGTCACTTAGTGTAAATAGAATATAATGCTATTGTCACTTGGTGTAAATAGAATATAATGCTATTGTCACTTAGTGTAAATAGAATATAATGCTATTGTCACTTGGTGTAAATAGCCGCTGCCTAATATTAATTTGTTGCTTTGCCTGTTTTTGATGTGCACAATGCCTCCTGACATTTAAGGGCCGTTTAGTAAAGCGATGCTATTTTGATGCTTTTGATTGGCTCTCTTGTTTGAATTTGCAGTGCACCATCTGTCAATTACATCAATCCATGTTGCAGCTGAAAGCTTTAGGCTACAATATGTCTGAGAGTTGCCACCATGGCGAGTGATAAAAATGCATTCCAGTGGTGGATATAAGAAAACTAATCAAAAAGTAATCAAATTTAATCAATTACATTACTTTAATAAAGTAACTTGTAATCTGTAACCTATCACATTTCCAAAGTAACCTTCCCAACACTGGTCATGTTATAGCCAGACAGTGCTACTGCAACACACATCGCCAAAGATATGGCATGCCACAGATGAGCTGAGTATCTCTTCATCTAGGCAACGTGCAAACTGCCACAAATTAAACTGAAAGTTCTGGCGTTGCAGACGCTTAACACACAATCACCTTCATTAAAAGTAGTGAGACTAAATTATCTTACAAGTGCTAATACCGCTCTCTCTCCTAATGCAGTCTTTGATATTGAAAATAGCAGATTATAAATAAAACTGTTGCTTTCACTGATGTGACTCCATTAAATGTGCATATAGTGCAGGAATTGAAGATCAGATTTAGTTTTGCGGAGACACATTTATGTGGCCAAGTGTAAATAGTTTTAACAAATTAGATATCTATCCGATCAGAGAAAACGCATGAAGTGACCAGGTGTAAACAGGCCCTTAAATTGTCTACTGAAATAAATTTGGTGTTACACTGTGGTATTAGCCGCTTCTAACTAAAAGTAGCAATGTGACTAATTTAAAGATATAGTTCACACAAAAATAAAAAGAATTATTAATATTCACGTAAAAGAAATTGCTTTGTATAATAGCTTGTGTCGCAATGATGCTTACATCTCTGCTAACTCAAGTCCCCAGTGACTGGTAGTCTGTAGCACACTGCTAATGAAAACTAATAATTCATGCTCAAACAGAGTATGCTTTTCTGATAAATATGCACAGTTGCATTATTAAGAACAATGGGTGTTTTCTTCTTCATCGACAAAGACAAATTAGCATGATTTTACCCTAGAGGGCAAACTGCCAAACGAATACAAATATAAACTTGGAGAATGCTTGTTAGGTAAGTATTAGGGATATTTAGGACATAACTTGCATATTTAGACTGTATAATTCACTGTTTGATTTACAGCATCAATAGTTTACAACGGTATTCACTCAGCTGACTCGTTCAGGAATGAAACACCACTGTGTGTTGCTCAGAGATGCTGGCGAAATAATTCTGTTGTAGCTTTTATTTTGTTGGCAGAGCAAAAACAGTTGACGTAACTGAGAATAATGTGTCAAAAAGGTAGGTTACTAAACTTTAAATTCATTCAATTCAATTCAATACACATTTATTTGTAAATCGCTTTTCACAATACATATCATTTCAAAGCAGCTTTACATTTTTCTATTTTTCACCTTGACATCTTTATTAGATTTATTAATAATACATTCTTTTATTTCAAATCAAACCAGTCTGTGAGCATAACTCAGAGAAATATCTGTATAAATGCCTTCCTTTAATAACATTAACATTTTAGGATCACAATCTGATTTAACCTAGTTTGTCCTGAGGATCAACGTTTCTGTTGGTTGTATGGCTAAATTTGTATAATTTTCTCCAAAACCACCAAATATACAGTATTTAAAAAACATCAAGCCTCCTCACCGCCGGCTATTTACTCCTATTTCCATAATGGTGGAAAGATAATGAAATCTGCTTTTGCAACACAGACTATTTCATTCATTGCATCAGGCTCTCATATGCTTGGAGATGATTCAAGGTCATTTTGAAGCTAAATGAAAGAGTATTCGAAAAAGACAAATGGTTAGCTATTACGTTAATCAGTTTGAGGAGATGTGGCGTGAGGCTGTGCCAGTTCTCCATCCATTTTCTCTGGTGTCCACTCAGAACATATGCTCATACTCAACACATCGAACAAACACTGTGTGTCAATAAGGGGGTAAAAGACCCCCTCAAGCAATGAATTAAACTGTAAATTACTCCATCTGAGGAAGCGGCCAATTCTGTTACACTTAATGTGCACTGTCAGATGTGCTTAAATACTGCTCAGCATTGATGACCTCACAAACACACACACACACATACACACACACACACACACAATAATGGGGACATTCCCTAGAGATTATGATTTTTATATTGTATCTTCTATCCCCTAACCCTAAACCTACCCATCACAGAAAACTTTCTGCATTTTAAAATTTTCAAAAAACATCACTTAGTATGATTTATAAGCTGTTTTCCTCATGGGGACCAAAAAATATCCCCACAATGACAAGGATTTTGGATATTGCCATCTTTGTGGGGACATTTTGTCCCCATAACACTGGGTTTACCTGAACCACACACACACCACTTTGATTTTTGCCACAAATTTCACTTGGTTCATAAAAATCAGACTATAGAGATAGGCTTTTCTAGACCATGTTTTATTTAGCTCCCCTAAAAATGTGCGATTAAGCTTTCAGCCCCTTTAAAAATCTGTAATTATGTGATTTCTCTTCATGTTTGTTGAAAGTAGCAGCTGCAGTGAGTGTTATTATCATTATCGAAAACTAAAAGGAATTAAAAAATAAACTGATATAAAAAGTAACAAACAGGAAAATACCTAATGAATATATAATAAGAAATGTTTCTTGAGCACCAAATATTATATACACACACCAATCATGGCATAACATGACCACTGACAGGTGAAGTGAATAACACTGATTATCTCTTCATCACGGCACCTGTTAGTGGGTGGGATATATTAGGCAGCAAGTGAACATTTTGTCCTCAAAGCTGATGTGTTAGAAGCAGGAAAAATGGGCAAGCATTAGGATTTGAGTGAGTTTGACAAGGGCCAAATTGTGATGGCTAGACGACTGGGTCAGAACATCTCCAAAACTGCAGCTCTTGTGGGGTGTTCCCGGTCTGCAGTGGTCAGTATCTATCAAAAGTGGTCCAAAGAAGGAACAGCGGAGAACCGGCGACAGGGTTCAGAACTGGACCACGGAGCAATGGAAGAAGGTGGCCTGGTCTGATGAATCACATTTTGCCGGGTGCATGTGCGTCGCTTACCTGGGGAACACATGGCACCAGGATGCACTATGGGAAGAAGGCAAGCCGGCGGAGGCAGTGTGATGCTTTGAGCAATGTTCTGCTGGGAAACTTTGGGTCCTGCCATCCATGTGGATGTTACACGTACCACCTACCTAAGCATTGTTGCATGCACACCCTTTCATGGAAATGGTATTCCCTGGTGTCTGTGGCCTCTTTCAGCAGGATAATGCACCCTGCCACAAAGTTCAGGAATGGTTTGAGGAGCACAACAACAAGGTTGAGGTGTTGACTTGGCCTCCAAATTCCCCAGATCTCAATCCAATCGAGCATCTGTGGGATGTGCTGAACAAACAAGTCCGATCTACCTCGCAACTTACAGGACTTAAAGGATCTGCTGCTAACATCTTGGGAGAGAAAATGGAAAAAGCTAAGAGAGGCATTGAAAATGATTTGATGCTCAAGAAACATTTCTTATTATTGTAACCATGTTAAAGCCTTTACTATCACTTTTGGTCAATGTAGTGCATCCTTGCTAAAATAAAAGTATTAATTTCTTAAAAAACAAAATCTTGCTGACACAAAACTTTTGAATGATATTTATATAAAACCTAAACCTAAAAATAATGAAATTAGAAAACATCATGGAAAAAATTAAAAGCTAAACTAAAATGAAATAAGTCTTTTAAAGAAAAAACAAAGTGAATGCTTACCAGAATGCTCTCTATTCAAGTAAAATCTTAAAATAAATTTCAACCACATACACCGTGATTACAGATGCAGTGTTGATCAGTTTATTTTAAAAATTATCATTCAGTCAAAAATCAGACCTCACATTCTTATTCCTCTGAGCCACAGCAGCTTTAGCTGCGTTATGGCTTATCATCACTTCAGCTATCTGACATGTATATGATGAACATGTTGTCACTTTTCACACTTAAAAACTGGGTTCTAATTGAGTATAGAAAGAGGATAGAGTGATAACTACAGACAGGTCACAGGGCAGACGGCACAGAGCAAAACCCTGGGGAGAGCACAGCTTGTCGGGGGCAGGTGGCCGTTTGCAGACAGATGGAACATATGAAGATGCTGCGTTTCCACAGGATGCACAAAACACGTAAACAAACACCAGATCCAAGAAAACTCCTATACTCCGATATCATCTGTTTTTCTGTTAAAGTTGAATTTAGACTACTTTTTGTGGGTGGTGTAGTGTTTGTCATTATTTGAGATGTATGCATCAATTTCAGGATTTGTGGGTGCTGTATCTTGCAAGAGAGAGAACAGAGAGACTGTCTGACATGGACCATAGAACTCGGCTTCCCCATTTCTCTCTTTTACTCTTTCTGTTTGTCATTTCCTCTTGCTTGGAGGCAGCCAATTTCAGAAGCTGAAGTCAGCCATGCAATACAGTAAATATCAGAATCGCAGTGTATACGGATTCAAGCATAATTTCCTATCTGAAATCCATTAGCCACTCTCTCTGGTTAAATTAATTTTTCTCTCAAGCATGAAAAAAAAAACACAGAGAGCTCAGTCTGCAAAGTCTCATTCATAACAGGACCGGCTGATAAAGAAAGTCAGGCTGATTTGGAGAATATAGACTGTTTTTGCTAGCGGATATTTTTGTGGAACGTTACACATGAGAATTCCATTAGAGATTCCTGTCTGAGGGGATGGATGGAATTCCAGGGCCACATATCCACACGGTAATAACCGGACTCGGGAAACATTAGTCTTGAATCAGTCTGCTCTGATTCTCTGTGCACAGGAATGCATGGGTTGGTTGACGGAGTGCAACGTGAGCAAAGAATGATAGACTGTCAAAGTCATGCTGAGACCGTCTGCAGTACAGCAATGGAGCAAAGTGTAGATTGATTATACCAGCTGAGGAAAACAAGAGCTGACGGACGGGTTTGTTGAGCATTGTTCAGACGATCCACAAGCATGCTAAATTAAAAATGTCATAGAGAGAGAGAATGAATTCTATTGAGCTTATAGCGACAGTTAACTAATAAATGTTAGTTCTGTCATTATTTACTCCCCCTCATGTCATTTCAAATCTATATGACTTTCTTTTTGTTTGTTTGTTTGCTTTTTATGCAATGAAAGTCAGTATGGTCCAATGTGGTTTTGAACCCCACTGACTTTCATGTATGGACAAAAACAGCTAAAACATTGTTGTGAATATTTACTTTTCTAATTGGAACAATATGAGGGTGAGTAAATAATGGCAATATTTTTTTTTTCTTTTCTTTTTTTGGTGAACTATCATTTTAAATAAGTTACTTGGCTTAGACATTTATTATGTAATGTAAATGAGACTCAGCTTTTGATTTTCTGTCATTTTTTAAAGGGTTAGTTCATCCAAAAATGAAAATTCTGTCATTAATTACTCACCCTCATGTCGTTCCACACCTGTAAGACTTTCGTTCATCAAATTAAGATATTTTTGATGAAGTCTGAGAGCTTTCTGTTTCTCCATAGAGATCCAACGCAACTACCACTTTCAAGGTCCAGAAAAGTAGTAAAGACATCATTAAAGTACTCCATGTGACTCCAGTGGCTTAAACTCAATTTTATGAAGCGGCACGAGTGCTTTGTTTGCGCAAAAAAACATAATTTACCATTTACGAATAAACTTGAGTTTACAAGAGCACCACGACGCATGCGTTTTGTGTTCACGCGAGAGCTGACATTGTTGCATGAACACGCTTTGGATAATATTATTTTGTAAATAAAGTGGTAAATTATGTTTTTTTTGTTTTGTTTTTTTTAGCAAACAAAAGTTTGGGTGAAGTAACCCTTTAAAGGGTTAGTTCGCCCAAAAATGAAAATTCAGTCATTAATTACTCACCTTCATGTCGTTCCACACCCGTAAGACCTTCGTTCATCTTCAGAACACAAATTAAGATATTTTATGAAATCCGAGAGGTATATGACTCGTCCATAGACAGCAATAATCAACACTTTCAAGGCCTCAAAAAGGTACTAAAGAGATTGTTGAATAAAGTCGTTATTTTTGTTTTGCTTTTGCGCACAAAAAGTATTCTCATTGCTTCATAAAATTAAGGTTGAACCACTGCAGTCACATCGACTGTTTTAACAATGTCTTTAGTACCTTTCTGGACCTTGAAAGTGTTGATTATATTGCTGTCTATGAACGAGCCATATACAGGTACCTCACTGATTTCCTCAAAAATATCTTAATTTGTGTTCCGAAGATGAACGAAGGTCTTATGAGTGTGGAACAACATGAGGGTGAGTAATTACTGACAGAAATTTCATTTTTGGGTGAACTAACCGTTTAAATATAGCCATGGATGGAAACTATATAACTGTATGCATCATTTAAAAAGGAATGCAAGAATTAAATTCATAACCAAAATTACAAATTAAACAAATAGTGCAAAAGTTCACCCATTAGCAGACTCTGTGATCAAATCATTTGTCATAAATGAATATGATTATAAACAAACTGAGTGGACAATGTACAGTGGACAGAAAACAACATGATTGTCATGACAACAGAGAGACAAAAGAAGTGTGTGCAAGTGGGGTGATGCAACAAACGTAGATCATTCCCATTATAAATCAACAGAGCTGTCTACACTATAAGCATATGGATGGATGGATGGATGGATGGATGCCAACTTTGTGATTTACAATATGTATTCCTGAAATACATTTCTTATTTCATTTCATAGTTATACAAGGCATATCAGGAAATCACGGGAAATGTAGAGGCTCGACCTCTTGGAACATTAACTAAATACCTCTGTAATAATGTAAACATCAGCCCCGAATTAAGAGATATGTATCACCGGTTGCATTGGCACCCTTTAAAGAGTGTAGTCACGAACATAAATAAAGTTTAATTGATATTATAAGTTGAATGAGAAGCTACAGACACATAATGATACAGCATCAGGGAGCAGAAAAGTGCATTACTATAAAGGTCGCCGTGACAATAGCAGTGATTAAACTCATCTGCGTTACCAGATGGCTTACTGAAATAGTCTTTATAATTGCTCACATGATGATAATTACAATTTCATTGAAATTATAACTTCCATATTCTATTACCGGTTCCAAGAACCGGATCATATTTGTGTTTAATTGTAGTATGCAGTGTCATTGAAACTACCTAGATACAGTTGGTCGCATCTGATGTCTTATTCAGATATTAAATATCTTTCAATTTAGTGTGCATTTGTATTTCCAAATCAGTTGCATTTCCATTGAAAGTGGTCACAAAAAACAAAACAATAAACAATAACCAACTGTGTATCAGTCAGTTTATTAACATTAATCAAGATTAATAAATGCTTTAAAAAAATATTGTTCAATATTAGTTTGTGAACACATAAACTAATGTTAACACATAGAACCGTATTATTATAAATGTTACCTAAAATTATAAACCAGTATGAAATGAAGATTGAAAAAAAGAATACATTTCAAATCATGTCACCTTGAATCGCACACAGAAAATTGTAGGGTATAGGAAAAAGCTGTGAAAAAATTAAGATATATATGGAAGACAAAATATTGCACCTTTCTTGAGATGTGACTCATTTTCAAGAGAACAGACACAAACATACATGCCACATACATCACAGAATTGTAGGCGGCAAGTGTTACTGACGTCACATACTCAGAATTAATTCCACCTAAATAATAATTCCTGCTATGAGTAATCAGCACTGATCGCAGAGCTCACTGCATGAACACATGCAGCCCATTACTACATTAAACAGGATGTGTGGGCTGGAAACACTTTAGTTTAATGTAACCTGCCCACTTCACAGAGATTTGATGAGGAAGGATTGAAGCTTAATTCTGTCACACAAGGAAGGTGTCACAAGGGATATATCTCAGTATATAGTCAATTACACAAACGTGTTTTATCTAGCGGTGGGGATTGTATAGTGGTTTCAAACACCTTGTTCAAACCCTCTATATCATTTTTTTGTGAATTTTATCCTCCAAACTAAAACACGAATATCAACTAATCCTATATAGTGTGACAAAATATCCCACTATTGCATCAATGTATGTTCAATGAACTGTATTTTTTTTGGGTGGAAATGTTGCTTTTTTAAAATGTAATACAGGTAATGCTAATTTTGTTGCCAAGGCCTTGATGTATGTGCTTATACAGATAAAATAAATATAAGAGTGAGAGTATAACAACTGTTCAAAAGTTTGGAGTCAGTACGATTTATTTTTATTTTTTGAAAAACTTTTATTCATCAAGGATGCATTAAATTGTTCAAATTGATCAGATGTTGAATAAATGCTGTTCTTTTGAATTTTCTATTCATCAAAGAATCCTAAAAAAATATAGCTGTCAGCAAGGGGTTAAAAAAAAGGTGGAAAATAAAAGATCTGGATCTATCTGAAAGCAGTACTTTAAGCACAATAAACTCAAAATTACACTTCATCAAGTTATCTGGAATCAAAAACATGGGAAACAGAACAACACCTACAGTATATATTGACAAGAACTGACAAAGACCCAAACACAGGGCTATTAATACACAGGGACACACAGGGTACGTTTACACGACAACGATATGCTTAAAACGAAGTTTTTCCTTTGAGTTTTCCGCATACAGACGACACCATTGTCAAAACGGTCCCCATTCTTACGAATTCGTGAAAACAACTAAAAACGCTGTATTCTGCTTGCAGGCCATTAGATGATGATTAAACACTATAGACTGAACATGTAATACACATGTGCATGACGTCATCATTTTCACAGATTCACGTTTCTGTTGTTTACACGGAGATCGTTTTCAAAAACTTGCACTTTGAAACCCGTTTTCAAAAGTTTGCGTTTTCAGGCCACCAAAACGCTGTTGTCGTGTAAATGAATGGCCAAAACACATTAAAAAGTTTTCCGTTTTTAGTTGAAAACGGTGTCGTGTAAACAGCTCCTAAAGAAGATAATTAACAAGACACAGGTGAGACACATGAGGGCAAATCAAAAACCATGGAAACAGAAGAGCAAAACAAGAAACTGAACTGAGAACAGTGCAAAACTAATTTCTGAAGGATCATGTGGCATGGAAGACTGAAGTAATGATGCTGAAAATTAATAAATTATATTTCAAAATATATTAAAATTGAAAATGCATTTTAATTTGTAATAATATTCTACAATATTACTGGTAATAATATTCCACAATATTAATTGATCAAATAAATGTCTTGGTAAGCACAAGTGACTTGTTTCAAAAACATTTTTAAAAAAATCTTACCAATATATAAAATTATTTCTATTATTAACTCAGTAAAAAGTGTGACAACTAGCTCATCTCCTCTATATCTTGCTGTGCTAGCAAAAACAATTGTGGTTTCCCCATGCAAGACAGGAGGAATTAATAAACATTGGCTTTTATGTTGTTATCTCAACTCAGTGTGACTTCAAAGCCTCCCTCTCCGCAGGACATCTCCCAGCATACCCTCACCACCAGCCAGGACCCCTGTAAGCACTGGGATCCAGCCAGCAATTCAGAGATGCAGATACAAGGCTAAAAGAAATGAGACATTAGTCTGTGCTGTGGACGTCCTCCCAAGAGCACTAAGTGCCTAAATATTTCCTATGGAGGTGTTTTCACAATATTATTAGTGGGAAAGAAATATATTATTTTGTGGTTTTTTTTTTTTTTTTTTTTTTTTTTTTTTTGCATATTTGCAAAAAGCAGCTCAGGTCAACTGACAGGTCAACAAGCAGTCAGAAATTTTGAAACCAATTTTTTAACTTGCATTCGATTCTTGGCGAGGGTCTGTTTTGAACCAAGCATATGCACACGCACACACCAGCACAAACGATAGCAATATCACAACTGTTAAAGCACTTGAGATGGATAGAAAAATCACACTTGACCCATAGTGTAGGCGGAGGGGTGACATCTTATTAACAGATGATCCGTTATTAAGCATTCAGTCCGCTAAGTTGCAAATAAGACTTGAGATTGTAGAGCTCTTAAAGCCTGGGGTCAATAAACGGCTCTAATAAAGGACGAATGTTCTCCCCAGTATATGCAGATCAGTCAGCATGTATATTTCAAGGAGGAGTGTGCATCCCGAAATTGGCCCAAAAGTAAGAACGAAGACTTTAATCAAGGTCCTAAACTCTGAATAGTGAGAGTCAAGATCTAAGAGTGAAATCCCGCTCGCACCATCACCCCGGAGCGTGTCAAACATCTTCTTCTCCAAAAGCTCTGAACACAAGTAATAAGATCTGTGATTGAGTCATTCATCCCTTTCAAAAAGAAATATTCAAACCCCTAAATAAAAAAAGAGCTCTGTTTCAACACAGTAAAGAAAGATGGAGAAACGCAATGCCTTTGGGCAATTTCAATTAATCTCTTGATTTAAGGAAGAAGCTGGAGGGAAGGAATAAAACTCTTTAGAGCTTTTCAGCCTGGCCTCTTATCAAAGTGCAGTTTGAATGTTCCTGCAAAAAAGAGACAGATATTAAATATGGACTGCTACACAGTCTCTTCTTAATGGGTAGTTACATTATGATCTTCAGTTAAATACGGTCCTCTTTTATTATTTTATTTTTGGAGAAAGGCTTAGTAAAAAGTTTTTAATGTAGTTCAACCAGTGTTTCCCTGCACAACGGACACAGCACGAACTGTACTGATTCGTAAAAAATTACTTTTGTAAACTGGTTATTTTTAAAGCGTTAAGCTGGGTGCACACTGTGCGATTTATAATAGTCCTTTACGATTGTTGCTTGTCAGACTGTACAAACATGATCCTCATGTCACACTGTGGGATCTCAGCTGTCCTATATGTCAGACTGTACGACAGTCAAGACGCATTAAAAACGGACGCGCGCTTGAAAACTTATCCGGAGTTTTACATCATCAACCCACACACATTCGTTGACAGTGAGCTGCATTACACGCGGGACTGAAATGGTGGCTAACAAAGAAATCTCTAGCCTTAATTTTGATCACGGCTTATCTTGAAAAACGAAGACGGTTTGACGTTTGTCGTAGGAGAAGTCACACTGTGCGCCAAATCTTCTGACACTGCCAGAATTTCGTCGGAGGTAAAATTTGATCCTAACGGTCATTAATCGGCTGTCGGTGAACATGTCAAACTAGCGATCAAAGACTACAGATTTTTGCCTAGGATTATAGGAATCTTTTAAGATTCTCAAAATTTGTCTCAGACGATCAAATCGTGGCCAAAATTGCACAGTGTGCACCCACCTTTATTCAAAAAGATTAATGAAAAACGTTGGTGGTCAAAGTTGGTTTCACAAATTTGCTGTATCAACCAACAGAAAGCTTCTTGGTTCTGAAAGTGACTTTGATGGACCTTGATTTCCTGCAAAATTTCACTAACCTTTAGTGGTTTAAATCAGACTCGCTCAGGGAATGTTTACATGACAACGATGTACTAAAAAAGGAAAAGTTTTTCCTTTGTGTTTATTGCATACAGACAACAACATTGTCAAAACGATCCTCGTTCAACAATTAAAAACACTGTATTATGCTGCCAGGCCACTAGTTGGCAAGGTGACTTTGTAAAAAAACACCACACCAATAGATTGAACACATAACATGCATGCGCATGACGTCACTGTTTTCACAAATTCACATATTTTACACTGAGACAATAATGGTGTCATTTTCAAAAACTTACACTTTGAAACCTGTTTTCAAAGGTTTGGGTTTTCAGGTCCCCAAAATGCTGCTGATGTGTAAATGAACAATCAAAATGCAAATGGTGTCGTGTAAATGGCAAAGTATTCAAAGCCATTATAAGTTTAAAACTGACTAACTCAAGTGAAGCATTCAAAGCCATTATGGAGTTCAAAACTGACTAACTCACTGTCACTTAAAGGAACACTCCACTTTTTTTTAAAAAAATAGGCTCATTTTCCAACTCCCCTAGAGTTAAACAGTTGAGTTTTACCGTTTTCGAATCCATTCAGCCGATCTCAGGGTCTGGCGGTACCACTTTTAGCATAGCTTAGCATAGCTAATTGAATCTGATTAGACAGTTAGCATCTCGTTCAAAAATGACCAAAGAGTTTCGATATTTTTCCTATTTAAAACTTCTCTTCTGTAGTTACATCGTGTACTAAGACCGACGGAAAATGAAAAGTTGCGATTTTCTAGGCCGATATGGCTAGGAACTATACTCTCATTCCGGCGTAATAATCAAGAAACAGGTAAAACTCAAAAACTCAAAAAAGGAAAAACTCAACTGTTTAACTCTAAGGGAGTTGGAAAATGAGCCTATTTTCAAAAAAAGTGGAGTGTTCCTTTAAACAACATAAAGACAGTCAACTGTTGCCACCTACTCGTATAAAGATGTAATGTGCAGAAAGCGATAGGAATAGTACCAATAGTAGGTACTGGTACCAAAAGGGTGGAGCTACACTCACTGCAGAACGTTGATTGGTTGACAGAGAATCTTTACTTGCGCGTGCTACAAGGGGAATACCGTTGCAACACAATGTGTATTTTTCGGCTGTTTTTCCTTGCAGCCTTCAGTCTTTGCTCAAACAAAGCTGCTGTATGTCCTCCATTGTTGTTTACTTTCACTTTCTTCTTCACGCAAGAATGACGTCGATCGCTACTTTGCGGCATACACCACGCCTATCAAGTAAGGGTACTGTTGGCGGTGGAAACGCAAGCCGGATCAGGGTTTGCCGTCTCGATTCGTACTGTACTGTACTGAACTGAACCATACCGCTCTGAGGAAACGAGCCATTAGACTTATGTCAGCACAACCGGAATGCTCAACCAATCAAATTTGAGGACTGGAAGTAACTGTTGTTTCTACTTTATTTTGCAATTCAGAAGTAAGCCATTTTCTTTGAATGTGCGCGATTTCCGATTCAGTAAAACTATTTGCGTTACAATCCAGTGTGTTTATAATTATCATAATTAATTCCAATAATGATATTCTAAAAGGTTTGAACGAACTGTAAGGGAAAGTTTTATTTATATTTGTTGGAACCAAAAACAACACAACATTTCACTTTTTTCTTCTAACAGGCGTACTAATTATTCTTACAGAACAGAGCAGGATATATATATTATGGAAGCTTGTTTCCGCAACTGAATAAAAAATAAAAAAGCGACTTTTTATCTCACAATTCTGACTTTTTTCTCAGAATTGCGTGATATAAACTTGCAATTGCATGTTATAAATTCAGAATTGTAAGATATAAACTCGCAATTGTAAGAAAATGTCAGAATTGTGAGCTGACTTTTTTAACCTTGGAATTGGACTTTATAACTCACAATTGCGAGTTTATATCTCACAGTTCTAAGAAAATAAGTCAGAATTGCGAGGTATAAACTTCCAACTGTAAAACAAAAAGCTAGAATTGTGAGATAAAAAGTCACAATTATCTTTTAATTTTTTTTATTTTGTGGCGGAAACAAACTTCCATAATATATTATCTCTAGAGTTAGAGCATTAAACTGGAACAAATTCATACTAAATGCAACTAGAAAAACCGAAAACCAAAAATCTTCTTGTGCCCTGTAGTGAAGCAAAGATGGCAGATGTCGAATCACATATTTGTGAGGTGTTCTTGCACTAGCTGAGCAACCTCCATTGAGATGAATGGGAATCAGACCAGTCTGGGCTGTCCGCCTCTCTGGGGGATTTATAGAGGCTTTGGGGCACTTGACCACAAGCCCCATCTTAACTGCCTTCTGACTCAAGTCATTCTTTTCCTTCCAGTGTGCAGTTCAGTTGATAGGTTCCAGTCCATGCGATCATGATCCTTAAATGGATCTGGAGAAGATGAAAAAGCGTATGTCAAATGCTCACTCCCCTCCTCAGGCAATGTCTTCTTTTATTCACTGAGGAACTTGGACGCACAAATCGCAGATGGGCTTCTTCATAACACAACTGCATCTCTGATAATGTAAGACGTAAATAATTTTGAAATGTTAGGTGCATTGATCCAGTGAGTTATTATTTTAGGTTTAGAAAAAGAATGAAACAATCGAAATACAAGATCAATATAAAAATAATTAAATGAACAAAGATACATTAGGATCAAAATAATATGATCTTTCTGCCATCTGCAAAAACAATAATGTTTGAAGCAAACTGGAAAAAAAAGCGCTGGCTTTCAAGTTATTTAGAAGTGTTCTTCTGATGAAAGGAAGTAGCATATGGTGTCATTTTTATCCATATGTTGTATTTCAGATAAGCTATTGGTTTTGAGGACAAGTTATGTTCACAGTCGGTGGTGATATCATTTGTCCTTTGATCCTGCAACCCACCTCACCTGGATCCTACTGTACTTCAGTCAGGTGTGTCATCAAAGCTCCCGCTCAGTGATCATCAAAGCAAAACTCCTCCATGACCTGCCAGAATCAGGTGATACTCAATAAAGTTTATGTGACACTTATGAGGGAAATTTATAGTAAAATTCCAGACTTAAAATGTCTGTCATTCCCAACTAATCAAACTAACGGACTTTAAGACCTTCATAAGGACTTATGAAATCTTCAAATTAGATTTTGCCCATGTGGAACACCAGTCATATTAAGATTTTATAAGTTCTTAAATAAGTTCTTAATTTTATACAAAAAAGGGCGCCTCTTGAGGCGCGCCTCTTGAGGCCAGGGGAGTGAGGTATACACGCACAGCTCTTACTGGCCCATGTCCGTTACACTCACCCCTTTAACCTCACTCCCATCCAGGTCAATGGCACCAAATGTAACCATTCCTACTCGACCCGTTCCGAGTGAGATTCGAACTGGCGTCTCCGGCATGGGAGGCGAGTGCGCTAACAACGGCAGCCACTAGCACACCTCTAGAGGCCAGGGGAGTGAGGTTTACACGCACAGCTCTTACTGGCCTAAGTCCGTTACACTCACCCCCCTAAACCTCACTCCCATCTGGGTCAGTGACACCAAATGTAACCGGTCCTACTCGACCCACTCCAAGCGAGATTCGAATCGGCATCTCAGGCATGGGAGGCGAGCACGTTATCAAGGACGCTAAAGACGGCAGCCACTAGCGCGCCTCTTAAGGCCAGGGGAGTGAGGTTTACATGCACAGCTCTTACTGGCCTAAGTCCGTTACACTAACCCCCCTAAACCTCACTCCCCTCCGGGTCAATGGCACCAAATGTAACCATTCCTACTCAACCCGCTCCGAACGAGATTCGAACCGGCGTCTCCGGCATGGGAGGCAAGCGTGCTAACAAGGACGCTAGAGACGACAGCCAGTAGTGTGCCTCTTAAGGCCAGGGGAGTGAGGTTTACACGCACAGCTCTTACTGGCCTAAATCCATTACACTCACCCCCCTAAACCTCACTCCCCTCCGGGTCAATGGCACCAAATGTAACCATTCCTACTCAACCCGCTCCGAACAAGATTCGAACCGGCGTCTCCGGCATGGGAGGCGAGTGTGCTGACGAGGACGCTAAAGGCGACAGGCATTAGAGAGCCTCTTGAGGCCAGGGGAGTGAGGTTTACACGCACAGCTCTTACTGGCCTAAGTCCATTACATTCACCCCCCTAAACCTCACTCCTATCCGGGTCAATGGCACCAAATGTAACCGTTCCTACTCGACCCGCTCTGAGCAAGATTCGAACCGGCGTCTCCGGCATGGGAGGCGAGTGTGCTAACGAGGACGCTAAAGACAGCTGGCATTAGCGTGCCTCTTGAGGCCAGGGGAGTGAGGTTTACACGCACAGCTCTTACTGGCCTAAATCCATTACACTCACCCCCCTAAACCTCACTCCCCTCCGGGTCAATGGCACCAAATGTAACCATTCCTACTCAACCCGCTCCGAACGAGATTCGAACCGGCGTCTCCGGCATGGGAGGCAAGCGCTAACAAGGACGCTAGAGACGACAGCCAGTAGTGCGCCTCTTAAGGCCAGGGGAGTGGCCTAAGTCCATTACATTCACCCCCCTAAACCTCACTCCTATCCGGGTCAATGGCACCAAATGTAACCGTTCCTACTCGACCCGCTCTGAGCAAGATTCGAACCGGCGTCTCCGGCATGGGAGGCGAGTGTGCTAACGAGGACGCTAAAGACAGCTGGCATTAGCGTGCCTCTTGAGGCCAGGGGAGTGAGGTTTACACGCACAGCTCTTACTGGCCTAAATCCATTACACTCACCCCCCTAAACCTCACTCCCCTCCGGGTCAATGGCACCAAATGTAACCGGTCCTACTTGACCCGCTCAGAGCGAGATTCGAACCGGCGTCTCCGCCATGGGAGGCAAGCACGCTAACAAGGACGCTAAAGACAACAGCCACTAGCGTGCCTCTTGAGGCCAGTGGAGTGAGGTTTACACGCACAGCTCTTACTGGCTTAAGTCCTGGCCTGGAACAGGAGAAAATTACACTTTACATTTAATGGGCTTATGAGTCTAATTCAGCTATTTCTTTATTACCCTGAGCTATTTTCTAGATCTCAAGTAAACTGTTTAAGCCTATCACACACTATGATGTCATATGAATTGTGACAATTGTATGATGTCATATGAATTTTATATTTTGATAAAATGACTCTTGCACATTCGGGTTTCAATACCGTCTTCTTTGGTTGGAGGACTTTAGCTTGCCTTATAGAGTTAAATGGTCTCCAAGGTTTGTTTCTGTGTGAGGAGGAGTGCAAATTCAAACTCATTAAAAGTTAAGTATACAAACACACCTCCTCTTTTATCTCCACCAAAATACTTCCTAGTGGGATTAAGGGTGGATATTAAAATAAGTTCATAAAGATATTGAGTGAGTTTTATAATGAGTTTAAAATATATTTTCAAATAATACAATTTAAACTGAAAAAGCTTAGATACAACAGTAAACTGTCTCCTATAATCAGGCTCTGTCAGAAACATTCAGAAAGACCTACAAAATTGACCTTAAAAGAGCAGATTCTGAGAGATTCTGTCCACATATCACTTCATATCCATCTAAAATATATTGATTAATAATGCAAAATTATGAGTAAAGCTGCTGCAATAATTCTACCGAGACAATTAATATTAGATATTGTTCCTATGAAGTATCACAATGAAATAAAAACATAATCCATTGTATTTTACCAAAAATGCAATTTATGTGTGTACTGTCAAGCTGTTTGCAATGTGGAAATGTAGTACAAAAATTAGGAGAAAATGGTGAAATTGCATCATATTTTCAGTAATAGCTTCATTGTTATGGTTGTACAAATATGCATCATTATTTTTATTGATAGTCTGCTTTTTGCTCTCTGAGAGTTTATACTTTTGCTAGTTTAAAAGACATAAAAGGTAGTAAAAATGCAAATACATTTAATAATGGAGAACACAGTTTTCCATTGAGACCTATTGCACAAATTGTAAAATTAATTGTTTTTTTTTTCTTTCTTTCTTTCTTTTTTGGTAGTGTTATTTGGTGTTCGCTGTTTGGTGGAACAGTGCAATCATTTCAGTGACTGTTAAGAAGTAATTCAGGGTGAATGTGAACAAAATGGGAAGGACATTCAATATCACAGGATAACCAGCTCTCAATATGGCTGTCACAGTGTCAGGCTCCATGCTGATGAAGTATAGCCAAAGCAATATGAACTTGAAACCTGTGTAAATGCAATATTTGTAGGTCTGTGAGGAGTAACAGGCTGACCGTGACATGACTGTCACATTTTTTATGAGTTCGTAATGCTTAAGAAAAAAGCACTTTGCACAATTCTAAATACACATTGGTGGGTTTACCCAGAGGAATCATACCCATTCAAACGTGATCAAATTGATTCATTGGATGGATGGATGGATCGATAGATCGATAGATGGATCGATAGATGAACGATAGAGAGAGAGAGATTAGCAAGAAATCTCTTCACAAATGGAAAACAAAGTATTTTTTGCATAACATTTCAGCACAGTCCAGACCCCTTACAGAGCTGAAGGGATGGAGGTTAATTGACTCCTAGAATAGCCACTGTGAGCTAGCGTATAGGCAGGCTCTGATC